>OZ035962.1:52942428-53414352 GCA_964034945.1 Chrysopilus asiliformis | reverse complement strand
TCTGTCAGTCTGTCAGTCTGTCAGTCTGTCAGTCTGTCAGTCTGTCAGTCTGTCAGTCTGTCAGTCTGTCAGTCTGTCAGTCTGTCAGTCTGTCAGTCTGTCAGTCTGTCAGTCTGTCAGTCTGTCAGTCTGTCAGTCTGTCAGTCTGTCAGTCTGTCAGTCTGTCAGTCTGTCAGTCTGTCAGTCTGTCAGTCTGTCAGTCTGTCAGTCTGTCAGTCTGTCAGTCTGTCAGTCTGTCAGTCTGTCAGTCTGTCAGTCTGTCAGTCTGTCAGTCTGTCAGTCTGTCAGTCTGTCAGTCTGTCAGTCTGTCAGTCTGTCAGTCTGTCAGTCTGTCAGTCTGTCAGTCTGTCAGTCTGTCAGTCTGTCAGTCTGTCAGTCTGTCAGTCTGTCAGTCTGTCAGTCTGTCAGTCTGTCAGTCTGTCAGTCTGTCAGTCTGTCAGTCTGTCAGTCTGTCAGTCTGTCAGTCTGTCAGTCTGTCAGTCTGTCAGTCTGTCAGTCTGTCAGTCTGTCAGTCTGTCAGTCTGTCAGTCTGTCAGTCTGTCAGTCTGTCAGTCTGTCAGTCTGTCAGTCTGTCAGTCTGTCAGTCTGTCAGTCTGTCAGTCTGTCAGTCTGTCAGTCTGTCAGTCTGTCAGTCTGTCAGTCTGTCAGTCTGTCAGTCTGTCAGTCTGTCAGTCTGTCAGTCTGTCAGTCTGTCAGTCTGTCAGTCTGTCAGTCTGTCAGTCTGTCAGTCTGTCAGTCTGTCAGTCTGTCAGTCTGTCAGTCTGTCAGTCTGTCAGTCTGTCAGTCTGTCAGTCTGTCAGTCTGTCAGTCTGTCAGTCTGTCAGTCTGTCAGTCTGTCAGTCTGTCAGTCTGTCAGTCTGTCAGTCTGTCAGTCTGTCAGTCTGTCAGTCTGTCAGTCTGTCAGTCTGTCAGTCTGTCAGTCTGTCAGTCTGTCAGTCTGTCAGTCTGTCAGTCTGTCAGTCTGTCAGTCTGTCAGTCTGTCAGTCTGTCAGTCTGTCAGTCTGTCAGTCTGTCAGTCTGTCAGTCTGTCAGTCTGTCAGTCTGTCAGTCTGTCAGTCTGTCAGTCTGTCAGTCTGTCAGTCTGTCAGTCTGTCAGTCTGTCAGTCTGTCAGTCTGTCAGTCTGTCAGTCTGTCAGTCTGTCAGTCTGTCAGTCTGTCAGTCTGTCAGTCTGTCAGTCTGTCAGTCTGTCAGTCTGTCAGTCTGTCAGTCTGTCAGTCTGTCAGTCTGTCAGTCTGTCAGTCTGTCAGTCTGTCAGTCTGTCAGTCTGTCAGTCTGTCAGTCTGTCAGTCTGTCAGTCTGTCAGTCTGTCAGTCTGTCAGTCTGTCAGTCTGTCAGTCTGTCAGTCTGTCAGTCTGTCAGTCTGTCAGTCTGTCAGTCTGTCAGTCTGTCAGTCTGTCAGTCTGTCAGTCTGTCAGTCTGTCAGTCTGTCAGTCTGTCAGTCTGTCAGTCTGTCAGTCTGTCAGTCTGTCAGTCTGTCAGTCTGTCAGTCTGTCAGTCTGTCAGTCTGTCAGTCTGTCAGTCTGTCAGTCTGTCAGTCTGTCAGTCTGTCAGTCTGTCAGTCTGTCAGTCTGTCAGTCTGTCAGTCTGTCAGTCTGTCAGTCTGTCAGTCTGTCAGTCTGTCAGTCTGTCAGTCTGTCAGTCTGTCAGTCTGTCAGTCTGTCAGTCTGTCAGTCTGTCAGTCTGTCAGTCTGTCAGTCTGTCAGTCTGTCAGTCTGTCAGTCTGTCAGTCTGTCAGTCTGTCAGTCTGTCAGTCTGTCAGTCTGTCAGTCTGTCAGTCTGTCAGTCTGTCAGTCTGTCAGTCTGTCAGTCTGTCAGTCTGTCAGTCTGTCAGTCTGTCAGTCTGTCAGTCTGTCAGTCTGTCAGTCTGTCAGTCTGTCAGTCTGTCAGTCTGTCAGTCTGTCAGTCTGTCAGTCTGTCAGTCTGTCAGTCTGTCAGTCTGTCAGTCTGTCAGTCTGTCAGTCTGTCAGTCTGTCAGTCTGTCAGTCTGTCAGTCTGTCAGTCTGTCAGTCTGTCAGTCTGTCAGTCTGTCAGTCTGTCAGTCTGTCAGTCTGTCAGTCTGTCAGTCTGTCAGTCTGTCAGTCTGTCAGTCTGTCAGTCTGTCAGTCTGTCAGTCTGTCAGTCTGTCAGTCTGTCAGTCTGTCAGTCTGTCAGTCTGTCAGTCTGTCAGTCTGTCAGTCTGTCAGTCTGTCAGTCTGTCAGTCTGTCAGTCTGTCAGTCTGTCAGTCTGTCAGTCTGTCAGTCTGTCAGTCTGTCAGTCTGTCAGTCTGTCAGTCTGTCAGTCTGTCAGTCTGTCAGTCTGTCAGTCTGTCAGTCTGTCAGTCTGTCAGTCTGTCAGTCTGTCAGTCTGTCAGTCTGTCAGTCTGTCAGTCTGTCAGTCTGTCAGTCTGTCAGTCTGTCAGTCTGTCAGTCTGTCAGTCTGTCAGTCTGTCAGTCTGTCAGTCTGTCAGTCTGTCAGTCTGTCAGTCTGTCAGTCTGTCAGTCTGTCAGTCTGTCAGTCTGTCAGTCTGTCAGTCTGTCAGTCTGTCAGTCTGTCAGTCTGTCAGTCTGTCAGTCTGTCAGTCTGTCAGTCTGTCAGTCTGTCAGTCTGTCAGTCTGTCAGTCTGTCAGTCTGTCAGTCTGTCAGTCTGTCAGTCTGTCAGTCTGTCAGTCTGTCAGTCTGTCAGTCTGTCAGTCTGTCAGTCTGTCAGTCTGTCAGTCTGTCAGTCTGTCAGTCTGTCAGTCTGTCAGTCTGTCAGTCTGTCAGTCTGTCAGTCTGTCAGTCTGTCAGTCTGTCAGTCTGTCAGTCTGTCAGTCTGTCAGTCTGTCAGTCTGTCAGTCTGTCAGTCTGTCAGTCTGTCAGTCTGTCAGTCTGTCAGTCTGTCAGTCTGTCAGTCTGTCAGTCTGTCAGTCTGTCAGTCTGTCAGTCTGTCAGTCTGTCAGTCTGTCAGTCTGTCAGTCTGTCAGTCTGTCAGTCTGTCAGTCTGTCAGTCTGTCAGTCTGTCAGTCTGTCAGTCTGTCAGTCTGTCAGTCTGTCAGTCTGTCAGTCTGTCAGTCTGTCAGTCTGTCAGTCTGTCAGTCTGTCAGTCTGTCAGTCTGTCAGTCTGTCAGTCTGTCAGTCTGTCAGTCTGTCAGTCTGTCAGTCTGTCAGTCTGTCAGTCTGTCAGTCTGTCAGTCTGTCAGTCTGTCAGTCTGTCAGTCTGTCAGTCTGTCAGTCTGTCAGTCTGTCAGTCTGTCAGTCTGTCAGTCTGTCAGTCTGTCAGTCTGTCAGTCTGTCAGTCTGTCAGTCTGTCAGTCTGTCAGTCTGTCAGTCTGTCAGTCTGTCAGTCTGTCAGTCTGTCAGTCTGTCAGTCTGTCAGTCTGTCAGTCTGTCAGTCTGTCAGTCTGTCAGTCTGTCAGTCTGTCAGTCTGTCAGTCTGTCAGTCTGTCAGTCTGTCAGTCTGTCAGTCTGTCAGTCTGTCAGTCTGTCAGTCTGTCAGTCTGTCAGTCTGTCAGTCTGTCAGTCTGTCAGTCTGTCAGTCTGTCAGTCTGTCAGTCTGTCAGTCTGTCAGTCTGTCAGTCTGTCAGTCTGTCAGTCTGTCAGTCTGTCAGTCTGTCAGTCTGTCAGTCTGTCAGTCTGTCAGTCTGTCAGTCTGTCAGTCTGTCAGTCTGTCAGTCTGTCAGTCTGTCAGTCTGTCAGTCTGTCAGTCTGTCAGTCTGTCAGTCTGTCAGTCTGTCAGTCTGTCAGTCTGTCAGTCTGTCAGTCTGTCAGTCTGTCAGTCTGTCAGTCTGTCAGTCTGTCAGTCTGTCAGTCTGTCAGTCTGTCAGTCTGTCAGTCTGTCAGTCTGTCAGTCTGTCAGTCTGTCAGTCTGTCAGTCTGTCAGTCTGTCAGTCTGTCAGTCTGTCAGTCTGTCAGTCTGTCAGTCTGTCAGTCTGTCAGTCTGTCAGTCTGTCAGTCTGTCAGTCTGTCAGTCTGTCAGTCTGTCAGTCTGTCAGTCTGTCAGTCTGTCAGTCTGTCAGTCTGTCAGTCTGTCAGTCTGTCAGTCTGTCAGTCTGTCAGTCTGTCAGTCTGTCAGTCTGTCAGTCTGTCAGTCTGTCAGTCTGTCAGTCTGTCAGTCTGTCAGTCTGTCAGTCTGTCAGTCTGTCAGTCTGTCAGTCTGTCAGTCTGTCAGTCTGTCAGTCTGTCAGTCTGTCAGTCTGTCAGTCTGTCAGTCTGTCAGTCTGTCAGTCTGTCAGTCTGTCAGTCTGTCAGTCTGTCAGTCTGTCAGTCTGTCAGTCTGTCAGTCTGTCAGTCTGTCAGTCTGTCAGTCTGTCAGTCTGTCAGTCTGTCAGTCTGTCAGTCTGTCAGTCTGTCAGTCTGTCAGTCTGTCAGTCTGTCAGTCTGTCAGTCTGTCAGTCTGTCAGTCTGTCAGTCTGTCAGTCTGTCAGTCTGTCAGTCTGTCAGTCTGTCAGTCTGTCAGTCTGTCAGTCTGTCAGTCTGTCAGTCTGTCAGTCTGTCAGTCTGTCAGTCTGTCAGTCTGTCAGTCTGTCAGTCTGTCAGTCTGTCAGTCTGTCAGTCTGTCAGTCTGTCAGTCTGTCAGTCTGTCAGTCTGTCAGTCTGTCAGTCTGTCAGTCTGTCAGTCTGTCAGTCTGTCAGTCTGTCAGTCTGTCAGTCTGTCAGTCTGTCAGTCTGTCAGTCTGTCAGTCTGTCAGTCTGTCAGTCTGTCAGTCTGTCAGTCTGTCAGTCTGTCAGTCTGTCAGTCTGTCAGTCTGTCAGTCTGTCAGTCTGTCAGTCTGTCAGTCTGTCAGTCTGTCAGTCTGTCAGTCTGTCAGTCTGTCAGTCTGTCAGTCTGTCAGTCTGTCAGTCTGTCAGTCTGTCAGTCTGTCAGTCTGTCAGTCTGTCAGTCTGTCAGTCTGTCAGTCTGTCAGTCTGTCAGTCTGTCAGTCTGTCAGTCTGTCAGTCTGTCAGTCTGTCAGTCTGTCAGTCTGTCAGTCTGTCAGTCTGTCAGTCTGTCAGTCTGTCAGTCTGTCAGTCTGTCAGTCTGTCAGTCTGTCAGTCTGTCAGTCTGTCAGTCTGTCAGTCTGTCAGTCTGTCAGTCTGTCAGTCTGTCAGTCTGTCAGTCTGTCAGTCTGTCAGTCTGTCAGTCTGTCAGTCTGTCAGTCTGTCAGTCTGTCAGTCTGTCAGTCTGTCAGTCTGTCAGTCTGTCAGTCTGTCAGTCTGTCAGTCTGTCAGTCTGTCAGTCTGTCAGTCTGTCAGTCTGTCAGTCTGTCAGTCTGTCAGTCTGTCAGTCTGTCAGTCTGTCAGTCTGTCAGTCTGTCAGTCTGTCAGTCTGTCAGTCTGTCAGTCTGTCAGTCTGTCAGTCTGTCAGTCTGTCAGTCTGTCAGTCTGTCAGTCTGTCAGTCTGTCAGTCTGTCAGTCTGTCAGTCTGTCAGTCTGTCAGTCTGTCAGTCTGTCAGTCTGTCAGTCTGTCAGTCTGTCAGTCTGTCAGTCTGTCAGTCTGTCAGTCTGTCAGTCTGTCAGTCTGTCAGTCTGTCAGTCTGTCAGTCTGTCAGTCTGTCAGTCTGTCAGTCTGTCAGTCTGTCAGTCTGTCAGTCTGTCAGTCTGTCAGTCTGTCAGTCTGTCAGTCTGTCAGTCTGTCAGTCTGTCAGTCTGTCAGTCTGTCAGTCTGTCAGTCTGTCAGTCTGTCAGTCTGTCAGTCTGTCAGTCTGTCAGTCTGTCAGTCTGTCAGTCTGTCAGTCTGTCAGTCTGTCAGTCTGTCAGTCTGTCAGTCTGTCAGTCTGTCAGTCTGTCAGTCTGTCAGTCTGTCAGTCTGTCAGTCTGTCAGTCTGTCAGTCTGTCAGTCTGTCAGTCTGTCAGTCTGTCAGTCTGTCAGTCTGTCAGTCTGTCAGTCTGTCAGTCTGTCAGTCTGTCAGTCTGTCAGTCTGTCAGTCTGTCAGTCTGTCAGTCTGTCAGTCTGTCAGTCTGTCAGTCTGTCAGTCTGTCAGTCTGTCAGTCTGTCAGTCTGTCAGTCTGTCAGTCTGTCAGTCTGTCAGTCTGTCAGTCTGTCAGTCTGTCAGTCTGTCAGTCTGTCAGTCTGTCAGTCTGTCAGTCTGTCAGTCTGTCAGTCTGTCAGTCTGTCAGTCTGTCAGTCTGTCAGTCTGTCAGTCTGTCAGTCTGTCAGTCTGTCAGTCTGTCAGTCTGTCAGTCTGTCAGTCTGTCAGTCTGTCAGTCTGTCAGTCTGTCAGTCTGTCAGTCTGTCAGTCTGTCAGTCTGTCAGTCTGTCAGTCTGTCAGTCTGTCAGTCTGTCAGTCTGTCAGTCTGTCAGTCTGTCAGTCTGTCAGTCTGTCAGTCTGTCAGTCTGTCAGTCTGTCAGTCTGTCAGTCTGTCAGTCTGTCAGTCTGTCAGTCTGTCAGTCTGTCAGTCTGTCAGTCTGTCAGTCTGTCAGTCTGTCAGTCTGTCAGTCTGTCAGTCTGTCAGTCTGTCAGTCTGTCAGTCTGTCAGTCTGTCAGTCTGTCAGTCTGTCAGTCTGTCAGTCTGTCAGTCTGTCAGTCTGTCAGTCTGTCAGTCTGTCAGTCTGTCAGTCTGTCAGTCTGTCAGTCTGTCAGTCTGTCAGTCTGTCAGTCTGTCAGTCTGTCAGTCTGTCAGTCTGTCAGTCTGTCAGTCTGTCAGTCTGTCAGTCTGTCAGTCTGTCAGTCTGTCAGTCTGTCAGTCTGTCAGTCTGTCAGTCTGTCAGTCTGTCAGTCTGTCAGTCTGTCAGTCTGTCAGTCTGTCAGTCTGTCAGTCTGTCAGTCTGTCAGTCTGTCAGTCTGTCAGTCTGTCAGTCTGTCAGTCTGTCAGTCTGTCAGTCTGTCAGTCTGTCAGTCTGTCAGTCTGTCAGTCTGTCAGTCTGTCAGTCTGTCAGTCTGTCAGTCTGTCAGTCTGTCAGTCTGTCAGTCTGTCAGTCTGTCAGTCTGTCAGTCTGTCAGTCTGTCAGTCTGTCAGTCTGTCAGTCTGTCAGTCTGTCAGTCTGTCAGTCTGTCAGTCTGTCAGTCTGTCAGTCTGTCAGTCTGTCAGTCTGTCAGTCTGTCAGTCTGTCAGTCTGTCAGTCTGTCAGTCTGTCAGTCTGTCAGTCTGTCAGTCTGTCAGTCTGTCAGTCTGTCAGTCTGTCAGTCTGTCAGTCTGTCAGTCTGTCAGTCTGTCAGTCTGTCAGTCTGTCAGTCTGTCAGTCTGTCAGTCTGTCAGTCTGTCAGTCTGTCAGTCTGTCAGTCTGTCAGTCTGTCAGTCTGTCAGTCTGTCAGTCTGTCAGTCTGTCAGTCTGTCAGTCTGTCAGTCTGTCAGTCTGTCAGTCTGTCAGTCTGTCAGTCTGTCAGTCTGTCAGTCTGTCAGTCTGTCAGTCTGTCAGTCTGTCAGTCTGTCAGTCTGTCAGTCTGTCAGTCTGTCAGTCTGTCAGTCTGTCAGTCTGTCAGTCTGTCAGTCTGTCAGTCTGTCAGTCTGTCAGTCTGTCAGTCTGTCAGTCTGTCAGTCTGTCAGTCTGTCAGTCTGTCAGTCTGTCAGTCTGTCAGTCTGTCAGTCTGTCAGTCTGTCAGTCTGTCAGTCTGTCAGTCTGTCAGTCTGTCAGTCTGTCAGTCTGTCAGTCTGTCAGTCTGTCAGTCTGTCAGTCTGTCAGTCTGTCAGTCTGTCAGTCTGTCAGTCTGTCAGTCTGTCAGTCTGTCAGTCTGTCAGTCTGTCAGTCTGTCAGTCTGTCAGTCTGTCAGTCTGTCAGTCTGTCAGTCTGTCAGTCTGTCAGTCTGTCAGTCTGTCAGTCTGTCAGTCTGTCAGTCTGTCAGTCTGTCAGTCTGTCAGTCTGTCAGTCTGTCAGTCTGTCAGTCTGTCAGTCTGTCAGTCTGTCAGTCTGTCAGTCTGTCAGTCTGTCAGTCTGTCAGTCTGTCAGTCTGTCAGTCTGTCAGTCTGTCAGTCTGTCAGTCTGTCAGTCTGTCAGTCTGTCAGTCTGTCAGTCTGTCAGTCTGTCAGTCTGTCAGTCTGTCAGTCTGTCAGTCTGTCAGTCTGTCAGTCTGTCAGTCTGTCAGTCTGTCAGTCTGTCAGTCTGTCAGTCTGTCAGTCTGTCAGTCTGTCAGTCTGTCAGTCTGTCAGTCTGTCAGTCTGTCAGTCTGTCAGTCTGTCAGTCTGTCAGTCTGTCAGTCTGTCAGTCTGTCAGTCTGTCAGTCTGTCAGTCTGTCAGTCTGTCAGTCTGTCAGTCTGTCAGTCTGTCAGTCTGTCAGTCTGTCAGTCTGTCAGTCTGTCAGTCTGTCAGTCTGTCAGTCTGTCAGTCTGTCAGTCTGTCAGTCTGTCAGTCTGTCAGTCTGTCAGTCTGTCAGTCTGTCAGTCTGTCAGTCTGTCAGTCTGTCAGTCTGTCAGTCTGTCAGTCTGTCAGTCTGTCAGTCTGTCAGTCTGTCAGTCTGTCAGTCTGTCAGTCTGTCAGTCTGTCAGTCTGTCAGTCTGTCAGTCTGTCAGTCTGTCAGTCTGTCAGTCTGTCAGTCTGTCAGTCTGTCAGTCTGTCAGTCTGTCAGTCTGTCAGTCTGTCAGTCTGTCAGTCTGTCAGTCTGTCAGTCTGTCAGTCTGTCAGTCTGTCAGTCTGTCAGTCTGTCAGTCTGTCAGTCTGTCAGTCTGTCAGTCTGTCAGTCTGTCAGTCTGTCAGTCTGTCAGTCTGTCAGTCTGTCAGTCTGTCAGTCTGTCAGTCTGTCAGTCTGTCAGTCTGTCAGTCTGTCAGTCTGTCAGTCTGTCAGTCTGTCAGTCTGTCAGTCTGTCAGTCTGTCAGTCTGTCAGTCTGTCAGTCTGTCAGTCTGTCAGTCTGTCAGTCTGTCAGTCTGTCAGTCTGTCAGTCTGTCAGTCTGTCAGTCTGTCAGTCTGTCAGTCTGTCAGTCTGTCAGTCTGTCAGTCTGTCAGTCTGTCAGTCTGTCAGTCTGTCAGTCTGTCAGTCTGTCAGTCTGTCAGTCTGTCAGTCTGTCAGTCTGTCAGTCTGTCAGTCTGTCAGTCTGTCAGTCTGTCAGTCTGTCAGTCTGTCAGTCTGTCAGTCTGTCAGTCTGTCAGTCTGTCAGTCTGTCAGTCTGTCAGTCTGTCAGTCTGTCAGTCTGTCAGTCTGTCAGTCTGTCAGTCTGTCAGTCTGTCAGTCTGTCAGTCTGTCAGTCTGTCAGTCTGTCAGTCTGTCAGTCTGTCAGTCTGTCAGTCTGTCAGTCTGTCAGTCTGTCAGTCTGTCAGTCTGTCAGTCTGTCAGTCTGTCAGTCTGTCAGTCTGTCAGTCTGTCAGTCTGTCAGTCTGTCAGTCTGTCAGTCTGTCAGTCTGTCAGTCTGTCAGTCTGTCAGTCTGTCAGTCTGTCAGTCTGTCAGTCTGTCAGTCTGTCAGTCTGTCAGTCTGTCAGTCTGTCAGTCTGTCAGTCTGTCAGTCTGTCAGTCTGTCAGTCTGTCAGTCTGTCAGTCTGTCAGTCTGTCAGTCTGTCAGTCTGTCAGTCTGTCAGTCTGTCAGTCTGTCAGTCTGTCAGTCTGTCAGTCTGTCAGTCTGTCAGTCTGTCAGTCTGTCAGTCTGTCAGTCTGTCAGTCTGTCAGTCTGTCAGTCTGTCAGTCTGTCAGTCTGTCAGTCTGTCAGTCTGTCAGTCTGTCAGTCTGTCAGTCTGTCAGTCTGTCAGTCTGTCAGTCTGTCAGTCTGTCAGTCTGTCAGTCTGTCAGTCTGTCAGTCTGTCAGTCTGTCAGTCTGTCAGTCTGTCAGTCTGTCAGTCTGTCAGTCTGTCAGTCTGTCAGTCTGTCAGTCTGTCAGTCTGTCAGTCTGTCAGTCTGTCAGTCTGTCAGTCTGTCAGTCTGTCAGTCTGTCAGTCTGTCAGTCTGTCAGTCTGTCAGTCTGTCAGTCTGTCAGTCTGTCAGTCTGTCAGTCTGTCAGTCTGTCAGTCTGTCAGTCTGTCAGTCTGTCAGTCTGTCAGTCTGTCAGTCTGTCAGTCTGTCAGTCTGTCAGTCTGTCAGTCTGTCAGTCTGTCAGTCTGTCAGTCTGTCAGTCTGTCAGTCTGTCAGTCTGTCAGTCTGTCAGTCTGTCAGTCTGTCAGTCTGTCAGTCTGTCAGTCTGTCAGTCTGTCAGTCTGTCAGTCTGTCAGTCTGTCAGTCTGTCAGTCTGTCAGTCTGTCAGTCTGTCAGTCTGTCAGTCTGTCAGTCTGTCAGTCTGTCAGTCTGTCAGTCTGTCAGTCTGTCAGTCTGTCAGTCTGTCAGTCTGTCAGTCTGTCAGTCTGTCAGTCTGTCAGTCTGTCAGTCTGTCAGTCTGTCAGTCTGTCAGTCTGTCAGTCTGTCAGTCTGTCAGTCTGTCAGTCTGTCAGTCTGTCAGTCTGTCAGTCTGTCAGTCTGTCAGTCTGTCAGTCTGTCAGTCTGTCAGTCTGTCAGTCTGTCAGTCTGTCAGTCTGTCAGTCTGTCAGTCTGTCAGTCTGTCAGTCTGTCAGTCTGTCAGTCTGTCAGTCTGTCAGTCTGTCAGTCTGTCAGTCTGTCAGTCTGTCAGTCTGTCAGTCTGTCAGTCTGTCAGTCTGTCAGTCTGTCAGTCTGTCAGTCTGTCAGTCTGTCAGTCTGTCAGTCTGTCAGTCTGTCAGTCTGTCAGTCTGTCAGTCTGTCAGTCTGTCAGTCTGTCAGTCTGTCAGTCTGTCAGTCTGTCAGTCTGTCAGTCTGTCAGTCTGTCAGTCTGTCAGTCTGTCAGTCTGTCAGTCTGTCAGTCTGTCAGTCTGTCAGTCTGTCAGTCTGTCAGTCTGTCAGTCTGTCAGTCTGTCAGTCTGTCAGTCTGTCAGTCTGTCAGTCTGTCAGTCTGTCAGTCTGTCAGTCTGTCAGTCTGTCAGTCTGTCAGTCTGTCAGTCTGTCAGTCTGTCAGTCTGTCAGTCTGTCAGTCTGTCAGTCTGTCAGTCTGTCAGTCTGTCAGTCTGTCAGTCTGTCAGTCTGTCCGTCCGTCCGTCCGTCCGTCCGTCCGTCCGTCCGTCTGTGGCGCTGGTTGCGGGCGCACGGATTGTGCTACAGACTTGAAATTTTGCGCATAACCGGTTTTCGTAAAATGCGAGGCTAACTTCGTTAATGGGCAAAAAATGACCATTAGGGGGGGTACCCCCCATACAAACGAAAAGATTTTTTGCGAATATCTCAAAAACGGTGCATCTTATCAAAAAAGTGCAAGAACAAAAGTTATTTAGGATGTGATTCTACATAAAACGCCCATACATCAAAATCCAATTGGAATAAATTTTAAAAAATCTTATTGGAAAGTTTGACTTCAAAGTGGAATTTTGATACGAATATCACCATACGGGTTTTCAAAAATTGCCAGATTGACAATTATAGCTTTTGTTATGTTTTTACTGTTCTTAGGTTCTCCGGAACTTGATTCTCTAAATAGCAAAGCTCGTATAATCTCCATATCCTCAGCTGTCAATTCTGCAGCATCATATTTATCAAATTCATTCAATAATTGATGAAATTCATTCAATAATTGATGAATAACAGCAAAACATAATCCAAGAATTAATCGCCGATTTCCCATTAAGAAACTTTTGTCGGTCAGCTCGCTGACAAATTTTCATAGTTGTCGGTCAGCTTGCTGACAAGTTTTCATAAAATCTAAATTTCGTTCCTCAAGAGGAAATTAAAGAAAGTATTAGGAAATATAGTTCGCATGCTGTGTTGCTTACATTCACATTCTTATTATATGTCATATAGAAAAGCATGTTATGTGGCCGAAGAAGGGATTTTCTGCAAAACATTCAAATGTTTAATGAATTCCAACACCTGGAAGTAGTCAATTATCCTAGATATTTTTTTTATACCCGTATGGTGAAACCAAAGGGTATATTAACTTTGCTTTACCGTTTGTAACGCCAAGATCCCGTCATCACACACAAAAATGAATTACATCAGTGTGTTTAGAATGATAAAAAAAATTGAATTTTCCATGTCCGTCCGTCTGTCCGTCCGTCCGTCCGTCTGTCCGTCTGTCCGTCTGTCTGTCTGTGGCGCGGATTGCGGGCGCACGGATTGAGCTAGAGACTTGAAATTTTGTGTGGATCCGTTTTTCGTAAAATGCGAGGCTAAGTTCGTTAATGGGCAAAAATGGACCATTAGGGGGGGTACCCCCCATACGAACGAAATCGTTTTTTGCGAATATCTCAAAAACGGTAAATGTTATCAAAAAAGTTCAAGAACAAAAGTTATTTAGGATATGATTCTACATAAAACTCCCATACATCAAAATCCGATTGGAATAAGTTTTAAAAAATCTTATTGGAAAGTTTGCCTTCAAAGTGGAATTTTGATACAACTGTTCGAATTTTGATACGAATATCACCATACGGGTCTTGAATAATTGCCAGATTGGCAATTATAGCTTTTGTTATGTTTACAAATTTAGTTGAGAAAATGGGAAAATAGGAACGACCTAATAATAATGGAATAGTTCTTAGAAATTGTGTCAGTTTATGTTATGTTAATTATTATTAAATTTTTTGAACAAAAATTTGGTTGGCTCAGTGTGCGAACAAGATACAGTGGCTCAGTAATTATGAAGAATACCTAAATTTGCCGTATTTAAAAAGAACCATGCAGGATTCGACGTTTTTTATGCCCCTGGGCTAACTTTTGAACCAGTTGAGGTTTCACTTTCGTGGTACCTCCATTGGAAAACTGATTTGCTCTAGTTTCATGGATATAAGCACTTTCTTAACGGGGAACTGCAGGGGGATGGTCAGTTGCCATCTTAGACGCAATGATTTTTCCATGCAGTTTTCTTCGACGACTTTTACTCGATACTTACTCGATTAAAAATAAAATCTGCACTCACTCATTTATTATTTCATGATAAATGTTCATGAAATTTGTTTACAGTTTTAAGTACCGTAAGCTCTCGGAAAAAAACCCAGAATTTTTTTGTTTGCATTATTTTTTCTCAGTTTTGAATGAAAAAATGTAATTAAGTATTTTTCACAAATTTCTTGAATTGCATGAGTGCGTCTAAATTAATTGATCAGGGACTGTATATCATATAGTTAAACATCTTAATATATAAAATCGTTGGTGCGTATGTTCGTCTGATCATCACGGCTGAACCACTGAAGCTATCCACCTCATATTCACACCATATGTTCATGTGGTGCTCCGATCGGTTTTTGTTTGCAAAAGACCCCGGTAGGTGGCGCTGGGGTCGAATTCGAATTTCGAAAATTCGTATTTATGGACCGATTTTGTGCAAATTCACAACATATAACACTTAAATAAAGATTAAAATGTTGATAAAATTTAAACCCGATAGGTGGCGCTGGAGTCGAGAAATTAACGAATATGTACTCCAATCGGATTTTGATGTATGGGAGTTTTATGTAGAATCATATCTCAAATAACTTTTGTTCTTGAACTTTTTTGATAAGGTGCACCGTTTTTGAGATATTCGCAAAAAATGTTTTCGTTTCGTTTTAGAGTTTATGTTGTCAATGCGTTGTTTTTGTCGGTTACCATCAATATGTCATCCGATAGTCCAGTTTAGCACTTTTTAAGCTTCATTTCCTTCTGGGGTATCATCAAAAAATTTTTGATCTATTAATATCTAAGTATTGATAAAGATATTAAGCGTATGATCCGAGGCCGAAGGCCGAGTTTTTGGGGGGGGGGAGGCCGAAGGCCGACGTGGACAGGGAGACCGAAGGCCGACCTGTGGGTGGGGGATGAACCGCGAAGCGGTTCGGGGCACAGCCCCTATAGTAAGTATATTTGTTAAAGTAGATTTTATTAGTAACACGAAATTAAAGAACAATTTAGCTAAAATTGGTTTATTATACATAATTTCATTATCATTGTTACTTAAATTTTGTCTAGGGGTAATTCTTATATTTCATCTTTAATTTGAGAGGAGTTTTTTTGTATCCTATAGTAACTTTTTAGCTTCTTCATCTAATTCCAAATGTGGCGATTTCCATTGATGTCTAATGCTCGAAACGAATGGGTCTAATGTTACGAATAATACATTAAATAAGTGTTCATTTGCAATATTCCTTGACTTTTTCTTGGTGCTATGTACTCTGAAATACCTGTAGTCTTTACTCCTTTTTTCTTGGGCTTCTTCTGATAAATCTACAAGTGGTTGTAAATTATTTCTGATGATGTCTTGACCATGATATAATATGAGTAATTCTTGTTATATCTTTCTGCAGTGTCTTTGGTAAATTTTCCAAATTTTTCAGCATTTATTGCTTTACTGCAAGCAATTACTTCCAGTATTATTTTGAAATTGTAGATCAAACTTAAATCTACTCCCTTTCGTTTAGAAGTTATCTCGGGATCTAAGAAAAATCTTGCTGTATTGCCATCATTTGTGTTGCCAGCACCTTGTTTTGGTTGGTCTATTATTAATCAAATTTTTAGAATTCTTGCTGAACGTGTTTCTTTTTTGAAGCCCTTTTTGAGTATTTTCAATATTGTTTCTTACTGATCCGGAAGTTCCAAACTCCAGATCATAGCTGAGTCTGAGAATGTGCTTCATAAAACGATTTTCTTGCATGAAGAGGTGATACCTCAAATTCATATGCTGATATGTTAATTGATGATGTCGATGGTTCTTGGCTTAATTTACTTGATGCTGTCTGACATATTATACAGCTAGATGGAGCCTTGATGTTGGCTAATGCCTGACCAACTTTGCCATCTATCGTTGTCAATAATAATTCGTATTTTATTTCTATTTATTGTCCTTCTATTTTTTTTTTGCAGTGGCTGTAATATAATTTTAATAGCTGCAACTTCCTTTTTAATTGCTTCTTTCGTTTCCTTTTTAAAAGCGAATTTTATTGACCTGCAGTATTTTGTTGAACTTTACTCCAAACGTCAATTGTTTGCGGTGTGCTCGTTGATGGTACTGAGTCTTCCAAATGTTTCCTCAATCGCAAAGGTACAAGTGATACCATAAAAAGATCTGTGTCCGAAGTTTCTTCATCTAGAGCTTATTTATACTCTTTTTGGCTCCAGTGTTGGAATTTCAAAATTCGAAACGGAAAGTCCTGTAAGGATAACGTTTTTTCCCAAAAGTTTTTAAGTTATTTATGGTTTTTCGGCATTCTAAAATTTATACAAAAAACTTTAAGCTGGCAACGAAGGGTCTGCTAGTATGAAATTATATTAAAAATCCCTATGGTCGAGAAATTCAAATAGTTAAATTAATAAATTAAGGTAGATTAAGCTGTGCTTCAATTCACGGTAGTGAATAAAAATACTTATATTTTTCAGATATTTCATTACATATGTCGAATTTGCTGACCTCAAATCCTGGCTTTTTCGTGACTATGGATACGACGTCAAACTTATGGTGAAATTATTTTTTTCGACACATAACTATTTATTACAAAGGTACGTATCAATTTTATTAGGTATCGATAAGTCTTATTGCGTGTTTGTCTTTTGGTTGTTTCAAAAATGTTTATTCAAAAAATGTTTTCAATTTCAACATTTAATAGCCATTTTATATTTGCTTTTGCAGTTTTGTTATAATGACCCATATTATGATTATCAATTCACAACTGATAGTTGATAATTGTCAACTAAGTTGATACATCGGTATTACGAACGTCAATCGGTGTCAACTTGATTGAAAGCTGTCAACCAGTGATGCGCATGATAAAAAAAATTTTGTATCAAATTTTTCAGAAAAAAGTATCAAAAAGTATCAACCTAAGGAAAAGACGTAAAAACGTAAAAAAAGCAGTAACAATTTTATTTTCGGAAAAAAATCATAATTTTCAGATTATTTGTTATAATTTCAAAACTAGCAGGTCGATTCTTCTATATAATCACATACAAAAAATCAAAAGTATAACAAAAAAAAAACATTTCATTGGCCCTATTCTGCCGTTGTGACCCTTAAGTCACAGATCATAAGTCCATAGAATTTGAAGCTTTTGTGACTGATGTGACTAGTCATCGGTCACTGCTAGTCACCAGAATAGGGTTGTTAGTTCTGAAATTGTCCGTGTTATTCGTCTGCACCACAGATATCGTACTACTAGATCGCGGCACTCGAACAATTCCATAGCAAAAATATGGGACAGCGTGACTATGGTTGTCTCATTTATTTTTCGAACTTTAGTGATGTCAGATGTTCGAATTAACAAACTCAATAACACTTGAATTGTATGTTTTACGTCGAACTCATAAGACTTATACACAGGTTTAGGGAATTGCATATTAATGTATGTGGCAGCTCTGAATATTAACATGAATAATCGGTATAGGGATTGAATAATATTCCATCGAGGACCTGCATAAGCATTTTTTTCCAGAATTTTAATTTCCCTTTTTTTCTTCATAGCTTTTTGACGTTTCAGTGGCCCATTTGAGATAGCAAATGGCTTGATCTAGTAGTAGGATATCTGTGGTCTGCACATATTCAGGAAAATTAATTGTATTTACATAGCAATACGGCTTATTTCTTGCTTAAGATTACAGGCAGGCTGAGTTTAGGATAATGCGATAATTTGTGTAGTGTTTACCAACTTCCGCATAATGTTGACTGATACAATTTTAATTTGAAAAAAACCTTTTACTGTCATTTTTTTAAAAAAGTATCAATTTCATGATATTTAGGGAAAAATGTATCTTTGTATCAAAAGTGAAATTTATGAAAAAGAAGTATCGAAATTGATACAAATGTATCAAATGCGCATCACTGCTGTCAACCATTTGCGGCGACCACAAAGGTGAATGTCCATTTTTGGGCCATGTGCGTCAAAGGATGAGTCATATGCCATTTTGAAGCATATATATGTACTACTTACACATATAGGTTTTACGAGAATGCGACAGTAGGCTGAACGTTCTGAGCGCTACGTCATTAAGAGCGTTTATTCAAATTTTAAATCAATTAAATTATTAATTAAATAATTATAAATTAAACTACAATTATTAATTAATAATAATAATTTATAATGAAATTACAATTTAGAGTTCTTATTTGTTATTTCGTTATTTTTTGTTATTCATTATTCACTACGAACAGTTCAAAGTGACGTAAAATTAGGGGTAGGTCTTTCTGATGAAAACTTTCTCCATGAAAAAGTAATGGGAGTTAGTCATACAAAATCTACACTTTTAGTTCATGAATTACTCAACCAAGACGATTTTCGCCAAAAAAAAAAACTTACCTTTGTGTGTGGGCTGGTGGAAATTGAAGATTGGAATCTGCGGAAAAAACGTTCGTTACAAAATATGGCTTGGTCAAACAATCCAATATTATGAAATTATACCTTGACAAATTATGAACAGTTTTTAAGTCTTTTCACCTATACATACAAACTCTGTACGTAAAAATGGCATATGTCTCATCCTTGACGCACATATCCAAAGCCCCATCATAAAATGAACGTTCTCCTTTATGGCTAATAACAATTTTAAGATAAAAATTTTCGGGTTTTTTTTTGTGAATTTTCTGGGAGTTGTCTTTAAAATGACGTCAATTGATGAAAATGACAGTACAG
This sequence comes from Chrysopilus asiliformis, assembly GCA_964034945.1. NCBI lineage: Eukaryota > Metazoa > Arthropoda > Insecta > Diptera > Rhagionidae > Chrysopilus > Chrysopilus asiliformis. The sequence goes on along the minus strand of OZ035962.1, from coordinate 53,396,964 downwards.
GTCACGAAAATGTGCTGTATAAAGAATGATTTTTACACCAGCCCGTTGAAATTGGACAATGAGACATAATTTGTTTGTTTTGTTTTTGAGTTTATTGCCTTTTTATCAGTCGTGAAAGTTTTTTCTGTTAAACCTGAATTAGGTCCAGTACAACTGTGGCACTGTGTTATCACCGTGAAGGTTCATGTTTCGGGCTCAGGGGAGTGATAACACCTTCACGGTGATAACACAGTGCCACAGTTGTACTAGATCTAATTCAGGTTTAACAGAAAAAACTTTCATGACTGATAAAAAGGCAATAAACTCAAAAACAATACAAATGTCCATTCAGTGGAATCACAGTCGAAAACCATTCGCATTTGCAATAGTAAATGCACAACAATAATTTGTTTGGTTCTGTTTCCCTGAACGGTATGGGAAAATAGAATATTTTTTTAGTTTTATACAGGTGAACTCCACCTCAACTCATACTCACGTTTACAGTCATGTTCGATTTCTTAACTTTTTTCACTTGGATGTTGTTAGGGACTTAAAAAAAAGTTACCCGTATTTTTTTGTTTGGCGGAATAACGTCCGGTAGGCGGAGGGGAGGGGGTCAATGTCGGCGAAAACTGGAAATCACAAAAACTTTAAAAATTTGTAACTTCTGAACGGCTTTACCGATTGTGATGATATTAAACATTTTGGAAAGGTAATTAAATTTCCTTGTCACAAAAAATATTTTTTGACTCCCTCCCCCTCACTTTTATATTGTAAAATTCAATTTAGTGACAAAATTTAAAATATCTCGAGAAAGACATTTTTTTTTCTTTTGAAATTTTTTCTGTAAATACCTACCATTATACCATACAAATTCGCTAAATAAAATTTGGGGGTAAATGCGTTGTTGATTTTTAAAAAAATTAAAAAAAAAATCGAATACAAAATTTTTCATATATTTTATTGATTTTCGATTGGTTTTTATGTTTTATGTACATAATATTATTGCAAAAGTTTTAGGAGATTGAAATTAATTAGAAATTCATTTAAAAGAAAAGTTTTAAATATACATATCACCATTAGAAAAATTTTTTACTTTGAGAAAATTTCCGTTTTGAATAAATCTGTGAAAATTTCAAGTTCAATGAAAATGCCATTCGCAATATATATTGAAATCTTCCTTATGATGTAGAATGTTTATGATTTTTTTTCTTGTTTTGAAATAATCGAACAATTTTTACATGTATTACATGTCATGATAGTGTGGCAGTGAATTTGTTTATAGAAAAACAAATCCGTCCATCCGTGTGACGGCATCGGTGGACAGTGAAAAGAGTGGCCACAAGAGCCAGTTTATCAAAAAAGTACGGCCACACTATTACAACAGCTCAAAATTTGTACAATTGGACAAAAACCTAAATATACAAACACAGAGAGAATATGAGGTACAACAACTTCAAAGAAGGTTTGAAAGTGTCAAAACACTTCCAGGATCTCAAAATTTTCACGGATTTATTCAAAACGGAAATTTTCTCAAAGTAAAAAATTTTTCTAATGGTGATATGTATATTTAAAACTTTTCTTTTAAATGAATTTCTAATTAATTTCAATCTCCTAAAACTTTTGCAATAATATTATGTACATAAAACATAAAAACCAATCGAAAATCAATAAAATATATGAAAAATTTTGTATTCGATTTTTTTTTTAAATTTTTTAAAAATCAACAACGCATTTACCCCCAAATTTTATTTAGCGAATTTGTATGGTATAATGGTAGGTATTTACAGAAAAAATTTCAAAAGAAAAAAAAATGTCTTTCTCGAGATATTTTAAATTTTGTCACTAAATTGAATTTTACAATATGACGGTGAGGGGGAGGGAATCAAAAAAATATTTTTTGTGACAAGGAAATTTAATTACCTTTCCAAAATGTTCAATATCATCTCAATCGGTGAAGCCGTTCAGAAGTTACAAATTTTTAAAGTTTTTGTGATTTCCAGTTTTCGCCGACTTTGACCCCCTCCCCTCCGCCTACCGGACGTTATTCCACCAAACAAAAAAATACGGGTAACTTTTTTTTAAGTCCCTAACAACATCCAAATGAAAAAAGTTAAAAAAACAGAGGTGACTTCCAAGCTCCATACAAGTCGAGTATGAGTTGGTGTGGAATTCACCTACACGATTTTCAGCTATCAAAAAGAACCGTTCAGATATTTGTAGCAACAAAGCTCCGAACGACCCAGACTATTTAATTCTACCGGGATTTGCTTCCATTTATTTTTGGCATCAAGTTTAGAACATATTCCTCTTGCTATTATTGGATTTTTTTTTATCAGCATCACCAATTTATTTAGCTGGTTCCTGTTGATGACAATTTTGCTCCTCGAAAATGATATTTTATTATATTTTTTTAATTGTAGAGCGGCTCTATTCCAGAATCCGTCGTAGCTTTATTACGAAGAACTAACTACGTTACGAATACGAAGAAATCAGCATTCCACGATCCGAACGGAATTGAATTTACTGGTGCCTGATTAAAATCTAATTTCGAAAAATGAATGTCTTTGTAAAAAGGTCCCTATGCAAAACTCATAAGGAATAGATTTCTGACATGGAATAGTTTCGTGACAAAAATGTCACTTTCTTGACTTAAAACTAAAAATTGTTATTAATAATGGATTCTCCAGCGTTTGCAATTTTGTGTCTGGAAGAATATTTATCGAAGCGAAGGACTTTAATAGTGAAACGAAAACGACCACAAATAACGGATACTTAGGAATACTCACATTGCTCTTTTCTCTAAAATAATTCCTCTTAATTTGTTAAAAGTTACACTTATACTAAATAAACAAATAAAAATGTTAAAATTGCTTTTTGTTGTACAATTCAGGCCATAAATTGAGCTAAAATAATAAGAAAATGAAGTTGCTACTCGATCTACGAAGCGAAAATTTTTCGTAGGTTTAGCTGTCAAAAGATCGATTCCGTCGGATTCTATGATACCAGATATTCCGATTCGTAATGTTTTCGAAATGAATTTAATTCCTTCGGATCGTGGAATACCATTTTCACGAATTCTCAGGAAATCGTAACTACGACGGATTCTGGAATAGGGCCGGAGATCTTTTTGACAACGTTTTAACCAAGCTTTTTGGTAAATGTCAAAATCTTTTCATTCACAGTGGTGAAGAATTTTATCAACCAGTGTTACCGAACTTTTCGATTTCCTGGGCATTTATTAAAAAAACCGTCTAATAATTTTTGGGTGTGACATCGTCATTGTTTACCTTTTTTACATATTAGGAAGTTGTTAAAATCGCTCGAAAAAAATAAGTTGTAAAGGGCTCCGTTCCTAAAACTTGGCCATGGATTCAGTTAGATGAATCCGCAACATTTCAGTCTCTATGTGTGTATATTTGTTTGTAACTGTGCAAACTTGCACAAATTCATCAAGCGGGCAATCACCTATAGATCGCACCGAAATGCATCGATCAACATAATTTCCACGCGCTTCCCGTATTTCTGATTTAATTCAATGGTCACCGGGAAACGTGTGGTAATTCGAGAACCAAATATGCATTTTGGCTGCACATCAATCGAACTTCATGTCATCTTTTCCAAATTGTAGAGTAAGCAATAATTTGTAATAAATAGTCGTAAGCCATCATTGTAAGATCAGTTACAGTCAATAAATCGTGATAATAACAGTCAAGCGTTTGAATTCCCCCCACCAGCGGTAAGGGTTTAAACCGGTTGAATTGTTAGCTATTGACAAACAATTTTGATTTGGTTCCAGCACCGAATCAAAACATGGTCCTTCGAGCCGGATAAATTCTAAACTCTATCAGAATTATCCAACCGCGCCGCGAATTAATCAAGTTTGTTTTTACGAATAATCCAAGTAGTGATTCTAACCGAGCCGCGATTTATAATCCGTTTTAGAATAATTCAAGCATAAAAGCATTATTCAATTCCGTGTCGCGAGTATTTTAGTCTGTCTTTTTTCCGTTTTCGAGTGATAGTGAAGTGATTTAAATAAACCGAAGTTCCAGCATCAGTTAACAATGGACGCATTGGCTGCAGATCAAAAGGAGCTAGCGGAGAAAATAAAGACTCTTCACCAAAACTACAAAAAAGATGGACCTTCAAGGAAAACAAAACCCTACTTCCAAAAGCGAAAAAGGGAGCTTGGTTTATTGTGGGAACAGTTTGAACTTCAACATGCAAGTTGCCTTGCCCTCGAGAAAATAGAAATTACTCACCCATACTTTGTGAGCAATTACTATAAGCAGGCAAGATAATTATACAACGAATATCATGCAGCACTCGTTCAAGGAGAAAACAACCTAGAAGAACCCGAAGCAACGGAGAAGGAAGATTCTAGGGAGCGAATTGAACAGCAGATGTCAAGAATGAGGAAGCAGAATGCAAAAATCGAATTCCGTCATAATTTGAATAATTTAGATTTTGCAATTTCACATTCAAAGGCCTATTTCCAGCAAAAAATCAAGATGCTGGAAAATTACTGGAATGCAATCACCGCGAATCATGATGAGCTTATCATGTACGATGCCAAATATCTCAGCTCCAATCAATACATGGAGTTAGAAACCGAATACCAAGAAAAGATGGTAGAACTTCAAGAAAGGTATGACAATCTGCATGCAGACAAAGGGGATCAACAAGCAGCCAAAAATATAAAATTACCACCACTCAACATACCGCCATTTGATGGTAATTATAAAAATTGGCCATCCTTTGCAGAACTCTTCAAAGAGGTCATACATAAGAACAACGCTATAGGAAGAAGCCAGAAGATGCACTACTTAAAAACAAGTCTTCATGGTAATGCAAGGAAATTAATACAGTACTTGCAGATTTCAGAAGAAAATTATGAAACTGCATGGGATCTTCTTTGCAACAGATACAACAACAAACGCTTGCTGGTGAACAGTCAATTGCAAGGCTTACTATCTCAGCCACCGATGAGTATTGAATCAGCAAACGCACTCAAAACATTGCACGATACAACAAGGGAGAGCCTACATGCAATCAAAAACTTAGGAGTTGACGTTAACTCCTGGGATCCCATACTCGTGTACATTCTGTCACAGAAGCTTGATCCAGATTCTCGGCGGCAATATGAGGAGAAAATTCAGCAACCCAAGGAAATGCAAACTTTAAAAGCATTCCTTGAGTTTATAGAATCCAAGTTTCAATCTCTAGAAACTATCAACGAGAATCAACGAAATCACCAAGGAAAACCAATGAAAAACCAGAACTACTGGAATTTCATTGCCACAAAAACTTTGTCATGTGTTATTTGCAAGGGCGACCATGCTATCTACCTCTGCCAAAAATACAACAACATGAACATCAAACAGAAGATGGACACAGTTCAACGAGAGAAACTGTGCACCAATTGTTTAAGTTATAACCATAGCTTAGCACAGTGTAAAACTTTCAAAACATGTCGAATCTGTCGCAAAAAGCATCATACGTCATTGCACTCAGATGAGAGACAACAAGCGAATCAAAAGGCGGTAGCACAATCCAAGGTGGTACAGAATCAACAAAATTTGCATCACCCAACTACTTCAACTTTTACAGTACCAGTTCAGAGTCTGCATTCAAAAGACGACGGGACAGTTCTTCTCGCCACAGCCCTAATCAATGTAACAGCCCAAAAAGGGAATACTATATTACTACGAGCATTGATAGATCAAGGATCCCAAACGTCATTTATAACAGAAGATGCAGCCCAGAAGTTAAGAGCACCTCGAACCAAAATTCACGCAAAAATTAATGGAGTTGGAGCTTCGCTAGCTGGAGTTTCAAAAAGCAGTGTAAAAATCACGTTGAATTCTTGTCAAAGCGGCTTCAAAATAACAATTTCTGCAATGGTATTAAAAAAGCTCACCAAAATGCTACCTGAACGAATCGATCAGAAAGAAATGGTCACATCTAGAGCATCTAGTATTAGCTGACCCCAACTTCTACGAACCAGGATCCATCGATCTAATTTTGGGAGCTGACGTCTACGCAATGATTATTCTGGATGGAATAGTCAAATGAAGAAGGGAAATGCCTATAGCTCAACAGACTGAATTTGGCTGGGTCGTATCAGGTGGCACAGCATGCAATACAAACGAGATATCGTGCAATATATCTAGAGCAACAATTGAAAAGGATCTGGAAAGGTTCTGGGAACTTGAAGAAATTCCCAAATCAAAAACATAACAAAAGCTATAATTGCCAATCTGGCAATTATTGAAAACCCGTATGGTGATTTAATTGAACGGCGTATCAAAATTTCATTTGAATTCAAATTTTCCAATAAGATTTTTTTAAAACTTGTTCCAATCGGATTTTGATGTATGGGAGTTTTATGTAGAATCATATTCTAAATATCTTTTGTTCTTAGACTTTTTTGATAGGATGTACCGTTTTCGAGATATTCGCAAAAAACGTTTTCGTTCGTATGGGGGGTACCCCCCCTAATGGTCCATTTTTGCGCATTAACGAACTTAGCCTTGCATTTTACGAAAAACGGATCAGCGCAAAATTTCAAGTCTCTAGCTCAATCCGTGCGCCCGTAATCCGCGCCACAGACAGACGGACGGACAGACGGACAGACGGACAGACAGACAGACAGACGGACGGACGGACATGCAAAATTCAATTTTTTCTATCATTTTAAACACACTGGTGTAATTCATTTTTGTGTGTGATGACGGGATCTTGGCGTTACAAACGGTAAGGCAAAGTAATATACCCTTTGGTTTCACCATACGGGTATAAACACTTACAAAAGAAGAAGAAGAATGTGAGAAAAACTTCGAGCAAGCTCATAAAAGATTATCTAGCGGACGATACGAAGTCAAATTGCCATTCAAATCCGACTCTCCAACATTAGGCTCTTCCAAGCAATGTGCTATAGCCCGATTAATTCAAATGGAGAAAAAATTCGCTAAAAATCAGGCTTTTCATAAAGAATACAAAAGGTTCATCCAAGAATATCAAGAGCTGGGACACATGATACCAGTCACAAAAAATCGATCCCCGGAACAAACGTATTATTTACCACATCATGCCGTTCTAAAAAGGGATAGTGTTACTACAAAGCTAAGGGTAGTTTTTGATGCTTCATCAAAAACTAGTAATGGCAACAGTTTAAACGACATACTACTTACTGGGCCCACCCTGCAAGATGAGCTTTTGTCTATAATACTACGATGGCAGCAACACAAGGTGGTATTTACAGCTGACATTGAAAAAATGTACAGGCAAATCCAAATTTCCGAGGAAGATCAAGGATTTCAACGAATCCTTTGGAGAGAAAATTCTAACGATCCGATACAGGAATTTCAACTAACAACAGTCACCTATGGGACCACATCAGGATCATTCCTAGCAGTCAGAAGTCTCCAACAACTAGGCAAAGATGTACAACATGTATCTCCTGCAGCTTCAAAAATTATATTAATGGACTTCTACGTAGATGACCTACTCTCAGGTGCCAACACATTGCAGGAAGCTTCTAAATTAAAGAAAGAGCTCAAAGAAACTTTACTCAGAGGAGGTTTCAACTTAAGGAAGTGGAACAGCAATGAACCTACTCTTAGCGAATCTGAAATGCTACAAGAAAATCTTACATTGTATCCTGAAGGCACAGTGAAAACCCTAGGACTACATTGGGACCCAAGAACTTATTGCTTCTTATTCAAAATCAATTTACCAGAGGCACCCAAAGCAACAAAACGAAATATTCTATCTGAATCCGCTCGCATATTTGATCCATTGGGATGGTTAGCCCCAGTCACCATCTTAGCAAAGATAGCGTTTCAACACTTGTGGACGATAGGGGTTTCCTGGGACGAAGAAATACCAGTTGAAGCAGCAAAACAATGGTATAAGTTCCGAAATGAGTTACCATCCATACAAAGTCTGCAATTACCCAGATGGAATGGTTACGATGGTGAGGATGCGCGACTAGAGCTACATGGTTTTTGTGACGCTTCTGAAAAGGCGTATGCGGCAGCAATTTATTCCCGAACAAAAAATGCTAAGGGACAAACTTACGTTAAATTACTAACAGCCAAAACAAAGGTGGCACCCATTAAAATGAAGATGTCTATACCACAACTGGAACTATGCGGAGCAGTTCTCCTGTCCAAGTTGATGAACCACACACTAGAATCTCTGAAAAAACCTAACATCCAAATTTCATTATGGACTGATTCAAAAATAGTACTGGCTTGGCTCAATAAATCTCCGAACAGATGGGAGACGTTCATAGCCAACAGAGTATCGCAAATCATCGATGTCACAGATATCACCCAATGGCATCATGTACCTGGCAGTGAAAATCCAGCCGATTATGCGACCAGAGGAATTGGTCCTTCAGAATTAAAAGATACATAAACATGGTGGTATGGACCCGATTGGCTATCGCACAAACATATTCAATCTAGTACTTGCGAAATACCAGATACGCTATTGGGGAGGAAAAAGACATACTGCCTAACATCAACAGTAGAATTCGACGAAATTCAAAAGATATTAAACAAGTATTCCTCACTATCAAAAGCTATGAGAGTTTTAGCACATTGCTATCGTTTTATACATGCAATCAGAAACAAGAAGAAATTTGAGCTTGGCCCATTGAGGAATGAGGAGTTAAAAAACGCGTTAACCATGTTAATACGTTCCACCCAGAGAAACGCTTTTCCCCGAGCAATTGGAGAATTAACGAAAGAGAAAAAACTCAGTAATGAAAGTAATCTTCTATCACTAACACCGTTCCTAGATAGCCAAGGAATTCTCCGTGTAGGAGGACGAATTGAAAATGCGAACTTATCATACGATAAAAAGCATCCAATAGTCCTACCTTATGACAGTCAACTAACAAGATTAGTCATAAATCTCACACATAAAAATACATTGCATGATGGCAATACACTTACATTTGCCCATATCCGTAATCAATATTGGATCATACACGGGCTACGCGCAGTAAAAAAACAGATTCATAAATGCCTGATCTGCTTCCGACACAACGCAGAACTCCGAACACAGTTGATGGGCAACCTGCCAGAACCCAGAGTGACTAGCTCAAAACCCTTCAATCACAGTGGAATGGACTATGCTGGCCCAATAGATCTACGAATATCTAAGGGACGCGGAAACCGATCATACAAAGGATATACAGTGGTGGCTCGATAATTCGGACACTTGGTAATTCGGACACCTCAGTAATCCGGACAGAAAGTTTTTGATATTAAAGACTCTGTAATTCGGACATAAGACAAAAAGTCTGACTCAGTAATCCGGACACTAGATAAAAAATCGTGTTTGAACCTGTCACTTATGTTCAACAAAGACCTCTCGTGATTAACGGTATAATACGAATACAAATACGTATATGTATGTACGTGGAATTTGGTTATGTTTATTCAGTTTCCTTCATATTCTTGTTCAGAGTAAGTTGTTTTTTCAAGTGCTCTATTATAACATTTTGTTTAAAAAACTAACTATGGCTCCAATCAATAAAATTAAACACAACTTCCTAACAATAAAAGAAACACTTGAAATTTTAAATAAATTAAAAAAAGGCAATAGCGCTAGAAGTCCGTCCGTCCTTCTGTCCGTCTCTCCGTCTGTCCGTCCATCCATCCGTCTGTCCGTCTGTGGCCCGGATTGCGGGCGCACGGATTGAGCTAGAGACTTGAAATTTTACGCAGATCCGTTTTTCATAAAATACGAGGCTAAGTTCGTTCATGGGCAAAAATGGACCATTATGGGGGGTACCCCCCATACGAACGAAAACGTTTTTTGTGAATATCTCACAAACGGTGCATCTTATCAAAAAAGTTCAAGAACAAAAGTTATTTAGGATATAATTCTACATAAAACTCCCATACATCAAAATCCGAATGAAATAAATTAAAAAAAAATCTTTTTGAAAAGTTTGACTTCAAAGTGGAATTTTGATACAACTGTTCGGTGTTCAATTAAACTTCGAACAATGCCATATCACCATATGGGTTTTCCATAATTGCCAGATTGGCAATTATAGCTTTCGTTATGTTTAAATCAAAAATTAGGATGAAATTTATAGGTTTTAGTAATTCGGACAAATCGATAATTCGGACAACGTCCGGTTTCCAATTGTCCGAATTATCGAGCCACCACTGTATATGCGTTTTTATATGTCTATCTACAAAGGCCATACACTTAGAAGCCGTATCAGACCTAACATCGCAAGCGTTTATAGCAGCGTACAAAAGATTTTCAGCGAGAAGAGGAATACCAAGACACATATACAGCGACAATGGCACAAATTTCGTAGGTGCTAATAAAATCTTACAAATTGCAGAAAAGAATCAAAGAATTCAATACAACAAAGAAATTTGCGATTCACTAACAGAAGTTGGAACAGAATGGCATTTCATCCCTCCATCTTCTCCACACTTCGGAGGATTATGGGAGGCCGGTGTCCGTTCCATGAAATATCATATGAAGAGAACAATTGGCGATCACAAATTGACATATGAGGAAAGGTCCACACTATTAGCACAAATAGAGGCATGCTTAAATTCACGACCATTGTGTGCTCTATCTCAGGATCCCGAAGATCTGAACTTCCTAACGCCTGGTCACTTTCTAGTCGGTACATAAGATGGCATCTTCTGGAAATAATGCATCAGGAATTTTGGAGAAAATGGAAAGCAGAATACATTCCACGATTGCAACAAAGACCAAAATGGCGGTCACAGGAAAGCAACATAAAACCTGGAGAATTAGTTTTAATAAAAGAAGACAATCTACCACCAACCAAGTGGTCACTTGGAAGAGTGATTGAGACACATCCAGGAAGTGATGGATTAACAAGAGTAGTTACCATCAAAACAGCGAGTACTACCATAAAAAGACCCATAACCAAAATTGCATCTCTGCCAATATCAGATAATCTTCCAGAAATTGGCGAAAAAACTCAAACGAATGAGATCGCAAAATCCAACAACAAACAGATATATCTGTCGACTAGTCAAGAGCTAATCAAAGAATCCCGAAAGTTAGCTAACAGAAAACCTAAACGTAAAAAAATAAATCCCACATCAATTCCTGTTCGACCACCAATAGAAGATTTAAAAGCATACAACAAACGTAAAAAGAATGAAAAATCCAATTCATTAATAACGATCATTTTTGCAATATTAAGCTTCTTGCAACTTCTCACCAACACTGTATGCCAGGAAATAACAATAACCAACTTTAAAAATCATCCAGGCATTTTCTTTGAAGATTTGGGAAGAATTGACCTGACCAACAATATGTGGAATATAATAGCCTACTATGATTTAACTAACTATTGGAACGAGCTCATTGGCTTCAGAAACATTGTCCAAAGAATGGAATCTTTATGTTTAATACTCAATAACGATCAGCAATTCAACTGCAAAGGAATATTGGAACAATTTAAAATGCGTTTGAAACAAATGGAGCACAATAACGATATTTTGCATGCTAGAAATGGTAACTTTCGAAAATTCTCTAGAAGACGACGTGGTTTATTTAACTTTGTCGGAAACATAGCTCACACACTTTTTGGCGTCCTAGATGAAAATTACGCAAAACAGCATGAGGAAGAAATCATAAAATTAAAGGGCAATCAGAATTATCTTCTGGAATTATTTAAAAAACAAACATCGATCACAGAATCCACTCAGAATATACTAAAAAGAGATGAGCAAAATATCGAGAAGCAGTTCGAAGTTATTGGAGACCATCTAACAAAGCTAACTAACGCTAGCAAGGAAATTCATGACGACCTCAACATACAGCGTCAAGCTCAAGAACGATCTAGTCTATTTTTAAAAGCTTTTATTTAGCTTGCCTTCGTGTCTGTCTGTTTGTCAGATCAAATCTTGCAACCCAATTTTGACCCACTTCCACTTGTCCGATTGACTTGAAATTTTGCACACTTATATAAGTCCGATGACAATACAATATTTTCACTACTTCGTCCTTGTAAGGATAACGGAAGGTCCTGTAAGGATAACGTGATTATCCTTTTCTACAAATTTTCCGGAAAAAAATCTATTCTGGGGGTTTTTGGGGTCGCTGAATCCTAATCTGTCATTAAAAAGTCAGTAAGGATAACGGAAGGTCCTGTAAGGATAACATGATTATCCTTTTCTCCAAATTTTCCGGAAAAAAATCTATTCTGGGGGTTTTTGGGGTCGCTGAATTCGAATCTGTCATTAAAAAGTCAGTAAGGATAACGGAAGGTCCTGTAAGGATAACTTGATTATCCTTTTCTCCAAATTTTCCGGAAAAAAAAACTATTCTGGGGGTTTTTGAGGTCGCTAAATCCGAATCTGCCATTAAAAAGTGTGTAAGGATAACGGAAGGTCCTGTAAGGATAACGTGATTATCCTTTTCTCCAAATTTTCCGGGAAAAAATCTATTCTGGGGGTTTTTGAGGTCGCTAAATCCGAATCTGCCATTAAAAAGTCTGTAAGGATAACGGAAGGTCCTGTAAGGATAACGTGATTATCCCTTTCTCCAAATTTTCCGGAAAAAAGTCTATTCTGGGGGTTTTTGGGGTCACTGAATACGATTCTCAAGTTAAAAAGCCTGTAAGGACATCTCAAATGTAAGAATATATATTCGAAGACTAAAAAGAAAATAAAAAAAATAAAAAATAAATTTTTAAAAAAAAGCTTTTATTAAAAAAGAATCCACTAAAAAGAAAAAAATAATTTTCTGGATGCTGTATCACAAATATAAAAGCTTTTAAAAAGCGAGATAAAGCATAAAACAATAAAATAAAAATTTATCTCGCTTTTAAAAAGCTTTTATATTTGTGATACACAGCGTCCAGAAAATTATTTTTTTCTTTTTAGTGCATTCTTTTTTAATAAAAGCTTTTTTTTAAAAATTTATTTTTTTTATTTTCTTTTTAGTCTTCGAATATATATTCTTACATTTGAGATGTCCTTACAGGCTTTTTAACTTGAGAATCGTATTCAGTGACCCCAAAAACCCTCAGAATAGACTTTTTCCCGGAAAATTTGGAGAAAAGGATAATCACGTTATCCTTACAGGACCTTCCGTTATCCTTATCATGGTAAAATTAGTCCCTTGCTTCTAACACCAGAACAATTGAATGGACAAATAAAGCAGATTCGAAATAACTTACCGTCTTCTTTACGAGTTCCGGGAGATTCAACAGCAGTTGAAGATCTAGTCCACATATACCACATTCTTACAGTAAAAATAAGAATAACCAGCAACAACATCATTTTCGACATTAAGGTACCACTGACACTAAACGAACATTGGCAGTTGTTCAAAGTAATTTCGGTACCAACTCCGCACGATAATGAATTTATCTACATACAACCCTCTACTGACTATTTGGCAGTAAGTCTAGAGAGAGAACGACATTATCCCCTAAGCAGCAATGAACTTCATCGATGCAAAATTCTGATGGACGAAAGACATCTCTGCAAGCAGCAGCATCCAATTCATAATCGACTTGCTGATGCCAACCTCTGCGAGATAAGCCTGCTGCATCACGAAAAGGCGTTGTCATCCACTTGCCAAATAAAATCCATAGCTCCTACTCAAGTATGGATTCAGTTACACAATCCAAATACTTGGATCTTCGTCCTGGATCAAGAGTATACATTCAACATAGTTTGTGGCGACAAGATCATCGAAAAAACACTAAGAGGTGATGGGAAACTACATCTGAAACCTAATTGCATTCTAAAACAAAAAAAAATAAAAAAAAAATTTTAAAAAAAAGCTTTTATTAAAAAAGAATGCTCTAAAAAGAAAAAAAATAATTTTCTGGACGCTGTGAATCACAAATATAAAAGCTTTTAAAAAGCGAGATAAATTTTTATTTTATTGTTTTATGCTTTATCTCGCTTTTTAAAAGCTTTTATATTTGTGATTCACAGCGTCCAGAAAATTATTTTTTTTCTTTTTAGAGCATTCTTTTTTAATAAAAGCTTTTTTTTAAATTTTTTTTTTATTTTTTTATTTTTTTCTTTTTAGTCTTCGAATATATATTCTTACATTTGAGATGTCCTTACAGGCTTTTTAACTTGAGAATCGTATTCAGCGACCCCAAAAACCCCCAGAATAGATTTTTTTCCGGAAAATTTGGAGAAAGGGATAATCACGTTATCCTTACAGGACCTTCCGTTATCCTTACAGACTTTTTAATGGCAGATTCGGATTTAGCGACCTCAAAAACCCCCAGAATAGATTTTTTCCCGGAAAATTTGGAGAAAAGGATAATCACGTTATCCTTACAGGACCTTCCGTTATCCTTACAGACTTTTTAATGACAGATTCGGATTCAGCGACCTCAAAAACCCCCAGAATAGATTTTTTTCCGGAAAATTTGGAGAAAAGGATAATCACGTTATCCTTACAGGACCTTCCGTTATCCTTACAAGGACGAAGTAGTGAAAATATTGTATTGTCATCGGACTTATATAAGTGTGCAAAATTTCAAGTCAATCGGACAAGTGGAAGTGGGTCAAAATTTGATTGCCAGATTTGACCCCGACAAACAAACAAACAGACAGACAGACAGACAAGATAGCGAGCTAAATAAAAGCTTTTAAAAAACTATGACGATCAACGCACACAACACCAGCAGATTAAATGGATCTTTTCTTCCAATCAGCAACCTGACAAAACAGCTGCAATAAAACAACGTCCAGGGAAAGCCATTTCAATTGACGCAGCCCAAAATATTCTTCAAAGCTAATCAAAAGGCCCTAGGATCGCTCGACGGCAAAATACGGGACATTCACCTTCAACAAGAGATGCCAAACAACATTATGCACCATGATATCCACCAATACGTCGTACTATACTTGATAGCAAGGAGCTTATTGGCAATAATCATGTATTACATCATCAAAAGATTGTGGATCACCAAACGCTCTGAAGATCTAAGCACTTCAAGATTCATCCTATCAGACTTCCAGCTGGACAACAGGCCGGGCCGGGAGCATGTGCAAACTTGCACAGATTCATCAAGCGGGCAATCACCTATAGATCGCACCGAAATGCATCGATCAACATAATTTCCACGCGCTTCCCGTATTTCTGATTTAATTCAATGGTCACCGGGAAACGTGTGGTAATTCGAGAACCAAATATGCATTTTGGCTGCACATCAATCGAACTTCATGTCATCTTTTCCAAATTGTAGAGTAAGCAATAATTTGTAATAAATAGTCGTAAGCCATCATTGTAAGATCAGTTACAGTCAATAAATCGTGATAATAACAGTCAAGCGTTTGAATTCCCCCCACCAGCGGTAAGGGTTTAAACCGGTTGAATTGTTAGCTATTGACAAACAATTTTGATTTGGTTCCAGCACCGAATCAAAACAGTAACAAAAACTAGTGAAATTGACTGCTACCAGAAAACCTCAACAAATTTTGACGCGATTTTTCGCATTCGAAAGCTATTATCGTCCAATAGAACTTTATGGATCGCAAACTTACTTATACACGTCAAATATGGGAGTTTTTTGTAATATGATTTTATCCGAAATCATAAAAGTTGACAAAAACGATTGAAATGAAGAAAAAAACCGTTGAAAAAAATCATTGTGATTCTTGAAACATAACAAAAGCTATAATTGCCAATCTGGCAATTATTGAAAACCCGTATGGTGATTTGAATGAACGGCGAACAGTTGTATCAAAATTCCACTTTGAAGTCAAACTCTTCAATAAGATTTTTTAAAATTTATTCCAATCGGATTTTGATGTATGGGAGTTTGATGTAGAATCATATCCTAAATAACTGTTCTGGCCTTTTTTTTTTTTTTGGATAAGATGCACCGTTTTTGAGGTATTCGCAAAAAACGTTTTCGTTCGTATGGGGGGTACCCCCCTAATGGTCAATTTTTGCCCATTAACGAACTTAGCCTTACATTTTACGAAAAACGAATCTGCGTAAAATTTCAAGTCTCTAGCTCAATCCGTGCGCCTGCAATCCGCGCCACAGACAGACGGATGGACGGACGGACATGCAAAATTCAATTTTTTAAAAGCTTTTAATAATAATAATAATAATAATAATAATAATATTTTATTCTTAGCCAAAGGAAGTAATTTACAAATATGTTTTGCGCTAAATATATACTGACATAATATGGTTATTGTCTGTCAGGTTGGCACGACGGTAATAATATAAATATTTTTCTAATTGATAAATTTTAAATGCGAAAAAAAAATACAATAAAAATAATAAGATTAATAGTGAAGCACAAGAGCCTAGTGGTTTCAGTAGTACCAGGATTTCAGTTGAATTCGTTAAGTAACAACTTTCTGTAGTTTAAAGCGTATACTGCGAACTGATAGAGTGCCATATAGTGACAGCCATTTAAGTAATCATAAAATTCGTCTCGGTTTAGTGTTTCCGCGCCTAAAAAATGTTGTCTAGCGGTCCTGTAGATCGGACACCTTGCTACGAAGTGGAAGGTATTCTCAGGTTCGTTCAGATTACATATTGTGCAGTCTGTGTTGTCATGATTGCTAAAGTGTCTACATTTGAGATCTATTAATCCTCCTCTAATTTTGATGATGGTTGAGATTATTTGAACCTTTAAGTTGTCATTGACGTAACCGGGTGACTGCGAAAACTCTAGATTTCGGTATTCGTCATGGTGTTGGGATTGTTTGGCTAGCTGAATATGGTCTGCTCTGTTCTTTTCTGATATCAGACTGAGTGCCTGGTTGTGTATCGGTTCCCAATCTGTATGTGGTGCAAAAGAGTCGACTTGCATTCCTACCTTTTGAAAAATTACTTTCCATTCTTTTGCCCAGAAAATGTCTTTCTTAATAGTCTCCTCTAATAAAAGTCGTGGTAAGCGGCTAGAAGGGTACTTTAGTATTTTTCGGAGGTAATCAAAATGGGCTTTAAGAGTAACTTCGGAACTGCGCCCTAATCCTGTCTCTAAGTGAAGCATATAGTTGGGAGTGTTAGTTTTCTTGTGGAAGAAGCGCTGAAGCTGTTCGACTTGATTGTATATTTGTGCAGCGTAATGCATGATCGTTCTAGTTGTTGTTTCATATATTTTGAGCTTTTTGGACAGAGAAATACCAGGGTTCTTAATGAAATTAGACCACACAGAATTCAAAGCGTTTTTTGAGCAGGTTAATTTTTCGTCCATATGTTTTTTGAGTGAAAGGTTAAAAGACATAATAACACCCAGATACTTATATTCATTAACTGTTTCTATCTCACCGTTACCATAGTGCCAGCGTAGTGAAGATGATATCCTAGCACTTTTCCTAAAGACCATGACTTTGGACTTATTGAGGTTAACATTTAAAGACCACCGCGAACAGTATTCGTAAAGTTTATCGATCATGTCTTGTAAAACATTGGGGTCCTCTGCTAGGATAGCCAGATCGTCTGCATACTTCAGTATTCGTATAGTATGGCCCCCAGTCACTACACCCCCTGGGAGAGCATCATCGATATCGTTGATGTATATCGAGAAAAGAAGTGGGCTCAATACACAACCTTGTTTCACCCCTTGGTGTACTTCGAAAAAATCGGAGAGGGTAACTCCGTCCCAAACCGCTGAGTTTGTATTGACATATAGCAGTTTTAGTATGCGCAACATTTTTGAGGAAATACCGATCTGTGAGAGCTTATAGAATAGTGCCTCCCTGTTTATTGTATCGAAGGCTGAGCTGAAGTCTATAAAGAACACGAAGAGCTTTTTATTTTCCATCAGTCTTAAGTGAGCTATGCTGAACAGACTAAAGATGTTATCGAGGGTTGAGTACCCCTTTCTAAACCCCGCTTGGCTCTCATGTAGTATTTGATAACCCTCACAAAACGTGGTTAGTCTATTCAACAATATCCCAGTGAAGAGTTTGTACAGAGTATTTACTAATGACAGCCCCCGATAATTACTCACCACGTTGGAATCGCCTTTCTTGAACAGAGGAACAATTATTGACCGTCGGAAGGAATTCGGGATCCGCTCAGAATCAAGATTTACATTGAACAACTTTGTTATTTCATTTAAAGCATTGAGTGAAGCGTTTTTGTAATACTCAAAAGGGATCCTGTCTTCTCCGGGTGCTTTATTGTTTTTTGCCTTGCGTAGTATGGTTAGAAGTTCAGAGACGTCGACGGTGCTGTCCAAAAAAGTGTCAGATGTGCCAATTACTTGGTAAAGTGGGGCCCAGGGTATAGTGGGCGGCGATAGTAGATTCTGGAAATGTGTGACGAACTCTCTGTTAGATATGGAGGTACTAACACGTGGTTTCTTTTGTTTTATTGTATTGACTAGCGACCACCACTCTTTACTATCTTTTGCCTGATTTACACTATCTATGACCAGACAATTATACGTCTTCTTTTTCTCCGTGCAAAGTCTTCGGTATTTGTCACGACACACCTGATATCTATGCTTCAGGAACTCCGTATTGTGTTTATGGAAGGTTTTTAGACATTCGAACATTTTTTTCTGAGATTAAAGCATTGTGAGTCAAACCATTTGGATTTTGGTTCGAATCTCTTTGTTTCAATGGACGGAGTTGCAGATTTGATGCTGCACGTTATTTCTTGCGTATAATTTTCAACGTCCCCAACTGCGTATAATGTACGATCAACAATTTCGGATAGTTTTCGCGAGTACTTTATGGCTGATTTGTCAGACCAAGGAAGCTTAGGTGTTAAACTAGCTGTGGCACTAGGTCCCCCGGTAGTGGTGGTTAAGGTTAACGTTAGCGGAAGGTGGTCGGAATAAGGCTTCGGTAATATAGCGAGTTGTGAGACATATTTTAAGAGCGAAGGCGAGCAGCAACAATAATCGATTATCGAGTTCCCGGGGCCACCACAGAATGTGAAGTTCCCGGATACGTCTCCTTTAACTCTTCCATTCATGATAATCCCACCCACATCATCTAACATTTCCAACAGCTTTTTACCCTTCGAGTCGACGATGCTGTCTTTTGAGTTACGTATAACAGATACATTGGGGAGGTTTGCTAACATACTTTTTTCAACTACTTGCCGGTTTCCCATGCGTGCATTTAAATCCCCTAGGATTAGTAAATCCGACCCCTCTAGCTTATCAAGCAGCTCCTTCATCTTCTCAAAATCATCTTTCCACTTCGTGCAGTTTAGATAAACAGGAACGAAAAACATCAAATTGTCATCGAGTTTGGCTTTCAGAACTACATTGCCCTCTATATGCTGAAATTTTAAAAGATATTTGCTTTTGATTGATTTTTTGAAACCGAAAATACAAACTCCGCTGGCACGACCGAAATTATAAGCTCTTGTGGCATCTATCCATTGTACTTCAAATTGTTTAAAAAATGATTCATATTTAAACCGGTTTATATTCATTACGTGAGTCTCATACAGAAAGATTACATCAAAAGAATTTATGAAATTAAAAAAGTTACCAAAAATGAATTTGTTGCCTAAATTTGAAATGTTATAAGAGAGAACCTGACAGACGTTGTGTTGCTATCTTGTAGTAGTTGCGTCCTCGCGTCTAGACTCGACGGGTTTCCTAGTTGTGTTGACGTTTATGGAACTTCTCAAGTTTGTTTTCTCCATGAGATTGCTGAGAGACATTTTGTCTTCTTCTGAGTTTGCCAGGTAGCAGCCGTTAGACCATGTAAATGGTTTGTCGTCTATCCATATGGTCAGATTCTTAATCTTGCAGCTAGTGTTGTTAGACTTCGCAATCACAGCTTTTCTGAGTTGCCTAAGGTGGAATCTTTTCTCCTGGTCCGGCGGTGAGTAATCCCTTTGTACGTAGACTCCCGTCCCCTTTAGTTTGCCGCTGTTGAATAGAATTTTGTTCGCCTGTGCAGCTGTTTCCAGCTCGACCAAAAAGTCTGCACGCGACTTTAGCTTGACAAACGAAACGATGGTTACCTGAGTTTGAAAGACTTGTTGGCATAGCTCATCAAAGTTTTGCCGTGCTAATTTTATATCACCATTTAGTCCACTTATTATTACGTTGGAGCGTCGGTTTTTGCGATCTATTGAATCGACTTTTGAACGTAACTCTTGCAGATCCTGTCTTAGCTTTTCGTTTTCTGATTTGATAGCTGCGACGTTGTCTTGCAGGATTTTGATGTCTTCTTTTTTAGCCACACACTCCAACATTTTTTTCATTTTGGTGTCAAAAACTTCCCATGAGAAATCTGTCATTTTTTCAGCTGTGATTCCTTTTTGAGATTTAGCGTTTGATCGTATTGACAGTAAATCCGGAGAAGTCTGGTTTAGCTTTCTTTTGTAGTTGACCGGCATGTGAAGTATTGATGGTTTTCTATTTTCTGTATGATTGCTACCAGCGCTAATCCTCAATTTACTGACTGCAATTAGGTTATGTGCCGCGTGGAATTCTTTTAATTTGCAATCCTTCGGTATACCTCAACAGAAGCGATAATTTCGATGTTGTTATTGAAGCAAACGTTAATGTGGTTGATTTTAATGGTTAATATTTCAGAAACGTTTGTCTAAACTTTAATTTTTCAAAAAGAAAAAATTACAGAGATTTTTCTTGATCTACACAATTGCAACAGTGTTGCCAAAGCTTTTATTTAGCTTGCCTTCGTGTCTGTCTGTTTGTTTGTCTGTCAGATCAAATCTTGCAACCCAATTTTGACCCACTTCCACTTGTCCGATTGACTTGAAATTTTGCACACTTATATAAGTCCGATGACAATACAATATTTTCACTACTTCGTCCTTGTAAGGATAACGGAAGGTCCTGTAAGGATAACGTGATTATCCTTTTCTCCAAATTTTCCGGAAAAAAATCTATTCTGGGGGTTTTTGAGGTCGCTGAATCCGAATCTGTCATTAAAAAGTTGTCGAGTTTTATTTTGAATTTTGTTATCAATGCACTAACCGTAGTCACTGTTAGAATTAATCCATTGTTATACTTTTTCTCTCTGTTAGTCTTCATCTAGCATTCTTACAATAAAGTACATTGTTGAATTGAACTCTGCTCGCGTTTTATTTAACAGGTTATGGGCCCAGTTACCCAAAGTTTCTAATAGCGTTTTTTTTTCTTCGAATAGTTGTTCGATAGTTAAAATTGAAAAAATAACTCGGCCGGTGCGCGATCGATAACATTTTTCCCAGTTAAACTTTTTAATAAATATAATCATGAGCGCATTATACAACATTGAAAAGTTGGATGGTGAGAATTATGCTTCGTGGTGTGTCCAGATGAAGTGTATTCTCATCCACTCAGATCTATGGAAATTTGTTGGTGATTCAAATGAATTGGGTGAAGATGCGAAACCGGAAACTGTGGCGGCATGGAAACTAGGCGATGATAAAGCCTTGGCGACCATTTTACTGTGTGTAAAATCATCGGAATTAATCCACATCAAACAATGTAAATCGGCTAATGAAGCATGGGAAGCATGGATTTAAAGAAATTTACATGCCATCTGGCCCCACGCGCAAAGTTTCTTTGTTTAAACAATTGACGCAATCCAGGATGAGAACTGGTCAATCGATGGTGGATCATATCAACTCGTTTTATCGTACAGTAGAAAAACTGAGAGAGATCGAAATCACGTTGTCTGATGAAATTTTGGTCATCATGCTCTTATGCAGTTTACCAGAACCCTATGAGAATTTTGTTGTGGCTATCGAAAGTCGGGATAACTTGCCCACGTTATCTAATCTCAAAATAAAGCTCATAGAAGAAGATCAGCGTCGTACGAATAAGGACTTAGAGCAGGCAAGCGGCGAACAGCAAGTGTTTTTAGCAAAATCCAAAAGCAAAAAGAGCAAGTCGAACATGAAGTGTTTTTCGTGTGGCCAAAAAGGACATTTTGCGGCAAAGTGTCAAAAGAATAATAAACGAGAAAAACCACCCAGCCAGGAGAAACGTTCAGCCATATTTACCGCACATTCAGAAGCCAGTCTAAATCCAGGTGAATGGTGTTTAGATAGTGGCGCTACGGCGCATATGTGTTGCAGTAAAACTATGTTCACTGAGTTTGATAATTCTGATGAACAAGTTATCCATTTGGCAAGCGACAAAGTTTGCAAGTCCAACGGTGCGGGAACAATTATACTCGAAACGGAACAACGTGTCGTCACTTTAAAGGATGTATTGTTCGTACCCGAGCTGAAGGGAAATTTTTTGTCCGTCAGCAAAATCACCGAACGAGGACACACCGTCGATTTTTCTGGCAGCACGGCTTTTGTAAGAAGTTCCAGTGGTGAGCTGCTGTTGACTGCAAACAAACGAGGCGATCTATACATTACAATGCTGAAGGAAAACAAGCATCAGTTGTCATTTTATGGGAAGACAACAGATCCAGAAGTGCGAAAGTGGCACGAACGCTACGGACACCTAAATGGGGGAAGTTTAAGAGAGCTGACGCATATGGTTGAGGGGCTAAACATCAAGAACATCCGAAAGACGTTAGATTGCATCACATGCGCTAAGGGTAAAATATCAGTTAAACCTTTTCCTAATCGATCTCTTTCTTCTAGCAAAGACCCATTAGAGCTAATCCACACAGATATTTGCGGTCCAATCAGGGTGGCTTCAGCTGGTGGGGCGCGTTACTTCGCTACATTTATCGACAACAAGACAAGGATGATTTTTGTGCACTTCCTGAAAACCAGAAACGAGATACTCACAGTTTTTAAGGAATTCAAGCTGAGGGTGGAGCGACAGACGGGACACAAAATCAAAACCTTAAGGAGCGATAACGCGAAAGAATATCTCAGCAACGATTTTTCGAAATATCTTGCGGAAAATGGCATTAGGCGACAACTGACGGTAGCGCATACACCGCAACAGAACGGCGTCGCGGAGAGATATAATAGGACCTTGATGGAGACTGCAAGATGTTTATTACTATCTTCAAATCTGCCAGATAACCTATGGGCAGAAGCCATAAACACGGCAGCATATCTCAGGAATCGGGCTCCCACATCAGCGATCAAAAACAAAACTCCGTTTGAGATGTGGGAAGGAAAGAAGCCAAGCGTTGGTCATCTTCGCGTTTTCGGAAGTGTCGCAGTCAGTTTATGTAAGCAACCAGGCAGAAATAAGCTGAAAGCAAAGGGAAAAGAGTTCGTTATCGTCGGATACTCGGAGGAGTCCAAAGCGTACCGACTATATGACCCCGTGACGAGAAATATCGAGAAGAGTCGAGACGTCATTTTTTTCGAAAGCGCGATGTCATCTATTGATAGTGTCTCCAAGGAAGTAGCGAGCTTTTCGGCGGACAACGATATCTTCAGTGACACGGAGCGACCACGCAATGTAGAGGGAAAAGCTGAAACTAGTGCAGAAGTAAGCGGCGGCACTCGTAGTGATGAAAGCGATGACGACTTCAACTCCTTACCTGATAGTGATGAACACATTTCAGTCTTTGGGGGTGATAAGGTCATACAAAAGACTCACGGCGAATCCACACAGGAAGCAACCAGCGAATTCACTCGGGAAGCAGATGACGAATCCACAAAGGAAGCAGCCAGCGAATCCAATGACTTCAGCGATGGTGATGGTGCTGGAAGAATCGGTCGTGGGCGTCCCAGATTGGAGAGGACGTGCAAACGGGCAAGACCTTCAAAAAGATTCAACACAGTAAGCGCGGTATTTACGGACGAAATTGCCAATCCCACAACAGTATCAGAAGCCTTGGCGAGTAAGGAAGCAGCGCGATGGCGTCACGCAATGGAATGTGAGTATAATTCATTGATGAATAATAATACATGGACTCTAGTAGATTTACCAAGGAAAAACAGAGCCATTGGATGCAAATGGGTCTTTAATATTAAGCGTGGGCCAGACGGAAACATAGAACGATACAAATGCCGTTTAGTTGCTAAAGGTTTTTTACAGAAATACAGCATCGATTATTTTGAGACGTTTTCACCGGTAGTTCGTCACTCAACCATAAGACTAATATTGGCGATAGCAGTAGAATATGGGCTGTTGGTCCACCATGTAGATGTAACATCTGCCTACCTAAATGGGGATTTGCAGGAGGTAGTATATATGGCGCAACCGGAAGGATTTGTTGATCCTGATCATCCCCACAAGGTTTGCAAACTACGCAAGGCTCTTTATGGGCTGAAACAGTCTGGGCGCCAGTGGAACCGGAAATTGGACCAAACACTGTTAGAAATAGGATTCCAAAGGTGCAGCGAAGACTCTTGCGTATACATCCGACCCACTGGCGGAGAAATCAACATAATTGCGGTATATGTTGACGATTTGATCATTGCTAGTTCGTCAGCTGCCTCCTTGGCTATAATCAAATCGCAAATAAATGCTGCATTCGATACTGTCGACAAGGGACAGTTATCCCATTATCTCGGCATCCGTGTTAGTAGATGCGGTGCAAGGGGAAGCATCAAACTGGATCAGCACCAATATATCCTGAATTTGCTGAAAAGGTTCCAAATGGAGAAATGTAAACCATGTTACACTCCATTGGATTCGAGTCTTGACTTTGAAAAATGTAAAATTGAAGATTGCACGAAGACAGACGCAAGTGAATACCAATCATTGATCGGCTCACTAATTTATTTATCGACTTGCTCACGCCCGGATATTTCGCATGCAGTAAGTAAACTGTCTCAATCAATGGCTGACCCACATAAGGAACATATGGTTGCAGCTAAACATTTACTGCGATATTTAAAATATACGGAAAAAGCTCAGCTTGTATTTGAGAAAACGGGGAAGCAGTTAACGGGGTTCGTCGATTCTGATTGGGGGGGGTCCAAGGTCGATCGTAGGTCGTACACCGGTTACACCTTCTTCTTAGCAGGAGCACCAGTCACTTGGGAGTCGAAAAAACAGCCATCTGTAGCATTGAGTAGCACAGAAGCCGAATACATGGCCCTTTCACAAGCGGCGCGTGAGGCTACTTATTTGCGAAACTTGTTACTCGAGCTAGGACTTCAGGACATGGTGAAGAAGGCGATCGTTATTAACAGCGATAACCAGGGCTCGCAGCAACTCGTTAAAAACCCAACATACCATGCACGTACTAAGCATATAGACATCCGGCATCACTATGTGCGTGAAATGTACGAAAAGAAAATCATAGATCTAAATTATGTACGCAGCGATGAAATGATAGCTGACGGTTTAACTAAAATATTGTCTCGAACAAAACACATGAAATTTGTAAATCTGACAGGAATTAAACTTAATTTATAATGTTAATATGAAATATGAATTGAAAAAAATTTTTTTTTGTAACTATTTTTTTGAACAAATGTTAGAGTTAGTGCCTTGAGGGGGAGTGTCGAGTTTTATTTTGAATTTTGTTATCAATGCACTAACCGTAGTCACTGTTAGAATTAATCCATTGTTAAGCTAGTATCAGACCATCACTCAAATCGCTCATTTGAATGAGACGTGACGTCACGAGAAAACTTTTCATTTCATCTCATTCGTAACGTTCTCATTTAGGAAATAATTTGGTATCACACGGAGTGAGAACTGTTCTCATTTATGGCTCATTTTGTCCCAAAATCGAATGAGACAATTTGCTTCTCATTCAAAAAATTTCCCACCGTTCTCATTTAATGAGACGGAAACAAATGAGCATTAGACGGAGTGAGACGCCTCAAGACAAATGAGGATGGAAATCAAATGAGAACAACCCGATTTCATCGTCTTTTTCTCATTTGGATGTTTTGCTATTACACGGAATGAGAACAATGAAGGCTCTCGCTCACTTGACACTTGTTGTATGTTTCTCGGTGAAAACAGAGTTGCGATTGTGTTTCAAGTGCTGGTTAGAAAATTTAAAAAAAATGTCCAAAAGAAAGTATGAGGAGATGAAGGATATGGCGATTTTGGCTGCGTATGTGCTGGAGAGCAGCGAAGAGGACGAGCTTGACGACGCATCTATTCCCAACAAACGCAAGGTTTGGACCAAGAATTGGGTGGCTCGTCGCGAGACGGAGGGCTTTTTTGGTAAATTGATGGTCGAACTGCGCTCTGAAGAACCAGAAATTTATCGCAATTTCATACGTATGTCTTCAGATCAATTCGACCATTTACTGGGATTGGTCAAGCCGCACATAGAAAAATCGGACACTATCATGCGACCAAGCATTTGCAGCTGCTTTAGCTCCTTTTTTTATTTCCTGACTAGCCTGGGATGGGGTGAAATCTTCATCACTCATGATGCTGCTCCTAAACACACGAACAACATTAAATTAGTTTTCATTTAAAAACACGAAAATGTTTTTAAATGAAAACTCACAATTTATATGTTTCACGAAAAAAAACTTGCTTCACGATCACCTGTCAAAACACAAATGAGTTCTCATTCAACTCAAAATGAGAAGGCACGAATCCGAGCCTTCTCATTCATTGGGACATTCTCATTTCGTCCTCATTCAAATTCTCATTTGACACATGTCTCATTTGGAGCTATCAGACGGTCACAATATCGTCTCATTTGAGTGAGACAAAAATGTTCTCATTCCGTTTCTCATTTGAAATGAGAACAAAAATTCTGTCACAATTGCAGCTATCAGACGGAGTGAGCTCAAATGAGAACCCTGTGACGTCATTTTGACGTCACGTCTCATTCAAATGAGCGATTTGAGTGATGGTCTGATACTAGCTTTATACTTTTTCTCTCTGTTAGTCTTCATCTAGCATTCTTACAATAAAGTACATTGTTGAATTGAACTCTGCTCGCGTTGTATTTAACAAAAGTCAGTAAGGATAACGGAAGGTCCTGTAAGGATAACGTGATTATCCTTTTCTCCAAATTTTCCGGAAAAAAATCTATTCTGGGGGTTTTTGAGGTCACTGAATCCAAATCTGTCATTAAAAAGTCAGTAAGGATGACGGAAGGTCCTGTAAGGATAATGTGATTATCCTTTTCTCCAAATTTTCCGGAAAAAAATCTATTCTGGGGGTTTTTGAGGTCGCTAAATCCGAATCTGCCATTAAAAAGTCTGTAAGGATAACGGAAGGTCCTGTAAGGATAACGTGATTATCCTTTTCTCCAAATTTTCCGGAAAAAAATCTATTCTGGGGGTTTTTGAGGTCGCTGAATACGAATCTGTCATTAAAAAGTCAGTAAGGATAACGGAAGGTCCTGTAAGGATAACGTGATTATCCTTTTCTCCAAATTTTCCGGAAAAAAATCTATTCTGGGGGTTTTTGGGGTCGCTGAATACGATTCTCAAGTTAAAAAGTCTGTAAGGACATCTCAAATGTAAGGATATATATTCGAAGACTAAAAAGAACAAAATAAAAAAAATAAAAAAAAATTTAAAAAAAAGCTTTTATTAAAAAAGAATGCACTAAAAAGAAAAAAATAATTTTCTGGACGCTGTGTATCACAAATATAAAAGCTTTTAAAAAGCGAGATAAAGCATAAAACAATAAAATAAAAATTTATCTCGCTTTTAAAAAGCTTTTATATTTGTGATACACAGCGTCCAGAAAATTATTTTTTTCTTTTTAGTGCATTCTTTTTTAATAAAAGCTTTTTTTTAAAAATTTTTTTTTTATTTTTTTTTATCATTCTAAACACTGGTGTAATTCATTTTTGTGTGTGATGACGTCATCGGGCGTTACAAACGGTAAGGCAAATTTAATATACCCTTTGGTTTCACCATACGGGTATAAAAACATGTGAATAATTTTATATAGGGGGTGCATCCATACTAGGGCTATTAAGAACCTCTATTTTATGGAACCGGGTATACTTCTGGCTAGGAACCGAGTACCGGGGACCCGGTTCCGACTCCAAGAACCGGGTACAGTATAATGTGTTGTGGTTGATGCGTTTTATTCAGGACAAAATTAAAAATGAGTGAAGTTTGTATTTCAAAAATAGTACTGATTGCAATATTTGTAAAACTGTACTCGATTCTCTAACTCGGAACTAGGTACCCGTTTTTCGCAGAACTGGTTCCTGAAAGTTTTCGGAACCGGATACCCGTGTACCCTTTTACATTTTGTACCCTCAAAGCTTGTTAAAAGTGCAAAATTTTTATTTGCTGTAGTTCCAGAGTTACAGCACTTTGATATCTTTGGAAAATCGCGATTTTCTGCTAAAGTGTGGCCACAAAAAAATCCATAATTTACGCTAGGATATAGGACTGACGTTAAACTCATTTTAAAGGTGATGTTATTAATTATGGGGAAATTCCCATACAAAAGTGGAATTTCAAAAATCAAAAAAATATGATCCTATTGCGGTTTCATCATGAAATTTTACAGGTATTGTTTTGGGATATGAATTTTTTATGGTTTATGTTATGTGGTGTGAGTTTCAAATTAAAAACTATCCAAAATATGTGATGTTATACATAAAATGAAAGCATGTAAATTACTTCACATTAGGCGATCAAATCGCTGAATCGACAGTAGCCTGTGACGTTACGGAATTCCTATCAGGATTGCGGTTTCACGTCTTAAAAATGCTTTAATTAGCTTACATTATCTTACATTATCCATTTATTGGATTAAATATTCATAAAGTTTTTTTCAGGAAACTTTTGTAACCACGTTCAATAACTGGATATTGGTCTGTATACGATTGTTGCAAGGGTTTTTTTGACATCATATGGACGACAAAAAAAACTTTGGAACGTCTTTTAAGATCCTTAAAATCAAAAATTTTGTGATTCGAATGAATTGATCAAGGATGTGAACATACTGAACTAAAATGTTCCTTAAGTAACCGAATAAAATCATGTTCATCTGTTTTTGGACGGTTTCTCCAAACATTTCAATATAATGTTTGTGCTATAAACAAGTTCAGCTACTGTTGATCCTAAATCTTCTTTAACAACTGCACGTATACCTAATAATATCGTTGGAAAGCACCGTAACCAATTTCGTTTTGGCGTGACATTTATAGCCATTTTTAAAGTCCTGTGCTAACGTTCTATTAAATCATTTGATGAAGAATAATACGGCCTTGTGCTCCAACGTTTAATTCCAAAAAGTTTTAAAAATTCACTGCAAAGATTAGCTTCGAATTGACTATCTTTACTAAAACGAGAAACCCAACCAGAATAAAAACCGAAAACAACAGATTCTGAGGTAATATCCTTTAAAGAAATCACTTCAGCCCAACGAGTGTATCTGTCGATACAAGTTAAACAATAAGAATATCCTTCAATTAGGGGTAATGGACCAATTACATCTAAATGGACATGCGAAAAACGATATCTTGGTAAATCAAAAGAATCTATTGAACATGTCTTGATATTTCGGATTTTTGCCACTCGATACAATTACAAGCCCATTTGACACAATCTGCTTGTAACGAAGGCCAAATAAATCTTGATGAAACAAGTTTGACTAAAACTTTTACGCCAGGATGTACAAGATTACGTAATTGCAAAAATATGGTTTTTCTAAAATCTTTAGGAACAAAAGGTCTCTAAAGACCTGAAGACATATAACAGAAAATTGATATCATTGAGCCAGGAATTGCACATGATTTTATATTTAACCCTTATCCTGTACACATGGGTCAAAATTGCCCATAGACCATATTTTCCTCAGAAAAATTGGTGTTAAGAAAAACAAAGCTTTTTTTGCCTTTACAAATAATAAGTTGTAAATTTATTATTGCCGAAAATATAGTAAACTTTAAATTACTAAGTTACAAATTGAATGATCGAATATTGCGATCATCGAAAGGAAGGAAAACGAACCGACACTTGTTCGAGTTACTTGCACAACGATAAGACTATTTTCTATGACTAAGTGTTGCCACCAGTTGACTTCAAGGAAAGTGCTGTCAGTCGACGAAAACATTCCTCCTCGCTCCATTCGAATTCCCAACAAACTCCCCCCCCCCCCTTGAAGCAACCACCTTCAATACTGCAACTCCTCATCTATCAGCAGCTTACAAATGTTGTGAATGGCGCGCATAAATGTGCCATTCTGGGTTTTGAGGGTAACGACCCTGATGCTGTTGTCCGGTCCGGGGTGGACCTTCTCGACTCTCGCCAATGGCCACTTCAAAGGAGGTGTGTTCAAGTCCTTAATGAGTACAAGGGTGCCCTTGTTGATGTTTTGTTGGACACTTCTCCATTTCGACCGTTGCTGTAAAGAGTGCAAGTAATCCTTGCTCCATCTGGTCCAAAAAAGTTGATGTGCCTGACTTAGTCGCTGATATCTTGACAACCTGCTGATGTTTATTTCCCTTAAGTCGGGCTCGATTATTGCTGTCAATGGACCGCCGACGAGTAAATGGCCCGGTGTCAAGGCCTGATAATCATTCGGATCATCGGACATTGCAGTCAATGGGCGCGAATTCATAATTGTTTCGGCTTGGCAAGCGAGCGTCTGAAGTTCATCGTAAGTGAATGAAGCATTGCCCACCGTCCTGCGAATATGACCCTTGGCCGACTTCACCGCGGCCTCCCACAGGCCGCCAAAGTGAGGTGAACGTGGTGGAATCGTCTTCCACGAAATATTTTCAATTGCGCAAAAATGTTGCACCTCATCCTGATGTTGTTGGGCCTGGAACAATCTCGACAATTCCCTTAGTTCTGACCTGGCGCCGACAAAATTTGTGGCGTTGTCGCTGTAAATCGTCATGATTTTGCCCCGCCTTGCCATGAAGCGTTTTTAGAGCGGCTAAGAAGGCTTCGGTTTACAAGTCATGGACCAGCTCCAAGTGAACGGCCTTCGACTTGAAGCACACGAACACGGCTATGTAGATCTTGTCCGGTCGTCTCCCTCTTATACGATGGTGGGCGTACAGAGGCCCGCAAAAATCAATCCCGGTGACGATGAACGGCCGCACTGGGACCACCCTGTCAGCCGGCAAGTCCCCCATGATCTGCTCCATTAGCACCGGTTTACAGCGAAAGCATCTTACGCAGCGATGTATGATTCTTTTGACTGCGTAGCGACAATGTACGATCCAATACCTTTGGCGAAGGCAATTGATTAACGTCTGGCATCCTGCGTGCATGTTTAGTTTATGGTGATGCTCAATTAAAGCGCCCGTAAAAGGATGATTTGCAGGCAGCAACCGTTGATGTTTTGCGTCGAATGGCAACTCGGAATGCCTTAATCGGCCCCCGACCCGTATGATGCCGTCCTCATCCAGAAATGGGGCCAGATTACGAATCCCGCTGGAACGGTGCACGTTGTCGCCTGCCTTCAATTTACTCCATTCGTCCTTGAAGTGGATATGCTGGATGTTGAAAATGATTCGAGTTTCAGCTCTGGTTCGTTCAGATGGCGAAAGCGGCCCACCTAAACGTTCAGCTCGATGCTTGCCCATTTGTTTGCAGTTATGCGCAAAACGAAGAACATATGCCACTACGGATATCAATCGGAAATAAGTGTTCGCGTATTTACAACCGGCAACGATGTCAGCTGTAAGTGTAGCAACCATAACGAATGTCTGTTTACGATACTTGGATGAGTCTTCCTCAATCAGTTCAACGTCTGCGGAACGCCGGCAGCTAATGTCTCGATGTAGAAATTCCGGACCAATGAACCATCGAGACTCGACAAGTTGTAAAGTGCTGGCTCCCCTGAAAAGGATATCCGCACAGGTTGTCGTGCGACGGTACGTATCGCCACGAACAGTCCTCGGTTAGAGTTTGTATTTTGGAGACCCTGTTGGCCACGAAGGTCCCAAATCGATATGAAGGTGATGAAATCCAGGACAAAACCGTAGTAGAATCAGTCCAGCAGTGCGTCGTACAGACCTCAAGCAGCGAACACTTGCGAATTCGCCTAAGTAGCTCTGAAGCAAGCAAGGCGCCACACAGCTCCAGTCGTGCAACCGTGGTTGCCTTTAGGGGGGCGACCCTGGATTTTGCGCACAGGAGCTGTACGCTAACGTTCCCTAGTGCATCGTCTTAGATATGCGCAACCACCGTAAGCCATGGTGCTGGCGTCTGAGAATATATGAAGAGTTAGCTTGGAATTAATGGAACAAATATACCTGGGCAGTCTGATACTGCTGATGTTGCATAAGTCTTGTTGGAACTGTGCCCACTGGGTCTGCAACTCGAGCGGCAACGATTCATCCAATGAAGCTTTAGCTTCCACAAGTGCTGCAACAAGATCTTTGCTGATACGATAATTGGTCCTTTTCGTAGCACTTCTCGTTGGTCTGCTGGCGCTGTAGCGAAAGCAAAGTTCATCCACTGAAGGATCCCACAGTAAACCCAGGGACTTTATCAAACTGCTGTCGTTGTAAATATGAAGCTTCTCCCGTTGGTCTGCCGGTATGCCTTCCATAATTTCCGGGTGGTTACTGTACCACTTCCGTAGGGGAAAACTTCCCTTAAGCAACACGGTCGTGACTTCCGATTTTATAGCGGACAACTCCCGTAGCGTAGGTGCGCCTGTCATAAGGTTGTCCATATAAAAGTCTCGTTGGATGATCTTAGCCCCGATTGGTTAAGCATCCGCGTGTTCTTTGGCCACTTGATTCACGCAACGCGTCGCAAGAAACGAACTGGCCGACATGCCATATGTAACCGTCGATAACTGGTAAACATGAATGTCTTCTTGCACGTTGTCACGCCATACAATGTTTTGAAATTTGCGATCACGATTGTCAATGTCGATCTGACGGAACATCTTTACGATGTCCGCCATTAGAACATACCGATGTTCTCGAAAACGAAACACAATATCAAATAAATCGTCTTGGGTTTTTGGGCCCATCATTAGAATGTCATTAAGAGAGCAACCGGACGAAGTTGCACACGAACCATCAAACACTACGCGAATCCTTGAGGTACTGCTGTCGGATTGCAGTACGCAGTGATGAGGTAAAAAGTTCAAATTTGTTTTATTGTTTTCACCATCGAGCGGAACTACCCTCATGTGGCCCATTTGTTCATACTCCCGCAGAAACTCGCGATATTGCTCGTTTAGGGAAGGAGAGTGCGATAGCCTCCGCTCAATGTTCATGAGCCTGTGACTGCGCCACAGCAGATGAGATATCCTCAATGTCCCAAAATCTCTGCAATAGTTCGTCCAAGTTTCCGTGCTCCGCAACGGGGTCGCGGTGACAAGAAATTAGAGAAGTAGTTCCCTTTGGCGATCGAAAAGTTCCACAGACTGTTCAGCCCAGGAGTGTCTTCTGCAAGATAAGCGACTGTTCTGCGAGCTTGACT
The DNA here is from genome assembly GCA_964034945.1 of Chrysopilus asiliformis. Classification (NCBI taxonomy): domain Eukaryota; kingdom Metazoa; phylum Arthropoda; class Insecta; order Diptera; family Rhagionidae; genus Chrysopilus; species Chrysopilus asiliformis. Next base: position 53,363,805 of record OZ035962.1, on the reverse strand, counting down.
TGCCCGACGGCGAGTAACGAGTAAAACAAATTGGCCCCAATCAAAATGTCAACCCGAAGTGTGGATCTGCCAATTTTAGATTATCCGGGATATTGATCAATGCTGTGTTCACCGCTCGGTTGGGCTGGACATCCGATATGTTTGGCAATATTACCACATCGATTTCGGCCGAAAAGTCACTAATTCGAGATTTAATCCTGATTTTTGATCTATAGCTGGCTGTCGTATTTGTTTCTCCGATGCCACCAATGCCTTGATGACAGTCCGATCGACGGAGCCTTAACTGCTGTGCCAACTTCATGGTTACGAAGTTCATTTGTGACCCGGAGTCCAAAAGAGCTCGATACGGGACCTTCTCACCACTCGAGGAAAACACGTCCACTATGGCAGTGGCCAAAAAAGTATGCGACTGGTCGTCATCGGAAGCCTCACTGGCATGCAAGGATGGAACGGCAACGAGGGAGTTCGAAGTCGATGGCGTCTGTTGCGGGTCTGTCCGGTTGTGCAGCGTCATCAGTTGGCGCCTCCGTGGCGTTCGCCTGAGTGGTGCGTCCTTCGATATGTAGCAATGTGTGGTGATTTTTGTGACACTTGCGGCACCTGGTTGAAGTACATTTGCGAACTACTTGCCCCGGCCTCAAACAATTCAAACAGAGTCCCATGCGTTTGACTTTATTAAATCGATCCCCCACCGCCATTTGCTTAAAACTCGGACATGCAGATGTGCCATGATCGGCATCCGAACAGATCGGACACCCCGAACTTTGACTGGCCGACACTAACGATGATTGTGCATTCACCCTTGCCCTGCCTTGGTTGGTTTTCGATGCTGGCTTGCTCGATGACTCCACGCCTTCGAGAGTTCGACAACGCCTTTCAAGAAACTTTGAAAACTCGTCCCATGATGGCAATTCCTGATTGATCCGGCCTTCCTCCCATTTGGTGCGCGATTCGATGTCCAATTTTGACGGTGCCAGGGAAATCAACAACGAATCCGCCAATTGTTCCTTAGAACCCAAACTTAAAAGTGCGCGAATGTGTGCATTCATGGAGTCGTTTAGTCCTCTCAGGTGCTCCAACGATGCCCCTGCTATCTTTTGCGACTCGAAAATGCCCTCAATATGTTGCCTGAACTAGTAGGATTTGTTTTCGTATCTGTCCCTGAGCAGCTGCAAGGCTAGAGGATAATTTCCGCATGTGATCTCCAGAGACTTAATGACTGACGCCGCACGTCCGAAAAGGCATGATTTTAAATGCTGAAACTTCTCAGTGGCCGAAAGGAAAGTCTTTTTGTCTACCATTAGCGAAAACAATTCAAAAAACTCAAGCCACTCGGTTGGCTTTCCGGAAAACTGTGGAAGCTTTACAATTGGAAAATTTGACAAGCACCTGGGATGCGAAGCGACGATCGAACCGGACGCCGCTTGTTGGGACTGCGAAGCACCATTTCGAGAGGCCGCTGCCTCTATAAGACTTAAATATTTGATTTTTAACTCCATGAAAGTCTTCTCTCTTGTTGCTGACCAATTCATCGGGATCTAGCAGCTCCAAAGTTGACTGAATGTGGTCAAAGTCGACGAAACATTGTTCGAGCAGGCTCAATCTTGTTTGAAGCTCGACGGTGGAGGCACCCGTTTGCCCCTCCAGCCATGTTTCCAAGCGCTTCAATTGTTTTTCCAACACTTCCCGACGAGTGTTGTTTTCACGAATGGATTTTTTCATGGTTATTTATGCTTGTAAACCCAATGAAAATGCGATACGAAACGATAAGTTGTGTGAATTCGATTCAATAATGGAATCGATGCGAAACGATCAATTACGTGAATTCGATTCAATAATGGAATCGATGCGAAACGATTACGAAAAAGTGACAAGCACGTGGATGACGAAAAGTTCGAGAACCTTCTGCTAGCGAAAAGGCGATACGACGACAAACGAAAAGTACTTGTGCGAGAACGAGACGAAAGTTTTCACGCACAAACGAAACGAAAATTCGAGAACTTTACCGGCACAATCCGGCTCGAAGGACCATTTTGTTAAGAAAAACAAAGCTTTTTTTGCCTTTACAAATAATAAGTTGTAAATTTATTATTGCCGAAAATATAGTAAACTTTAAATTACTAAGTTACAAATTGAATGATCGAATATTGCGATCAGCGAAAGGAAGCAAAACGAACCGACACTTGTTCGAGTTACTTGCACAACGATAAGACTATTTTCTATGACTAAGTGTTGCCACAAGTTGACTTCAAGGAAAGTGCTGTCAGTCGACGAAAACATTCCTCCTCGCTCCATTCGAATTCCCAACAATTGGCATTATGGGGTTTTTGGGGTCCCTGATCACGAATCCGGTGCTGGACTTTCAAAATTCGAAACGGAAGGTCCTGTAAGGATAACGCAAATATCCTTCTTCCCATTTTTTCCCGGAAAAATTGGCATTATAGGGTTTTTTGGGTCGCTGATAAGGAATCTGGCGTTAGATTTTCAAAACTCGAAACAGAAGGTCCTGTAAGGATAGCGCAAATTTCCTTTTTCCAAATTTTCCTCGGGGAAAATTGGCATTATGAGGTTTCTGGGGTCGCTGATCGCGAATCCGGTATTAGATTTTCAAAACTCGAACGGGAGCTCCTGTCAGGATAACGCAAATGTTCTTTTTTCATTTTTTCTCCCAAAAACTGGCTTTGGGAGGTTTTCTCTGGTGTTGGAACTTCAAAATTCGAAACGGAAGGTCCTGTAAGGATAACGAAAATATCCTTTTTCCCACTCTTTCCCGGAAAAATTAGCATTATGGGGTTTTTGGGGTCGCTGATTACGAATCCGGCTTTTCAGTTTCAATAACTCTAACGAAAGGTCCTGTAAGGATTACGTTGATTTTTAAGTTTTTTTAAGTTGGTGTTTTGGCATTCTAAATCTATATGTAAGAAAATGGATGTGGTCCTGTAAGGATAACGCAAATGTGTCGTTTTTCCAATTTTTCTCGCAAAAACTGGCTTTGAGAGGTTTTCAGGGTTGCTTATCACGAATCTGTTGTTGAAATTTCAAAATTCGAACCGGAAGGTCCTGTAAGGAAAACATTTTTTCCCAAAAGTTCTTAAATTATTTATGGTTTTTTGGCATACCAAAATTTATACAAAAAACTTTAAGCAGGCAACGTAGGGTCTGCTAGTCTTCTATCTATACATATAAAAGAAAGTGACGTTAGTTACTACGCTTATAACTCAAGAACGGCTGGACCGATTTCGATGATACGCACCAATTCGGACTGGTCTTCGGCCAAACAAGAAGAATACCCAAGAAAATTTCGGAAAATCTCTATGGAAATGCGGGAAACTAATTTTCCACATACAGCGCCATCTATGATAAACGACATGTACTAAAAATGAATATGGTTTTGTGTGATGGTACCGATAGTGCCATTTCAATGAAACAAAACACCAACACCACCACCACCACTACTACCATTACCACCACTACCATTTTAGGACAACTTTTTTAGGACTTTTTTTTATGACAATTTTTTTTGTTACAATTTTTCCTTAGCGACAACTTTTTATCACGAATTCATTCAAATTACATTTCGATTTTTCCATTATTTCTGTTATCAACATTGAAAAAAATTATGAAAAACAAAATTCAATCTCCACATACAACGTTATGTGTAGAAAACGATCATGATTTCGTATGCTGGTTCCGGTAATGCCAGTATATGGCGTTGTGTCCATCAACTTTTGACAGCTGATCCATTTGCACAACCTTTCCATCGCAAATTATTGAGCTGTGCAGACGTGTGCCGCGATTTATCAGCATTTTTTTAAATTTCCTACAAATTTTTATCACCTTTTGACAGTTATTGCAATTCAATCTGATTTAATTGATTCTTTTGAAACGATTTTTTGTGAAAATTACCAACGAAAAGTGATTTCGCAGAGGTGAGTTCAGTTTTATGAAGTGCACATTGCGAATGGTTATGTTCATTGTAATTGCGTGCGCATCGACTGGAGTGAAGGAACAAACTTATTGGGGTGCGAAAGCGTTTTTTTTGATTTGTGAGATAGAGTTATATTTTTTTTTGATTTGTTAGATGGAGTAACGTATAAACTCAAGAACTACTGCACCAACATAGGGGTTGGTGTCTCTTGCCTGAAAATTAAAATCCCGAAAAAAAAATCCCGAAACAAAAATCTCGACCAAAAAAATTCCGAATGCTGAAATCTCGGAAAAAAAAATCTCGAAAAAAATAATCTTGAAAAATAAAGTCCCGAATGAAAAAATCCAGAATAATCCTGAAAAATCCCGAATGAAAAAATCCCGAATAATCCTGAAAAATGCCGAATAATATTTTTTCTCCATTTGAAACGCGCGCGCGTCTTAAATAAAGAGAAAATATTATTCGGGATTTTACAAAATGTGCTTTTGTTATTTTTTGTAAACAAATTTTATTATGTGGCGCGGATTGCGGGCGCACGGATTGAGCTAGAGACTTGAAATTTTGCACAGATCCGTTTTTTGTAAAATGCGAGGCTAAGTTCGTTAATGGGCAAAAATGGACCATTAGGTGGGGGAACCCCCAATACGAACGAAAAGGTTTTTTGTGAATATCTCAAAAACGGTGCATCTTATCAAAAAAGTGCAAGAACAAAAGTTATTTAGGATATGATTCTACATAAAACTCCCATACATCAAAATTCGATTGGAATAAATTTTAAAAAATCTTATTGGAAAGTTTGACTTCAAACTGAAATTTTGGTACAACTGTTCGAATTTTGATACGAATATCACCATACGGGTTTTCAATAATTGCCAGAAGGTCCTGTAAGGATAACGCAAATATCCTTTTTCCCATTTTTCCCCGGAAAAATTGGTATTATATGGTTTTTGGGGTCGCTGATCACGAATCCGGTATTAGATTTTTAAAATTCTAAATGGAAGGTCCTTAAAGGATAACACAAATATCCTTTTTATCGGGAAAATCTGCATTGGTTCTTTGGCATTCTAAATCTATATGTAAATCATAACAAAAGCTATAATTGCCAATCTGGCAATTATTCAATACCCGTATGGTGATATTCGTATCAAAATTCGAAAAGTTGTACCAAAATTCCACTTTGAAGGCAAACTTTGCAATAAGATTTTTATACCCGTATGGTGAAACCAAAGGGTATATTAACTTTGCCTTACCGTTTGTAACGCCAAGATCCCGTCATCACACATAAAAATGAATTACACCAGTGTGTTTAGAATGATAAAAATAATTGATTTTTGCATGTCCGTCCGTCTGTCTGTCTGTCCGTCTGTCTGTCTGTCCGTCTGTCCGTCCGTCCGTCTGTCTGTGGCGCGGATTGCGGGCGCACGGATTGAGCTACAGACTTGAAATTTTGCGTGGATCCGTTTTTCGTAAAATGCGAGGCTAAGTTTGTTAACGGGCAAAAATGGACCATTAGGGGGGGTACCCCACATACGAACGAAAACGTTTTTTGCGAATACCTCAAAAACGGTGCATCTTATCAAAAAAGTCCAAGAACAAAAGTTATTTAGGATAAAAATCTACAGGATATAAAACTCCCATACATCAAAATCCAATTGGAATAAATTTTAAAAAATCTTATTGGAAAGTTTGACTTCAAGTGGAATTTTGGTACAACTGTTCAAATTTTGATACGAATATCACCATACGGGTCTCCAATGATTGCCAGATAGGCAATTATAGCTTTTGTTATGTTTATACCCGTATGGTGAAACCAAAGGGTATATTAACTTTGCCTTACCGTTTGTAACGCCAAGATCCCGTCATCACACACAAAAATGAATTACACCAGTGTGTTTAGAATGATAAAAATAATTAATTTTTGCATGTCCGTCCGTCCGTCCGTCTGTCTGTCTGTCTGTCCGTCTGTGGCGCGGATTGCGGGCGCACGGATTGAGCTAGAGACTTGAAATTTTGCACAGATCCGTTTTTCGTAAAATGCGAGGCCAAGTTCCTTAATGGGCAAAAATAGACCATTAGGGGGGGACCCCCCATACGAACGAAATCGTTTTTTGTGAATATCTCAAAAACGGTGCATCTTATCAAAAAAGTCCAAGAACAAAATTTATTTAGGATATGATTCTACATAAAACTTCCATACATCAAAATCCGATTGGAATAAATTTTAAAAAATCTTATTGTAAAGTTTGACTTCAAAGTGGAATTTTGGTATAACTGTTCGAATTTTGATACGAATATCACCATACGGGTCTCCAATGATTGCCAGATTGGCAATTATAGCTTTTGTTATGTTTTTAAATTTATTCCAATCGGATTTTGATGTATGGGAGTTTTATGTTGAATGATATCCTAAATAACTTTTGTTGTTACACTTTTTTGATAAGATGCACCGTTTTTATACCCGTATGGTGAAACCAAAGGGTATATTAACTTTGCCTTACCGTTTGTAACGCCAAGATCCCGTCATCGCACACAAAAATGAATTACACCAGTGTGTTTAGAATGATGAAAAAAGTTGAATTTAGCATGTCCGTCCGTCTGTCCGTCTGTCTGTCTGTCTGTCCGTCCGTCTGTGGCGCGGATTGCGGGCGCACGGATTGAGCTACAGACTTGAAATTTGGCACAGGTCCGTTTTTTGTAAAATGCGAGGCTAAGTTCGTTAATGGGCAAAAATGGACCATTAGGGGGGGTACCCCACATACAAACGAAAATGTTTTTTGCGAATATCTCAAAAACGGTGCATCTTATCAAAAAAGTGCAAGAACAGAAGTTGTTAGGAACACGATTCTACATTAAAGTGCCATACATCAAAATCCAATTGGAACAAGTTTTAAAAAAATCTTATTGGAAAGTTTGACTTCAAAGTGGAATTTTGATACAACTGTTTGCCGTTCACTTAAATCACCATATGGGTTTTCAATAATTGCCAGATTGGCAATTATAGCTTTTGTAATGTTTGAGATATTCGCAAAATACGATTTAATTCGTATGGGGGGTACCCCCCCTAATGGCCCATTTTGGGCCACGAACGAACTTAGCCTCGCATTTTACGAAAAACGGATCTGCGCAAAATTTCAAGTCTGTAGCTCAATCCGTGCGCCCGCAATCCGCGCCACAGACAGACGGACAGACGGACGGACGGACATGCAGAAATTAATTATTTTTATCATTTTAAACATAACAAAAGCTATAATTGCCAATCTGGCAATTATTGAAAACCCGTATGGTGATTTAATTGAACGGCGCGGCGTATCAAAATTTCATTTGAATTCAAATTTTCCAATAAGATTTTTTTAACACTTGTTCCAATCGGATTTTCATGTATGGGAGTTTTATGTAGAATCATATTCTAAATAACTTTTGTTCTTGGACTTTTTTGATAGGATGCACAGTTTTTGAGATATTCGCAAAAAACGTTTTCGTTCCTATGGGGGGTACCCACCCTAATGGTCATTTTTGCCCATTAACGAACTTAGCCTCGCATTTTACGAAAAACGGATCTGCGCAAAATTTCAAGTCTCTAGCTCAATCCGTGCGCCGGCAATCCGCGCCACAGACAGACAGACAGACGGACGGACAGACAGACGGACGGACAGACAGACAAACGGACGGACATGCAAAATTCATTTTTTTTTATCATTCTAAACACACTGGTATAATTCATTTTTGTGTGTGATGACGGGATCTTGGCGTTACAAACGGTAAAGCAAAGTTAATATACCCTTTGGTTTCACCATACGGGTATAAGAAACACACTGGTGTAATTCATTTTTGTGTGTGATGACGAGATCTTGGCGTTACAAACGGTAAGGCAAAGTTAGTATACCCTTTGGTTTCACCATACGGGTATAAAAAATGGATGTTGGTATGTTTGTTTGTCCGTCTGTTTGAGATTACAAAACTCAAAAATTACTTGACCGATTTTTACGCGGTTTTTTTTTGCAAAATGATCTGCGTTGCCAGGAGCAGGTTTTTAGCTATGTTAGATATTTAAAATTCGAAACAGAAGGTCCTGTGAGGATAACACAAATGTCCTTTTTCCAATTTTGTCTCCGAAAAACTGGCTTTAGAGGGTTTTTGTGGTCGCTGATTACGGGTTGGATGTTGGAATTTTAAAATTCTAAACGGAAGGTCCTGTAAGGATAACGAAAATATCCTTTTTCCCACTCTTTCCCGGAAAAATTAGCATTATGGGGTTTTTGGGGTCGCTGATTACGAATCCGGCGTTTCAATTTCAATAACTCTAACGAAAGGTCCTGTAAGGAGTACGTTTATTTTTATACCCGTATGGTGAAACCAGAGGGTATATTAACTTTGCCTTACCGTTTGTAACGCCAAGATCCCGTCATCACACATAAAAATGAATTACACCAGTGTGTTTAGAATGATAAAAAAAATTGAATTTTGCATGTCCGTCCGTCTGTCTGTCTGTCCGTCTGTCTGTCTGTCCGTCTGTCCGTCTGTCCGTCTGTCCGTCTGTCCGTCTGTCTGTCTGTCTGTGGCGCGGATTGCGGGCGCACGGATTGAGCTAGAGACTTGAAATTTTGCGCAGATCCGTTTTTCGTAAAATGCGAGGCTAAGTTCGTTAATGGGGAAAAATGGACCATTAGGGGGGGTACCCCCCATACGAACGAAAACGGTTTTTGTGAATATCTCAAAAACGGTGCATCTTATCAAAAAAGTCCAAGAACAAAAGTTATTTAGGATATGATTCTACATAAAATTCCCATACATCAAAATCGGATTGGAATAAATTTAAAAAAATCTTATTGGAAAGTTTGACTTCAAAGTGGAATTTTGATACGCCGTTCAATTAAATCACCATACGGGTTTTCAATAATTGCCAGATTGGCAATTATAGCTTTTATGTTTAAGTCTTTTAAAAGCTTTTATTTAGCTTGCCTTCATGTCTGTTTGTCTGTCAGATCAAATCTTGCAACCCAATTTTGACCCACTTCCACTTGTCCGATTGACTTGAAATTTTGCACACTTATATAAGTCCGATGACAATACAATATTTTCACTACTTCGTCCTTGTAAGGATAACGTGATTATTCTTTTCTCCAAATATTCCGGAAAAAAATCTATTCTGGGGGTTTTTGGGGTCGCTGAATCCGAATCTGTCATTAAAAAGTCAGTAAGGATAACGGAAGGTCCTATAAGGATAACGTGATTATCCTTTTCTCCAAATTTTCCGGAAAAAAATCTATTCTGGGGGTTTTTGAGGTCACTGAATCCGAATCTGTCATTAAAAAGTCTGTAAAGATAACGGAAGGTCCTGTAAGGATAACGTGATTATCCTTTTCTCCAAATTTTCCGGAAAAAAATCTATTCTGAGAGTTTTTGAGGTCGCTAAATCCGAATCTGCCATTAAAAAGTCTGTAAGGATAACGGAATGTCCTGTAAGGATAACGTGATTATCCCTTTCTCCAAATTTTCCGGAAAGAAATCTATTCTGGGGGTTTTTGGGGTCGCTGAATCCGAATCTGTCATTAAAAAGTCAGTATGGATGACGGAAGGTCCTGTAAGGATAACGTGATTATCCTTTTTCTCAATTGTTCCGGGAAAAAATATATTCTGCGGGTTTTGGGGTTCGCTGAATACGATTCTCAAGTTAAAAAGCCTGTAAGGACATCTCAAATGTAAAAAGAACAAAATAAAAAAAATAAATTTTTTTTTTAAAAAAGCTTTTATTAAAAAAGAATGCACTAAAAAGAAAAAATAATTTTCTGGACGCTGTGTATCACAAATATAAAAGCTTTTAAAAAGCGATATAAAGCATAAAACAATAAAATAAAAATTTATCTCGCTTTTAAAAAGCTTTTATATTTGTGATACACAGCGTCCAGAAAATTATTTTTTTCTTTTTAGTGCATTTTTTTTTAATAAAAGCTTTTTTTTTAAATTTTTATTTTTTATTTTTTTTAAGTTGGTTTTGGCATTCTAAATCTACAGGGTGGGCCAGAAATAACTTTTTTTTTATTTTTATTTTTTTAATTTGGTTTCAGCATTTTGTTAAGAAGACTTGGGCAATTTAAAATGGACCTGTACACAATAGAACAACGAACCGGTGGGCGGTGGGCTCAATGGCTCTTTTACGGGACATGTTTGGCGGACACATTATTTCGAAAAGTTGCGATTTCAATTGGCCTCCGCGTTCACCTGATCTAACGACTCCAGATTGTTTCCTTTGGGGATATTTGAAAGAAAAGGTGTACGTCAACAAGCCAACAACCATCAGCCAATTGAAAACCAACATTCGCAGTGAAATCGAGGCCATAACACGAAAGATTATGGAAAATGTATTGGAAAGAGCACGGATTTGCGAAGCAGAAAATGGCCACCACTTGCGGGATATAATTTTCCATGTTTGGACCAAAAATATTCCCCATCAATCAACTACAAGTATTTGAAAAAAAATTATAGGTTTCGCTAAAATAAAAAATTTATAAAGAATTCAAACCCCCGCGTCTATTCTGGCCCACCCTGTATATGTAAGAAAATGGACGTGGTCTTGTAAGGATAACGCAAATGTGTCATTTTTCCAATTTTTCTCGCAAAAACTGGCTTTGGGAAGTTTTCAGGGTTGCTTATCACGAATCTGCAGTAGGATTCTTGGCAAATTCGACAAATAACGTTCTGGAAAGTTCGCTAAGGGTATTATTTTGTACAGGTGGTTAATTTTCCCTCTGGCGACGAAAATTTAAATACAATCTTGACAGTAGCGGCAAATTTAAAATTTGTTTTAAATTCGACATACAGTGTGACCTCGATAATCGCAACTATAGTGGCCAGAGCGTGTTGCGTTAACCGAGTCAGTTAAGATAACCGAGTCAGTACCGATATGTTTCAAAAAAAGAAACAGAAGCCATTAAACAACGTTCTATAACTGAACAAAAGTTTTATTTCATTAAAAATTTTATAAACAAAACATTATAGGGACTTTAATAAAAACAACTCGTCGCGATATACGTGGATTGAGGAGCTTTTTGTTCAATGTAAGAGTTAGTGACTGACAGTCTGTAACGATTTTGAAAGACATCCCCAAAAGATATATTCGGAACCTCCTAAGCGCGTAAATAATTGATAAGGTCTCCAGTTCATAGCTATGATACTTTGCTTCTACTTCGGTGCACCTTTTTGAGAAGTAAAACACAGGATGAAACTTTCTATCTTCTTGACGCTGCAGCAAAATTGCACCAAAACCTATGCTGCTAGCATCGCAATGCTAGTTCTGTTTCATTATGTGGACTAAATATTGCTAGAATTGGAGCCTGCAGCAATTTATCTTTTAATAGCTGAAAGGTCTGTAACTCTCTGGGTCCAAATTTAAAAGTCATATCTTTTTTGATCAGATCGTAAAAAGGCTTAGCTTGAGTTGCAAAATTTGCGATAAATTTGCGAAAATATGAGCACAGGCCGAAAAAGCTGTGCACGTCCTTGGAATTTTTTCGGACAGGAAATTTCCAAATAGCGTTCAAATTTTCTTCGTTTGGCAAAATGTCTTCTGCACTCACTCTATATCCTAAATAACAGATATTTTGCTGCAAAAATTTGCATTTGTCTAATCGAAGTTCTAAACCGTTTTCCCTAATTAGTTGAATAACTTGTCGTAGAATTTTGAAGTGTTCTTCGTCTTCGGTTGCAATTAACAGATCATCTATATAAACCATATAAACCAGATCATCTATATAAATTGGCCTGAATCTATCAACTTTCGAAAGATCTGAGTAATGTATCTTTGAAACACTGAAGGTGAATTTTTCGTTCCAAAAGGCATTTTGCAAAATTCAAATTTCCCCATAGGTGTTACAAATGAGGTATATTTTATTGACTCTTCCTCAACATTTACGTGGTGAAACCCGTTTTTCAAATCTAGGATCGTAAAATACTGTTTATGACGCAAACGATCTAGAAGATTGTTATGGGACAGTGAACGGGTAAAATCATGGAATACCTTAATTTTTTTCTAAGGATCAAAATCAGTAAACTTATGAAAGCAAATTGGTTCGTTTAATTTAGGATCGACTGTTTTAGATGTTTTAAGCGGAATAATAACTGAGCTCGTTTTGTTTAATTTGGATATTGTTTAGCGGTCGATATTCTTCGCTATTAATTATTGTTAAGCACCGTAAAATCGTTCAATATTGGAAGAAACGAAAGCAGTTGAATAAATCCGTGTTTCAATTGTAAAATCCAATCCTCAGTACATTTTAGAAATGAGTCCTGGACTCACCAAATTATCTCGACTTGGTCGAATTTAGTATAGTTTTCATTTTTAAAACTAATATTTAAGTTAAAAATAACCTAGTTCGAATAATTTAGAATAGTTTAGCTATTGAAAAATCATAGATTTAGTGGAAAATTTAATTTGAGGTAAGCTAAAAATGTGCTTGAAAAAATGTAGGATCTTCGCTAAATAAAAAACGTGTTCTTTTGTGTAGAGAAAGTTCGGGAAATCGCAGTTTAGTATAGAAGGAATACCTGGCGGAAAATTAAAGGGTTCAGTGGCAGTGAAAATTCTGGCAGTGAAAATTCTCGATGAGCACATGGCTGTTGGAGCATGGCAGCAAATCTATAAGAAACGCCATCGAAATTAGTGAATTTTCCATGGTCAAACTGATCTTTCCGCTGGAAAACTCCACAGGTTGAATCCCATCTGTAATTCCGTTTGCGTGAATCAATCACCGAAATTTTCATTCTACACGAGGCAAAAAGATCTTCTAGTTTTTCCGGATTTCCATCAGAGAAATTGCAGCAGCAGAACTTCAGAAATTTTCAAAGATCGGCTCTTCATTTCTAAATTGATCATTTTTGTGTATAATTGTTGTGTAAAATCATCGCTTATTATCGTCGAAATCACATCAGAAGAATCCATGTGGAAATTGGAAAACGTTCGGCCATAATTTTTTGGTTGAAACATTTTTTTTTATCTCATAAATATTGCGATTTAAAGTTCCAGCAAACGAACGTCACCCTTGTGCACAGGAGCGGCGGACGCAGCGGAAAATCACGTAAGTGCGTAAATTTTATATTATTTAAAAGTGAGATAAATTTCCGTATATAAAAAGTGTTTCAACCGCGGACTTTGTGAACACACCACGAATTTGAATATCAAAGTAGCCTACAAGTATGCTTTGATATTTATCGAAGTTTCAAACCAAATTTAGTGGATCCATTGATTATATACACATAGATATGGAAAGATTTAAAAAAATCTTTTCGACTGTTCCCGCAGTGGCGCTAGCATCAAGAGCTTTGTCTAAGCATGCACAAGATCATTTGCAAGAGGCAAAGGGCATTCTCATCAATGCTCACACAAGTAAACAAGTTTTAAGCTTTGCAAGTGTAGGTCAGCAAACTCGCTTGCGATGGGAGTTGATTGGCCAGGGACGAAGGGAGCGTGATTCATGCCATCTGATTTAAACCTTTGATGGAATAGCTTGTTTTTCAGCTGGATTTTTAAAAAGTATTTGTTGGATTTTTTTAAATTTAGACTTTAGTCATTGTTTAATTGGATTACGATTTTGATTTTGACATTTAATTAAGATATTTTAAATCTTTATTAGAATTTTGTAGATTTGCGTTTAAATTTTTGACTCCGGCTACGTTTTTTGGACAACGATTTTTATTTCACGGTAATCAAGGCCCAATTAACCATAGGGCTAATTGGGCTACAGCCCAGGGGCGCCAATTAATATTTAATTCACATATTTATAAAAAATTTTTAATTTTATTTTGCGTAAATATATATTTAAGTTTTGAATTAAAGAATATTTTTAAAAAAAAATTGAATTTTTACAATAAAACTATGTAAGGGTGCAAAATTTTATTTAGCCCAGGGCGCTCAAACTTGTTAATACGGCTCTGACGGTAATTTGTTTTCTTTAAAACCCAATATGGCATCAGCTGTTCGTTCATATAAAAATTGCTGGAATGTTAGGAAACCCGGTTCTTTTTTTTATCATTTTTCAAAATACTTGATGTTAGAAAAACCGTTTGGTTGAAACACTGCGGGGATATAAATTTGGACATTTCATTTGAACAGAAGTTTGAAGAAAATTCAAAATTGTGTTTTTTAGGTTATATTTGCCACTCATTAAAACTAAAAATACAATGCCACAATTGCATAGCACATATGATAAATCAAAATCTGGATTTCCTCGAAAAATATAACTTAATAAAACTGAAAGCGTATAAAACAAGCAATTTGTCTGAGTTTGGGTCATTAACAATTCCTTCCTAAGTATTTGAAAATCAGCTAAATCTTATATTTGACGAATTTCAAAAAATATTTGAACTCGTAAAATCCAATACCAATATTTTGGACGCTCATATTTTTCCTCTTACTAACGAAAAAATTACACAATGGCCAGGCTGCAACGATTAGTCATTTGTCGTAAAACGGATAATAATAATAATTTTACTCGGTGTTAAAATAAAAAGGGTTTATATTTACAAGTGTAAAAACGAAGGATAAATCATTGAGAAAGTCAATCGTCGAAGGTCGAGAAAAGTAAAAGGCTCATAAAAGAATCAAGTACTCCTGACTGCAATATCTAAATCTAAAACAGATACAAGATTCTGCTTTTGAAAAATATATTTAACCCGCATCCATAGTTTATTTTAACGAACAAATAGTACGCTGTGTATCAATTTGATACATGTTAGAAAAAGACCAATTAAATGATTTATAAAAACAATTTGGTGTTATATTTTGTCAATTGATAACATCAGACTTTATTTATTTTCGAACAAAGATATAATAGATAAAAAAATTAGATACATTTGTCACAAATAATATAATGATGTTTGGGACATACGAATTTTTTACATAAGTTTTGCTTCAAAAAACCCACTTTTGTTTCATTATAATAGTGAATAATTTCTGTTTTTTTTTTTATTTTCATCACGAATAGTTTTCTTAGTATGCAATGTACTAAGAAGAATATCATTTTTTTTGGTACATATGATACCATAGAAAGACACAAATTTATACAAACCATGATCAGTGATATCAGCAGCACTTCGACTGATATTTTGTAGTCAATCATCCTTTATATACTGATTTTATGTATCTTTTGATTGAAGCCATGAGTCAGGTACTAAAATTGATTGTTCTCTTGCTTCTTGATCCACAAAATCATCTTCATCATTTGAATCACTTTCATTTGGTACAAAATTTCCATATGGATAACTTTCATTGTCACTATCAGATATATCTTCACTTGACGTACTAGCCATTATGAAAATTATTTTTTTTATGATAAAAAAAAACTAATTATTCAACAAGCTTCTATAAACAACTGAATGCAATGCAGGTGATAACAAAAATGGCACGAGTATCAAAATGATACACACCGTTGGATTTGTTACAAATTTTGTACAACCCTAACGGTACATTTTGCGGCATCTGTTAAATGTTTTTATTTTATATTTTGAAAAGTTAGGAAGGTAGACAAAAATTCAACTGAAATTATTCAAACGTTAAAACAATATAATCATTAATATTTTAAATTTGTATCAAATTGATACAAACGATGGATGCGGGTTAAAATGATATTTTTTGTACGGCTTTTGTAGCAAATTGTTTCGATTCAACAGTTTTCACACAATGTCAAAACATGTTAAAAAATCGCAATACATTTGAATTTTTAAAAATTCTTCTAAAACCACAAATTTTCATATTTTCAGAATGTAGAAATAGAAACTCACACATGAGCAAAGAGATCACAGAAACTGTACCAATTCGATGCATTAATTATGCCTGTGTGTGTACGGATTTTCATTCAGCCGCCCCTTTCGCACTGGCCCGAAAGCGCCTAAAAGCTCTTTTAACTAAGAAAATAGCAGCGAAATTCAGAAATCGTACACTCAGTGACATCTAGTGCGAAAGCATGTAGTTCAAGAATCCATATCTATGTGTATATAATCAATGGATCCACCATTGATTATATACACATAGATATGGATTCTTGAACTACATGCTTTCGCACTAGATGTCACTGAGTGTACGATTTCTGAATTTCGCTGCTATTTTCTTAGTTAAAAGAGCTTTTGGGCGCTTTCGGGCCAGTGCGAAAGGGGCGGCTGAATGAAAATCCGTACACACACAGGCATAATTAATGCATCGAATTGGTACAGTTTCTGTGATCTCTTTGCTCATGTGTGAGTTTCTATTTCTACATTCTGAAAATATGAAAATTTGTGGTTTTAGAAGAATTTTTAAAAATTCAAATGTATTGCGATTTTTTAACATGTTTTGACATTGTGTGAAAACTGTTGAATCGAAACAATTTGCTACAAAAGCCGTACAAAAAATATCATTTTAACCCGCATCCATCGTTTGTATCAATTTGATACAAATTTAAAATATTAATGATTATATTGTTTTAACGTTTGAATAATTTCAGTTGAATTTTTGTCTACCTTCCTAACTTTTCAAAATATAAAATAAAAACATTTAACAGATGCCGCAAAATGTACCGTTAGGGTTGTACAAAATTTGTAACAAATCCAACGGTGTGTATCATTTTGATACTCGTGCCATTTTTGTTATCACCTGCATTGCATTCAGTTGTTTATAGAAGCTTGTTGAATAATTAGTTTTTTTTTATCATAAAAAAAATAATTTTCATAATGGCTAGTACGTCAAGTGAAGATATATCTGATAGTGACAATGAAAGTTATCCATATGGAAATTTTGTACCAAATGAAAGTGATTCAAATGATGAAGATGATTTTGTGGATCAAGAAGCAAGAGAACAATCAATTTTAGTACCTGACTCATGGCTTCAATCAAAAGATACATAAAATCAGTATATAAAGGATGATTGACTACAAAATATCAGTCGAAGTGCTGCTGATATCACTGATCATGGTTTGTATAAATTTGTGTCTTTCTATGGTATCATACAAGACCCTCTACATACAAAGCCATGCAAAAGTTTTTCTATGTGTGCACTAGTAGTGTCAAGTAGCAACCCTACTGTCAGAATCACATGGGAAACCGTACGTAAAGTTCGATTTGTTTTCTTTGTTATAAATAATTTTATCAAGTTTTCAGAGTTTATTCGGTGGAAATATATAAAGTAAATGTGTGTAGTACTAACAATCGTTTGTGTTTTGTTTGATAATTGTGAATATAAAAAGAAATACTGCCGAAATCTTTCCTAACCTAAAAGAGGTTATTAAAGATTTTCAGTGCAACTTCAGCAATAAAAACAACTCAACAAGCTAAAATAAACGCCATTGGATAGGGCTGCGGGAAACGGATTGGCAAAGGCTGCTTATTACCAACAGATTGTATTGCACAGATAAGTAAAAATTTATTTAAAAAAGGCAGGTATTTTGCGTTTAATTTTAAGATTGATTGGCTGATCGAAGAATCCACTACAAGACTAGGAGCAGGGGCTGTGACAGGGGATGCTAGGAGACTCCTGAGACTTATTTACTGCACTTTTCTGCCAAGGGTATTTCGGTTTTTTAAATATTCAATTTAACCCTTTATGGGTCAGGAAGTGAACAACAGTAAATCAATAACCATGACTTTTTTCGTTGAAAATGGTTCCAGAAAGCATTTAAAAAAAGGCATGAACTAATTTAATAGAGGTGTAGTAAATTTTGTGATTCGTTCGTTTAATACGTGCCGTGCTGTAATTCGAAATACAAATCCACTTTGTCCGTTATTGTCATTCATTATAGAATAAAAAAGTGATTGTTTTAAATATCAGCTTAAAGTGAAATTGTGCTAAGTCCAAAATATCAAATTTTACAGAAGAGCAGAAAACACTTGTTAAATCATTGTAATTTTCATTTCACGATAACTGAGTTTCATTTAAAGAAAACTGAGCCTAATTTAAAAAAAACTCAGTTTTTCTTAAATGAGAATTAAAATGATTTAACAAGGTTTTTTTTTGCTCTTCTGTAAAATTTGATATTTTGGACTTAGCATAATTTCGGTTTAAGCTGACGATATATTTTGGAATTCCATACTCAATTTTTTTTCCATTATATGTCAATTTGTTTTGCTTTCAAATAAAAATCATAAAATAACCAAAATGGTTTTTGTTTTCATTTTCATTTCCTCCAAATTTATTTAAACGATAATATAGGAACATTATTGATATAGAACCTCAAAAAAAATCGGAAACTTCATGCCGGCGCCATGTTAGACAATTCATCAGCGACCCTACTTGGCCATGTATATGTGGTAGTAACTCTCTTAGTGCATGGCTTTGTATGTAGAGGGTCTTGTATCATATGTACCAAAAAAAATGATATTCTTCTTAGTACATTGCATACTAAGAAAACTATTCGTGATGAAAATAAAAAAAAAACCAGAAATTATTCACTATTATAATGAAACAAAAGTGGGTTTTTTGAAGCAAAACTTATGTAAAAAATTCGTATGTCCCAAACATCATTATATTATTTGTGACAAATGTATCTAATTTTTTTATCTATTATATCTTTGTTCGAAAATAAATAAAGTCTGGTGTTATCAATTGACAAAATATAACACCAAATTGTTTTTATAAATCATTTAATTGGTCTTTTTCTAACATGTATCAAATTGATACACAGCGTACTATTTGTTCGTTAAAATAAACTATGGATGCGGGTTAAATATATTTTTCAAAAGCAGAATCTTGTATCTGTTTTAGATTTAGATATTGCAGTCAGGAGTACTTGATTCTTTTATGAGCCTTTTACTTTTCTCGACCTTCGACGATTGACTTTCTCAATGATTTATCCTTCGTTTTTACACTTGTAAATATAAACCCTTTTTATTTTAACACCGAGTAAAATTATTATTATTATCCGTTTTACGACAAATGACTAATCGTTGCAACCTGGCCATTGTGTAATTTTTTCGTTAGTAAGAGGAAAAATATGAGCGTCCAAAATATTGGTATTGGATTTTACGAGTTCAAATATTTTTTGAAATTCGTCAAATATAAGATTTAGCTGATTTTCAAATACTTAGGAAGGAATTGTTAATGACCCAAACTCAGACAAATTGCTTGTTTTATACGCTTTCAGTTTTATTAAGTTATATTTTTCGAGGAAATCCAGATTTTGATTTATCATATGTGCTATGCAATTGTGGCATTGTATTTTTAGTTTTAATGAGTGGCAAATATAACCTAAAAAACACAATTTTGAATTTTCTTCAAACTTCTGTTCAAATGAAATGTCCAAATTTATATCCCCGCAGTGTTTCAACCAAACGGTTTTTCTAACATCAAGTATTTTGAAAAATGATAAAAAAAAGAACCGGGTTTCCTAACATTCCAGCAATTTTTATATGAACGAACAGCTGATGCCATATTGGGTTTTAAAGAAAACAAATTACCGTCAGAGCCGTATTAACAAGTTTGAGCGCCCTGGGCTAAATAAAATTTTGCACCCTTACATAGTTTTATTGTAAAAATTCAATTTTTTTTTAAAAATATTCTTTAATTCAAAACTTAAATATATATTTACGCAAAATAAAATTAAATTTTTTTTATAAATATGTGAATTAAATATTAATTGGCGCCCCTGGGCTGTAGCCCAATTAGCCCTATGGTTAATTGGGCCTTGATTACCGTGAAATAAAAATCGTTGCCCAAAAACGTAGCCGGAGTCAAAAATTTAAACGCAAATCTACAAAATTCTAATAAAGATTTAAAATATCTTAATTAAATGTCAAAATCAAAATCGTAATCCAATTAAACAATGACTAAAGTCTAAATTTAAAAAAATCCAACAAATACTTTTTAAAAATCCAGCTGAAAAACAAGCTATTCCATCAAAGGTTTAAATCAGATGGCATGAATCACGCTCCCTTCGTCCCTGGCCAATCAACTCCCATCGCAAGCGAGTTTGCTGACCTACACTTGCAAAGCTTAAAACTTGTTTACTTGTGTGAGCATTGATGAGAATGCCCTTTGCCTCTTGCAAATGATCTTGTGCATGCTTAGACAAAGCTCTTGATGCTAGCGCCACTGCGGGAACAGTCGAAAAGATTTTTTTTAAATCTTTCCATATCTATGTGTATATAATCAATGGTGGATCTTGAATTGGTCTTATACTAAATAGCCTACGGGTATGCAAAATATTGTTGCAACAAGAAAAGCTTTGATTCCCACTTAGATTGGTGCGAAAATAATTTCGTTTTTTTTTGTATTTATAATTATTTGTTTTTTTATTGATATTTTTTTCGAGAAATTTGTAAATTTTTTTGAAATCCTTGCCGACGATTTATAAAGTTTTATTTTTGTTTGAGGAATTAAAGAATCCTAGAAATTCATTCGTTTGATTTGATTTGGTGTCAGTTTCTTTTTCCGTGTTTTTTTTTGAGGTCAGTGGAGGAAATTTTGTTGATTTCAAGGATGGGCCTTGAAATGTTTTAAGTTCAGTCAAAAACAATGTATAACCGAGACGATTCAAATCGAACAACTCATTTTAGAAAAAGCATGAATTTCTCAATCAAAAACTCGATACCCCATCGCCACGTGTTCAGCTAAGGCACAAACCAGAAAATACTCGCGTCACTTAAAAGCACAGTAGACACAAAAGTTTGCGCTGTTGTCTAATATGCATTCGTCCATAGCATTCGTCCATTTCCACTGAAAACAAAAAAAGACAAACATTTTGAAGTAAAAACTTCGAAAAAATGCTCGAGTAATGGTTTTTTCCATTTTTAAAACCTGCTGGTGAATTCCACACCAACTCATACTCGACTTGTATGGACCTTGGAAGTCACCTCTGTTTTTTTAACTTTTTTCATTTGGATGTTGTTAGGGACCTAAAAAAAAGTTACCCGTATTTTTTTGTTTGGTGGAATAACGTCCGGTAGGCGGAGGGGAGGGGGTCAAAGTCGGCGAAAACTGGAAATCACAAAAACTTTAAAAATTTGTAACTTCTGAACGGCTTCACCGATTGAGATGATATTGAACATTTTGGAAAGGTAATTAAATTTCCTTGTCACAAAAAATATTTTTTTGATTCCCTCCCCCTCACCGTCATATTGTAAAATTCAATTTAGGGATAAAATTTAAAATATCTCGAGAAAGGCATTTTTTTTTCTTTTGAATTTTTTTCTGTAAATACCTACTATTATACCACACAAATTCGCTAAATAAAATTTGGGGGTAAATGCATTGTTGATTTTTAAAAAAATTTCAAAAAAATTGAATACATGAAAATTTTATATATTGACTGATTTTCGATTGGTTTTTATGTTTTATGTACATAATATTAATGCAAAAATTTTAGGATATTGAAATTAATTATAAATGCATTTAAAAGAAAAAGTTTTAAATATAAATTAGAAAATTTTTTTACTTTGAGAAAATTTCCTTCTTGAATAAATCCGTAAAAATTTTGAGTTCCTGGAAGTGTTTTGACACTTTCAAACCTTCTTTGAAGTTGTTGTTTTACCTTATATTCTCAAATTCACTGACACACTATCATGATACATACATGTAAAAATTGTTCGATTATTTCTGTGGTCACAAGTAATAAGGGCTTAAGTCGAATTTCTTCATTTTTCAGGAGAAGCATTTTAATATTTATGAAATTTTAACTGTTGGTGGCAAAGGGGTATCAAACCGAATTCAAAAACCTATAACTACAAAACGTTATGAAAAATAAGCTTTTTACGATTGGTTTAATCTGGTTTATTCAAACTTAAAATTTTCAGAGAAATTAAGGATTATTTTACTTTAGCCACTCTTTCAAAACTTTTTTATGTCTTAGAAATGGCTACAATCAATGGCTAAAGTCAAGTTAAGCCCCTAAAAACCTACACCCCGATTTGAAAAAGAGGCTAAAACAGACTTTAGCCTGCTCGTTTCGGAAAAATTAAAACCGAAGAATGAACTAATTCGACTTAAGCCACTATTCCACGTGCAAAAACGATCAAATCAATGCAGCTTCGCGCCCATAAGAGTGGATTAAGTCTATACAAAAATATATGGGATCTGACTTTAGCCGTTCTTCCAAATGCAACTTGAAAATTTTTTGACTTTAGCCATTTGGTGTAGTAGCCTATAACGGTCAAAAATGGTCGTAGAAACTAACGGGTTAGTGGAATTAAGAGCATTTTGGAAGGAGAACACGACTCTGTAAAAACATTGAAAACGGCTAAAGTCGAGTTAGGCCCTTACAACTTGTGACCACAGATTTCAAAAATACATTACATTTCGGATGGCGCACCAGCCCAGTATAAAAACAAAAAAATCATAAACATTCTACATCAGGCCTCGGCACCATGTATGTAGTGATTTACTACTACTCGAAAAAAATTTATGTTTCTTCATATATGTTACTATAACACAAAATGAGAAAACGCATCATTTTCATTTTTTACGCTCTTTCGCTTTTGATGGACACGTTTAGGAACAGTGAACTACACAATTTATCATTATGCAATTTCAGAATCATTTGTTCCGCCTAAAGGAAATTTCTCTAAAAAAACTTTCTTTAAGTTGTCAACCTGTCTTACTCTTTCTACTTAATTGCATCGGGCAAAATCGAACTTATGACAGCTGTTGTAATGGCGTTTTAGATTGAATTTTTTATTCGACATGTAACTGCAAACTAGACATTGACGGTTATCATTATTTGTGGTTATTAAATATTTGTTTTCCCAATCCCACGACATAGTATTTGAATTTGAATATGAGCGCTTCATAATGGAAAAGGAAAACTAAAAAAATCAAATTTCTGAAAAAATTTCGTATATCAGTGTTCTTTGGGAAGCAATTATAATTTTGGAGAGCAAATGTATACACCCGTACGCATCAACAGCAGAAATCATACTGAATGACTGTCGTAGGCTTGCTCCATCGATTGTTAGTCAATCGTTTGATTTCGGCTGCCGAAGTGGCCGTCGTCAACCAACACATGTCATTGCGTTGGAGAGTCGAGTAAAAACGTTCATACATTGATGTAATCTCGTAAAATTTGAATAAAAATGTTATCGTATTGAGGAGCCAGACGAGCCAAGCAGTGCCGAGGCTTGTTCTACATCATCACGGCATACAGACAGACAAGGTATGCTGTAAACTTTTGATAGTCAGGTGTGACGTCATTTGTGCCGACTTTTTTTAATTAATTTTTATGTTTATTGATCACTATTTAATGCAATCAGTCCACTAATTTACAAATATCTTATTTAGATCGCACAAAAATGTAAATAACCATCCACAAAACAAAATTCCTTCTGCACTTGACGAACTAATCGGCACAAGTGACGTAGCAACGAAATGTCAGATTTGAGTTTACAGCATACCTTGTCTTTCTGTATGCCGTGCTACATCATAAGGAAGATTTCAATATAGATTGCGAATGGCATTTTCATACAATAGCACACGGAAAAGATCCGTGCGACGGCATCGGTGAAACAGTGAAAAGAATGGCCACGAGAGCCAGTTTAACAAATGAGTACGGCCAAACTATAACAAAAGCTCAAGATTTGTGAGCTTGGGCAAAAAGCCTAAATATACAAACAGCTTTTTAATTTGTAACACAGAGATAATATGAGGTAAAACAACAACTTCAAAGAAGGTTTGGAAGTTTCAAAACACTTCCAGGAACTCAAAATTTTCACGGATTTATTCAAGACGGAAACTTTCTCAAAATAAAAATAAATTTTAATGGTGATATATTTATAACTTTTTCTTTTAAATGAATTTATAATTAATTTCAATCTCCTAAAATTTTTGCATTAATATTATATACATAAAACATAAAAACCAATCGAAAATCAGTCAAATATATAAAAATTTTCATGTATTCAATTTTTTTGAAATTTTTTTAAAATCAACAACGCATTTACCCCCAAATTTTATTTAGCGAATTTGTGTGGTATAATAGTAGGTATTTACAGAAAAAAAATCAAAAGAAAAAAAATGCCTTTCTCGAGATATTTTAAATTTTGTCACTAAATTGAATTTTACAATATGAAAGTGAGGGGGAGGGAGTTAAAAAGTATTTTTGTGTGACAAGGTAATTTAATTACCTTTCCAAAATGTTCAATATCATCTCAATCGGTGAAGCCGTTCAGAAGTTACAAATTTTTAAAGTTTTTGTGATTTCCAGTTTTCGCCGACTTTGACCCCCTCCCCTCCGCCTTCCGGACGTTATTCCTCCAAATAAAAAAATACGGGTATCTTTTTTTTAAGTCCCTAACAACATCCAAATGAAAACATAACAAAAGCTATAATTGCCAATCTGGCAATTATTGAAAACCCGTATGGTGATTTAATTGAACGGCCGGCGTATCAAAATTTCATTTGAATTCAAATTTTCCAATAAGATTTTTTTAAAACTTGTTCCAATCGGATTTCGATGTATGGAAGTTTTATGTAGAATCATATTCTAAATAACTTTTGTTCTTGGACTTTTTTGATAGGATGCACAGTTTTTGAGATATTCGCGAAAAACGTTTTCGTTCCTATGGGGGGTACCCACCCTAATGGTCATTTTTGCCCATTAACGAACTTAGCCTCGCATTTTACGAAAAACGGATCTGCGCAACATTTCAAGTCTCTAGCTCAATCCATGCGCCCGCAATCCGCGCCACAGACAGACAGACAGACGGACGGACGGACGGACAGACGGACGGACATGGAAAATTCAATTTTTTTTATCATTCTAAACACACTGGTGTAATTCATTTTTGTGTGTGATGACGGGATCTTGGCGTTACAAACGGTAAGGCAAAGTTAATATACCCTTTGGTTTCACCATACAGGTATAAAAAGTTAAGAAATCGAACATGACTGTAAACGTGAGTATGAGTTGAGGTGGAGTTCACCTGCTAGAGAAAGAAGTATCGACTGCTGAGGAACATGCAATTAACAACGAATGAATAGAAAAAATATTTGGCAACAAGGGATAATTACACTTAAGCTTTCTCATAAAGCGACTATTTTCTGGTTTGTGCCTTAGCTGAACACGTGGCGATGGGGTATCGAGTTTTTGATTGAGAAATTCATGCTTTTTCTAAAATGAGTTGTTCGATTTGAATCGTCTCGGTTATACATTGTTTTTGGTTCAGTTCAATTAGGGGAGAGAATCAATTAAGTGTCCCGACGATGGGGGATGACGGAGGATTCGGCTGAAGAAATGGCTCGACGTTTCGGATTCAATTATGTTCTCCGGAGCATGCGTGTCCAGATTTTGGTCTTTCTTTTCGAATTTTCTTTTTGCTTTTCTTTTTTTTGTGACTCAAGGCATGGTAAAATTTTATTTTCCATTACATCCCGAGGCAAGAACCACCCACCCGACGAGCGAATAGCCTGGAACGACAAGCATGCCAGCTGAGGGGTTAATGGAGCGGACTTTGGGGCACACACGATGATTTTTCCGTGTTAAGCATGCCCCAGAGTTTGTTGTTCGTCCACCGTTGAAATTGGGAAAATGCTTGGATATCAACAAAGCACTCACCGTTTACAACAGGACGCTCAGATAACAAGATCTTCTATCAACGGAAGAGGGAAATTATCTTTAAATGTGATTTTATTAAAGGCTCGATAGTCCACGCAAAGTAGCAACTCGCCATTTTTCTTTTTCACGAGAACTATAGGTGACGCATATGGTGAATGGCTTTCCCTGATGATCTTTCTTTTTAGCAAATCATCAATGATCTTTTGTAATTCGATTTTGTCGGAATATGGTAAGCGTTGTGGTGAGCAAAAGAAAAGACAATCTTTAATCAGATTTATCTTCATTTGGACTAAATCTTTCTTTTTTGGACATAAGAATTTTTCTTTTATTTCGCGAGCTTGGCCTACTAATTGTTCAATTTGGAATTTATTAGCAAAGCTAAGGTTTTCATTTATGTTTAAATTTAAGCTAGGTTTATTGTCAAGGATATTTATGTTAAAAATGGAATCATTGGCATTACCTTCGATTTTTTTTTCTGATTCCAGCTCGATTTCAGCGGCATGATCGCAATGGTTCTTCTCCTTATCATTATAATTTATTAACTTTAAATTAGCAGCTTTCAAAAAATCTCTACCTAAAATTATATAATTTTTCATTGAGGAATTTTTCACAACAAATATAGATAATTGTATAAAATTATTTTGAAAACAAATACTGCAAAAAGCCTTTCCAGTGATCCAAAATTTACTGCCATTGAGTCCGCTGAATTGGTGCTCCGCTGAGTCGGTTGTGACAATAAATTTTTTTGGTATAAATCGCTCTTGAATGAAGCTAATTGGGCTGCCAGAATCTATTAGCGTTGTCAAAGAAATTGAATGCTGGATGCTGTGGTTATCATCTTTGAAGAATTTATAGTCAAGGTTCCATTCGAACTCATTATGTACGGAGAATACATACTGTTGTTGTTGATACGGCTGCACTAGTTCATCCCCATGATGTAGTTCCAATTCGTCATCCAACTGGGCTTCTGCTGTTGTGGTTGATTTCGAAGGACAATTTGCGGCTTGATGGTCCAATTTTCCACACCGAAAACATGACGTTTGCTGTCTTCTTGGTTTTGTGCACCGTGAACTCATATGCCCTAGTTGATTGCAATTAAAACACTTAACTTTTTCGTTATTTTTGTTTTCAAGTGGGCGTTGCACTGCCGGGCGAAATTCGGAATTCGTAAAGACATTTTTTTTAACTTTTTCATATTTCCGTAATGCGATTTTAAGCTCCTTGATGGTATTTGCAGAGCAGAGGAGCATTTTATTGTTGGGACTGTCGTAAATGCCGTTAATTATATATTCAACTAAATCGGTTTCTTCGATATCCGATAATGCCGCAATTTCTTGCATTGTCAGGGCAAATTGTTGGTAGTTCTCGTCTCGTCGTTTTTTTTCGATTCCGGCGTGCTATATCGGCTTTTGTAACTGATTTCCGAAATTCACAGAACAAAGCCGCTTTCAATTCTGGCCATGATCTAACAGTAACCGTTCGTAGAAACATTTTTGCAGTCCCAGCCAGCAATCTTTTAGAATGAAGAAAACACGTGCGAGGATCCCAGTGAAGCATTTCCGCCGTCTCCTCAAAATCCTGGATCCACTTTTTAATTGGAAGATTATCATCTCCAGTAAATTTTACCAAAGATTCTTCGATGTCCTTGAAGTGTAATTTCGATATTTCGGTATCAAGATCCCTTTGACTAGAACCAACATTACTTACTTCCCGTGAACTCTCATCCTGCGTGACGTCATTATTATCGTCATCACTTTCTTCTGCCACATTGTTCGGCACGTGTAACTCCAGTTCGTCCACTGGGAGATTTTTCCACGCATCCTGTAGGCGCAATTTTAATGCCGATTTAAGTCCATGTGTCGCCAGATTTAACTCGTTTAACTTTTTTTTTAACACCCTCACTCCGGCGTTATTTAAAAAAGATTGCAGGCGTATCTGCAGATCTGCTGAAATTTCACTCATCACGTATGATGTTATTTTAGCACTTATGCTCGTACCAACGTTAATTATTTAAACTTAGTCTAAAACCAATTGCGAGCAGGCGAAAAAAAAATTCTTTTGTTGGGGTCTAACTGATTCCACTTCTGAATTTCTATAGGGAATTTAATAAAAACAACTCGTCTGGCTCTTTTTGCGGTTTATTATCGACTGACTACTTTACATTTTTATTCTACCGAACTCTGGCTATAAGCGGTATTTGGTTATTCGATTGTATTGTTTGCGATACAAAAGGATATTCGATTGAATACTACAACATAATTATGATTTTTTTAAAATTATTTTTTGGTAAAAAATCCCGATATTTTTGTTTGTTTTTTGTTGCCATAGACTTGTTTTGTGATAGCCACATCTTTAATAAATAAAAACAAGGAACAGAGAATAACGTCAATAAAAGATTTCCTGTAACTATTTTTTATATTTTTTTGGCCGAAACAATATCAGGGGAGACATTGCGGATCTCGAAAAACGAGACCAGCGAATTCGAGAGGCAACTTCGATTTCGAGAGACAATGGAATTACGTATCTCGAACATGACAATTTCGAGATTTCCCCAAGGGAAATATTTTTGACAGATAATGTTTATTTATTTTTGTGGTGTTAAAGTGAAAAGTTGCATTTAATTGTTCCACTTTATTCAGTAAAGTGTTTCTTCCGAACATTTTCCACAACTGCCGTCTAAAACCACAACTGCCGTCTCGAAAGCACAAGACCTTTCGAGAAATATCGGTAGAGAGAAATGTCAGAAACCCTCGATTTTCGAGATAAGCAATCAGGCATTAAATTCGAGAAAACGAACGACCCCAAGCCAAATTTTTGGGAAATTTCAAATGCATTATATATTTTTAAGTTTTTCGCAGTTTTTTGCTTTATGCGGATAAATTCTTTCAAGTGATATGATACAAAACCCTTTAAATATTTATTTGGGTTTTATAAAAAACCACTAATAAGAGAATTTTGTATTATTCTATGTGCGTTCAGTAAAAAATTATTACTTTCGAAAGAACATTTTTTTGTGGTTTTTAGGTATTTTAAAAGCTTTTATTTAGCTCGCTATCTTGTTTGTCTGTTTGTCTGTCGGGGTCAAATCTTGCAATCAAATTTTGACTCACTTCCACTCATCCGATTCACTTGAAATTTTGTACACTTATATAAGTCCGATGACAATACAATATTTTCTCTACTTCGTCCTTGTAAGGATAAGGGAAGGTCCTGTGAGGATAACGTGATTATCCTTTTCTCCAAATTTTCCGGAAAAAAATCTATTCTGGGGGTTTTTTGGGGTCGCTGAATCCGAATCTGTCATTAAAAAGTCTGTAAGGATAACGGAAGGTCCTGTAAGGATAACATGATTATCCTTTTCTCCAAATTTTGCGGAAAAAAAATCTATTCTGGGGGTTTTTGTGGTCGCTGAATCCGAATGTCATCAAAAAGTCTTTAAGGATAACGGAAGGTCCTGTAAGGATAACGTGATTATCCTTTTCTCCAAATTTTCCGGAAAAAAATCTATTCTGGGGTTTTTGGGGTCGCTGAATCCGAATGTTATCAAAAAGTCTTTAAGGATAACGGAAGGTCCTGTAAGGATAACGTGATTATCCTTTTCTACAAATTTTCCGGAAAAAAATCTATTCTGGGGTTTTTGAGGTCGCTGAATCCGAATCTGTCATTAAAAAGTCTGTAAGGATAACGGAAGGTCCTGTAAGGATAACGTGATTATCCTTTTCTCCAAATTTTCCGGAAAAAATCTATTCTGCGGGTTTTGGGGTTTGCTGAATACGATTCTCAAGTTAAAAGCCTGTAAGGACATCTCAAATGTAAAGATATATATTCGAAGACTAAAAAGAACAAAATAAAAAAAATAAAAAAAAAAATTTTTGAAAAAAGCTTTTATTAAAAAAATGCACAAACCTGTCTTTTCCCTCCCCTCGATACCCCTCGCCTGGTATCTTCGAATTGGGTGGTCCGATCTTAATGAAACTTTACAGTATTACTAAGGGGGCTAAGGGCTTTCGATTTTTCCACTACAAACCTGGCTTTTGCCTCCCCTCGATAACCCTCACCTGATGTCTCAAAACAACGTTTCAAAAATCGGTGACAGCGATTACTCAATATAACCACTCAACCGATTTTTATGAAATTTTGTTATCGCGCGTTAGTTTTAATTCTAGCTTTCTAGGTCGGGAATTTAAAAACTCTGGAAAAGCTCTGTAAAGATAATGTGAACTTAGTTTTTCCTCAAAAATCAGCAAAAGTAAGATTTTGCGGTCGCCGAGCATGGCTCGGTCTTCCTGGTACTAACAATAAAGAACGGACGCAAAACGATAACTCACAATACACAAACGTTTCGAAAAGTAACATTTGAACGTTTCGGATGGATCCGAAATGTAATGTTATGTTATGTTTCGAATATTTCCGTAATCTAAGTCCGAGAATACGGTTTCGTATAAAGTGGTGAATTGCTTCGTAATGTTTGAAACGTCATTTGGAGCAATACAGGCGGCAATATAGGCGGTACACCACATAGAGGTATTTTTCCACTGCGCCATAAACGTTTCGGAAAAATCCGCAACGTTCCGAGAATAGCCGCCCGGGACCTTCCGTTTCGAATTTTGGAATTCCAACACCAGCAATAGGATTCTTGGCACTTATAACGATGTAGTTATCCAAAACAATGTCGTTATCCATAAATACGAATAAGAGCTGTTACCAATAAAATTACCCGCAACACTGATCCTTCCAAAACGAATTTTCATAAAGACTGGTCTCGTACCAGTCGATAAACACTAATGTTTGATTTTCGTCCACTTAAGAATGTTGTTTAATTGTTGTCGGGTTGGCAAAAACGAAATCAAATGTTGAATGCGTCCCTTAATTGTCTAAACATTACTCGCATTTGCCTTTTCCTTAAAAAAACGAAATTAAATTCGCCTTTAATTTGTGATCAAGTTGAAATTTTCAAACCGGTGATGAAAAGAGATCTTTCACGCACAGCAAAATGAAAATTACTCTTGCTTGTGGAGGCCAACAGCGGAAACCGATTGTAGTGCCGAAAGAGGGAGGGAAACACATGTTGGCAGCAAGAAAGCGCAATAAAATTGAATTGCATCGGAATCGCTGACAGCAAAAAAAAAGAAATCTTTTGTATTTAACCTCAACCATTTGTGTTTATTTCTGTGAAATTTTCTTGTTGTGATTGTTAAAATTTTTTCTCAAAAACGTAAACGTAAACCTTTTCATTTGGCTAATCCGGGGAAATTCGCTGTGTATCACAAATATAAAAGCTTTTAAAAAGCGAGATAAATGTTTATTTCATTGTTTTATGCTTTATCTCGCTTTTTAAAAGCTTTTATATTTGTGATACACAGCGGCCAGAAAATTATTTTTTTCTTTTTAGTGCATTTTTTTAATAAAAGCTTTTTTTTTTAAAAAAAAAAATTTTTAATTTTATTTTTAAAAGCCAGCATCCACTTTTTTTTCTTTGGAAATGCGAATTTTGCGATATTTATGCAAAAAAATGTTGTTTCGACTAATCTTAAATTTCGAGAAATTGGTATGCAATGTCGAGCACAAAATCGAGATAGACAATACCAATTCATGGTTTCTCGATCGAACTAGCGTTTGTTCGAGATCCGCAATATGCCCCCAGATTATAAAAAAGTTGCGTTAATCGAGTCAATCATTATTGAAAGTTGCGTTTACAGTGTCAACAGTGCAAAATTTTAGGTGTTGTGTTAACCGAGGAGTTGCGTTCTTCAAGGGTTGCGTTCTTCAAGGGTTGCGTTTATCGAGGTCACACTGTATTTTGAAAAGTAAACAAATAACAATTTTCTTTCGAAAAAGTGTAATATTTAGCTGTGAAAAGTATTTACATAAGTCGGGCCGGCAGTTTTTTTTTGCAATTCTAGATGTATTTCCGCACACTTTTCCTTTGAAAAAAAAAAATAGAAAAGTCTCCGAAAATCGTTTTAGAATTTCCCCGGATTACCCAAATGAAAAGGTTTACGTTTACGTTTTTGAGAAAAAATTTTAACAATCACAACAAGAAAATTTCACAGAAATAAACACAAATGGTTGAGGTTAAATACAAAAGATTTCTTTTTTTTTGCTGTTTTTGCTGTCAGCGATTCCGATGCAATTCAATTTTATTGCGCTTTCTTGCTGCCAACATGTGTTTCCCTCCCTCTTTCGGCACTACAATCGGTTTCCGCTGTTGGCCTCCACAAGCAAGAGTAATTTTCATTTTGCTGTGCGTGAAAGATCTCTTTTCATCACCGGTTTGAAAATTTCAACTTGATCACAAATTAAAGGCGAATTTAATTTCGTTTTTTTAAGGAAAAGGCAAATGCGAGTAATGTTTAGACAATTAAGGGACGCATTCAACATTTGATTTCGTTTTTGCCAACGCGACAACAATTAAACAACATTCTTAAGTGGACGAAAATCAAACATTAGTGTTTATCGACTGGTACGAGACCAGTCTTTATGAAAATTCGTTTTGGAAGGATCAGTGTTGCGGGTAATTTTATTGGTAACAGCTCTTATTCGTATTTATGGATAACGACATTGTTTTGGATAACTACATCGTTATAAGTGCCAAGAATCCTACTGCTGGTGTTGGAATTCCAAAATTCGAAACGGAAGTTCCCGGGCGGCTATTCTCGGAACGTTACGGATTTTTCCGAAACGTTTATGGCGCAGTGGAAAAATACCTCTATGTGGTGTACCGCCTATATTGCCGCCTGTATTGCTCCAAATGACGTTTCAAACATTACGAAGCAATTCACCACTTTATACGAAACCGTATTCTCGGACTTAGATTACGGAAATATTCGAAACATAACATAACATTACATTTCGGATCCATCCGAAACGTTCAAATGTTAGGTTAGGTTAGGTTGAGAAGACCGCGCGCGCCCAGGCGTGAGCACAGCGCTACACTCGGAGGCCTACAGGCCCATTGTGATGTCTTCGGTACTCATAAGACGTTTCATCAAAACTAGCTGATCCTATTTGAACCAGCCCGACTTGTTGACGAAGCTCAGCATATCCTCGAGTGGGTGGTTGGCAAGCTCCGTCAGTCCACTATAAAATCTGGCTCCAAGCGTGCCATATCGGCGTGCTTGTAGGGCTGGACACTCACAGAGTAAGTGTTTCACGGTCTCCGGCTCCTCCTCGTCACCACAACTGCGGCAAAAATCATTTGCGGCCGCGCCCCACCTTCTGGCCATAGCGCCAAGGGGGCAGTGCCCCGTGATTAAGCCTGTGAGTAGCCTTACGGAGGTCCTGCTGAGTCTCAGAAGGGTGTCGGTTCTGTTCCTATTAAATCTAGGCCAGAGTGACCTTGTGATTACACAATCGCTCCTTGTTTGCCAACGGATATTTATGTTGTTCACCCCTTTCCTATCAATTATACTTTTTGCGCATTCAATCGGCATTTCGACCGAGCGATCCGCGCTCTCCATAGCCATTTCGGTCCCTAGTTTTGCCAGCTCGTCAACTCTCTCATTGCCATATATGTTGCTGTGCCCGGGGACCCAGCAAAGTCTAACGGCATGTTGGAGGCCGAGTTGATTGAGTGCTCTGCGGCAATTTGACACGGTCTTTGACTTGATCGTCGATGAATCCAGTGCCTTAATTGCCGCCTGACTGTCGACGTAGATTGAAACCCTTGTTCTGGGTAGTTCTCTCGTCATTATCAAGCTTGCAGCCGCTCCTATGGCATAGACCTCAGCTTGAAATACACTGCTCTCGTTAGGCAGTTTGTAGCTCCTTTGGAGGTCAAGGTTATCCGAGAACACTCCCGCCCCCGTGCCTTCTCCAGTTTTAGATCCATCCGTGTAAACCGAGACCTCTTGCTCGTCTATGACGCTGCCGAGATCCCACAGTCTCCTTTCAGGAATCAAAACTGTGAAGTTCACATTCATATTCAGGTGAGGTATACAGTAATCCGTAGAGTCTGGGATACCCCATTCATCGCTTTTAAGGATGCTATTATGACCGAAGGTACTGTGCTTCCAGAGGCCGGACTCTCTGAGCCTTAGTGCACTCTTAGCAGCCGTACACCTCGTGTACTCATTCAGGGGAATGAGGTGCAGTAGAGCTTCCATTCCCGCTGTTGGTGTTGATCTAACAGCTCCTGTGGTTCCTAGCGCCGCTAGTCTTTGTACTTTGTTAAGGGCTTGATATCGGCAGTTGACCCTCATGGTCGGCCACCAAACCAGACATCCGTAAGTGAGAATAGGTCTGATCACCGCTGTGTACAACCAATGGGTAATGCGCGGTGATGTGCCCCAATTCCTTCCAATCATTTTTTTACATGCGTAGAATGCACACAACGCTTTGTTCATCCTCTCTTCCGTATTCCTTTTCCAAGATAGTTTGGAGTCCAGAATTAAACCAAGGTATTTCGCCTCAGGAGAGAGACTGAGTTGGGTTGTTCCTATCCTTGGGAGTTGAAAGGTTGGTACCTTCCTTTTTCTTGTGAAGAGTTCAGTTTTGGAGGGGTTAACCCCAAGACCATTGCGCTCCGCCCACTTTGTTATATCGCGTAATGCTAATTCCATGAGTTCGCTTAGTGTTGGGAGAAATTTTCCTGTTACCAAAACGACCACATCGTCAGCGTACGCAACAACTTCTATTCCTTTTTCTTGTAACGATAGGAGGATTTCGTTCAGAGCTAGATTCCACAAGAGTGGCGATAGGATCCCCCCCTGCGGTGTTCCCCTGTTGATCGCTCTCTTTACGTTACTTATACCAATGGTGGCCGAGACTGTTCTGCTATTGAGCAACTGCTCTGTCCACTCAGTTAGCATCTCGTCGACATTGTGTGCCCTAAGTGCACCCACTAAAGACCTTGTGTGTACGTTATTAAACGCACCTTCAATGTCCAGGAATGCTGCTAGGGCATACTCCTTGTGGTGGGCAGTTTCCTCTAGAGTTCGCACCACCTTGTGCAGAGCTGTCTCTACAGACTTGCCTTTAGTGTAGGCATGTTGGGCCGTAGATATTAAGCTGCTGTCCAAGGAATTCTTAATACTAAGATCAATAACTCTTTCTAGTGTTTTCAGTAAAAACGATGAAAGACTTATAGGTCGGAAGTCCTTTGGTTTAACGTGACAACGTTTCCCAGCCTTGGGGATGAATGCCACACGAACTTCTCTCCAGCACTCCGGTATATACCTGGCTAGCAGGCAACCTCTGAAGAGTTTTATCAACCAAGATTTGATAAAAGGCAACGCGTGCTGAAGCATGGCCGGAATGATTCCGTCCGTGCCCGCTGCTTTATAGGGGCTGAAGGAGTGTATCGCCCACGCTACAGAACGTTCATTTATTATCTCATTTGTTACCCGAAAGTCCCTATCCGTTATTTTTGGAGCATGATAACTACCATTGCTGCCTTGACAATCCATAGGGAAATGGGTATCCATTAGGAGGTCCATTGTTTCCTGGCTTGATTCGGTCGTGCTTCCATCTGGATTTTCCAAGAGCACCGGGGCCGATGGAGTCCTACTTAGGATCCTTCGGAGTCTGGCAGCATCTTGTGTATCCTCGATTGAGCAACAGAAATCTTTCCACGATGTCCACTTGGCCCTCCTAATCTCTTTTTTATACTCATTGAAGCTGGCCTTGTAGTTGGTCCAAGCTTCCTCGCTCTTTGTAGACTTTGCCTTATTAAACAGTTTTCTAGTCTGTTCTCGCAGTTGCCGTAGATCTCCATTCCACCATGGGGTGGTCGAGCTTTTGGTACTGCGTGTTACCGGACAGGAAGCGTTAAAGGCTTGGGTAAGTCTATGTTTAATTTTCCCTACCACTTTCTCAATGGAAGAAGCGGTGAGGGGTGTGGGTCCATGCGGACCAGCTGTCTCCCGCCTCATTTCCTCCGAGAGTTCAAATGTTACTTTTCGAAACGTTTGTGTATTGTGAGTTATCGTTTTGCGTCCGTTCTTTATTGTTAGTACCAGGAAGACCGAGCCATGCTCGGCGACCGCAAAATCTTACTTTTGCTGATTTTTGAGGAAAAACTAAGTTCACATTATCTTTACAGAGCTTTTCCAGAGTTTTTAAATTCCCGACCTAGAAAGCTAGAATTAAAACTAACGCGCGATAACAAAATTTCATAAAAATCGGTTGAGTGGTTATATTGAGTAATCGCTGTCACCGATTTTTGAAACGTTGTTTTGAGACATAAGGGAGGGTTATCGAGGGGAGGCAAAAGCCAGGTTTGTAGTGGAAAAATCGAAAGCCCTCAGCCCCCTCAGTAATACTGTAAAGTTTCATTAAAATCGGACCACCCAATTCGAAGATAGCAGGCGAGGGGCATCGAAGGGGAATTTTCTCAGGGTGAGACCTATCTAGATCGATTTCTTGTCCCCGAAAATCCCTAACCCCCAAGTTTCGTGAAAATCGTTAGGCGGGTTTTCGAGATCGTTTGTGCAGACAGACAGACAGACAGACGTTCCTCGTATTATATTATAAGATTCGATGCGGGCATAATTTTAATCGTGTAATAAGCATAGTACGGAGAATAATTTCATTCATTCATTTGCAAATGATTCACGAATTTTATTTTTCCATTCTCTTATTTTTAAAATTCTGTTCGCGAATGGAATGGAAAATTTTAGGACTGGAAAAATAAAATTCGCTCACGAAATTATCGCAAAAGAATGATTCTGGAATGGAATTACACCCATACCTCGATATACGGCCGAGATTGGTTCCAAAAATTTAGGCCGTATATCGAAACACCGGATCATTCTTTTAGGAAAGTTTTGCATTTATTGATCGCAGTGCATTTCAATGTAATATTGTATGATTTTTGACCGTTTATCGAATCAATGTGCGACGTATTTCAAAACTGAGACGCCATTTAAAAAGCGGAAGGCCGTAGAACGAGGGGCCGTATATCGAGGTATGGGTGTATTCGGCCCGATTCCAGAATCCGTCGTAGCTTTATTACGAAGAACTAACTACGTTACGAATACGAAGAAATCAGTATTCCACGATCCGAACGGAATTGAACTTAGTGGTGCCTGATTAAAATCTAATTT
Organism: Chrysopilus asiliformis; assembly: GCA_964034945.1. Lineage (NCBI taxonomy): Eukaryota > Metazoa > Arthropoda > Insecta > Diptera > Rhagionidae > Chrysopilus > Chrysopilus asiliformis. The sequence goes on along the minus strand of OZ035962.1, from coordinate 53,327,331 downwards.
CGAAAAATGAATGTCTTTGTAAAAAGGTCCCTATGCAAAACTCATAAGGAATAGATTTCTGACATGGAATAGTTTCGTGAAAAATGTCACTTTCTTGACTTAAAATGAAAATTGTTATTAATAATGGGTTCTGCAGCGTTTGCAACTTTGTGTCTGGAAGAAGATTTATCGAAGCGAAGGACTTTAATAGTGAAACGAAAACGACAACAAATGACGGATACTTAGGAATACTCACATTGCTCCTTTTTCTAAAATAATTCCTCTTAATTTGTTAAAAGTTACACTTATACTAAATAAACAAATAAAAATGTTAAAATTGCTTTTTGTTGTACAATTCAGGCCATAAATTGAGCTAAAATAATAAGAAAACGAAGTTGCTACTCGATCTACAAAGCGAAAATTTTTCGTAGGTTTAGCTGTCAAAAGATCGATTCCGTCGGATTCTATGATACCAGATATTCCAATTCGTAATGTTTTCGAAATTAATTTAATTCCTTCGGATCGTGGAATACCATTTTCACGAATTCTCCGAAAATCGTAGCTACGATGGATCCTGGAATAGGGCCGATTATATGAAGTAAATGTAACACCATAACTTTCAAGTTAAAGCAAATATCCTTTTCCCGGTTTTCCCGGAAAAAATCGTCATAAGGGGGTTTCCGGGGTTGCTGATTGCGAATCCGGTGTTAGCTTTTTAAAATTGTAAACGGAAGGTCCTGTAAGGATAATGCAAATATCCTTTTCCCCATTTTTCCCGGTGAAAAATGCCATTAAATGGTTTTCGGGGTCGCTGATCAGGAATCGGTATTAGATTTTCAAAACTCGTAACGGAAGCTCCTGTCAGGATAACGCAAATGTTCTTTTTCTAATTTTGTCTCCGAAAAACTGGATTTAGGGGGTTTTCGTGGTCACTGATCACGAATTGGATGTTGCAATTTCAAAATTCGAAACGGAAGGTCCTGTAAGGATAACGCAAATGTCCTTTTTCCAATTTTTCTCGCAAAAACTGGCTTTGGGAGGTTTTCTCTGGTGTTGGAATTTCAAAATTCGAAACGGAAGGTCCTGTAAGGATAACATTTTTTCCCAAAAGTTTATATCCTTTTTCGCAAATATCATATTTCTCATTTTCCCCGGAAAAATTAGCATTATGGGGGTTTTTGGGTCGCTGATCATCTTTTCCCCGGAAAAATCGTCATAAGGGGTTTTCCGGGGTCGCTGATCGCGAATCCGGTGTTAGATTTTCAAAATTCAAATCGGAAGATTCTGTAACTATAACGCAAATATCCTTTTTCCAATTTTTCTCGCAAAAACTGACTTTGGGAGGTTTTCAGGGTTGCTTATCACGAATCTGGTGTTGGAATTTCAGTTTCATCTCTGGTGATGCCAGCAATCGAAAACTGCGATTCTACTTGGCAAAACCAGAGATGCGGACCATTTCTCCTAAAATCTGAAAGTTTAACTCTGACGGAATTAACCACAGCATTATGATCACCTAAATTGTCTGTAGACATGAGTAATGAAAAATATGAAAAACGTGAAATCTAAGCGTCAAACAAAGTTACAATAGTTTTTCAAAAAATTAAGATTTTAAATAAACATCATAATGTAATAAATATTATGCAGCCATAAAATCCGGTTAAAAACCCGTGTGTTCACAAATGAAGATGAGGAAACTAGAACTTGATGAAAGTCGTTTGTGCATTTACTATTGCAAATGCGAATGGTTTTCGACTGTGATTCCAATGAATGGACATTTGTTTTGTTTTGAGTTTATTGCCTTTTTATCAGTCGTGAAAGTTTTTTCTGTTAAACCTGAATTAGGTCCAGTACAACTGTGGCACTGTGTTATCACCGTGAAGGTTCCTGTTTCGGGCTCAGGGGAGTGACGAAGCCTTCGTCAGATAGATTTATTTTTGAAATTATTAACTTAATAGCTTACATACCCGTTGCCGGGTTAACCTCTGGAGCCCAATGAACGCAACGCGAACGCAACTCCAACGCTGTGAACTGTCACGCAGCGCAACATTTCGGCGGCAGAGCCCAATGGCATCTCGTGAAGTAGTACAAGTGATATAATAGAAAGTGGTATAAAGTTGGCAAAATTACAAAAATGGATAATTTTGAAGCGATAATTTGCTTTGTTGGTCTTTATCTTTGTTATTTGTATATTATTGGACTAAGGCTATCAATTTTTCCTCGAACGACATTTCCCCAACCTCACTTTATGAACTGTCAACGCAGAATTGCTGCGGCAAAGTTAGAAGTTTGCAAACTTTTGCGTTGTAGTTGCGTTCACTACGTTCACTGTGCTCACTTCAAGTGATTTCTATGGAACAAACTTGTAAGTGACAGTTTCCGCGTTCGCATTGCGTTCATTGGGCTCCAGGCATAAGTTTTTTGTATAAGTTTTAGAATACGAAGAAAACCGGAAAGAACTTAAAATCTTTTGAGAAAAATCTCCTTGCAGGACTCTCAGTTGCGAATTAGTCTAACACCAGATTCGTGATCAGCGACCCCGAAAACCCCCTAATGTCATTTTCCCCGGGAAAAGCGGGAAAATGATATTTACGTTATTCTTGCAGGACCTTCTAATTCAAGTCTTGAATTTATAACACCGGATTTGTGATCAGCGACTCCAAAAACCTCCTAATGCAATTTTTCCCCGGAAAAAATGGGGAAAAAGATATTTGCGTTATCCTTACAGGGCCTTCCGTTTCTAATTTCGAAAATCTAACAGTGGATTCGTGATCGACGACTCCGAAAACCCCAGAGTGAAACTTTTCAGCCTCCTATTGAGCAGGATTCTCAATAGGAGGCTGAAAAGGTACCCCCGTTTGCCCCCTTAGCTGTAAAATTTCGGAAAACCCCACCTTAGTGAGCGCCTACGTGATGGTTGGGACATAGTGTGAAAGTTTCTAGCTTTAGGGTTTTGGGCTGGACGTTGATGAGTCAGTCAGTCAGTCAGTCAATTAGTTAGGTTAAACGATTTTACATGTATATACGAGGGGAGTCCGATAAGTACTTAGCCTCACCGCCCGATGGCGCCACTATCACAGGAGAAATTTACTATCGTGTAGTACATTATCATAGACGGCTACAGTCAAAATTTCAGCCGAATCGAACTCGTAGTTTTGTTTTGACCACGTATGGAAGCGGGCGTGTCTGCGGATTTCAGAAAAATGGAAAAAGAGCAATATCGGTCGGTGATTCGATTCTTGTTTCTGGAAGGGAAATCAAAGAGCGCTTGGATGCTGTGTACGGTGACTCTTCTTCTTCGATGGCGACCGTCAAAAATTGGTGTAACGAGTTTCAACGTGGTCGCACGTCGGTTTTTGATGAGCCACGCCCAGGTGCTACGAAAACGGCTACCACGGAGGATAACATAACAAAAATCCACGATCTCGTATTGGCAGACCACCGATTGAAGGTGCGCGAGATAGCTGAGACAGTAGGCATCTCAAAAGACCGCGTGGGTCATATCCTGCATGAAATTTTGGGCATGAGAAACCTGTCGGCGCGATGGGTGCCGCGTTTGCTCACTCCGGACAACAAGCGCAACCACTTCACAGCAGTGTTTGACGCTGTTTAAGCACAATCCGAAGGAGTTTCTGCGTCGTTTCGTGACCGTCGACGAAACATGGATCCACTGGTACACACCAGAGACTAAGGAACAGTCGAAACAGTGGACTTTACCCGGCGAACGTGCTCCGAAGAAGGCGAAGACTGTCCTATCTGCCGGAAAGGTGATGGCCACCGTTTTCTGGGATTCACAAGGTGTGATCTACATCGACTACCTGGAGAAGGGCAAACGATCACAGGGCTCACACCTCCGCCATCGCCACGGCCAAATTGGTCGAATTGGACTACGAACTGCTGCCCCATCCACCGTATTCTCCAATGTCAAATGTAACATTACATCCTGATATAGGCTCGGAAAGCATGGTGGAAAGACAATTTCAGAAAATTTCCGTGAATTTCTTTGGATCGTATCCACGGTCAAGGAACAGAAATACGGTCATATTCATCGTGTTAGATTACATGACAAAGTTCGTTTTTTTGAAGCCAATGAGACAGGTAAACTTGAAGAGCGTTAATCGATTTCTACAAGTATAAGTAATTAATTTGAACAAATAATACATTCTGACAACAGCAAACAATATGTATATCCCGAATTTAAGTCACTTTTGAATAAAAATGAGAGGTAAGAGCAAACTGGGCTTACCTGAAAGAAACCCAAAAAAAATGGTATAATCATTTAGGGATCATTGAAGAACGGCGAAGGATCAAGCAATTTGCATAACACTATATTATGCTCTCTTTGGGCATAATTTATGTTAATCGATGGCAAATATTACGACCTGGCGAAAAAGCTGTCGAAATTCGAGTGAATTCAAATTATTCGAGATATGAGAAAACAACATCTCCATGAAACCTATGTTAGATGCTTAAAAATTACAATCTTCGCGCACAATTCGAAGGGATTGAATGCTAAGCTTTGTTCTAAATCCCGGAGAGCTAGTGTCTTTTACGGCATTGGCCAAAATATTTATTTAGGAATAACTATTTAATGATAAACTACTTTACTGAGGTACGTAACGAAACATAGTAAACTAGTAAACTACAGAACAAACGATTGACAGATAAAAATTATAAAAATCATTATCCGATCTCGATCGTATGATAATTTGTCGGCTAAGCCCGCCAAATTAATACAAATTTTATTATACGGTCGAAAAATATTTTTTAAAATTTAAGAATAAATAACAAACAATCAATTTAAACGTTAAAATGATAAAAAGGAGAAACGAAAAACAGCTGACTGGAGAAACAGTTTAGTACAGCAACAAACAGTTTTCAATGTGATGGCATAGGTCAAGTAATATCTATTTCTGTGGTCACAAGGAAAAACTGCTTAAGTCGAAAAAGCTTGTTTTGAGTAATTTGGGTTTAAAGTTTTGATTATTTTTTTTTTGCAAGCAAAACTGACTTAGTTTATATGGTTTTTGCTTTGCCATTCCTCATAGGGGTACAGCATGAAAACCAAACTTTGACAGAATATAGAACTGGATAAGGAGAATTCAAAAACTAACCTTTAAAAGTACATAACTCGACTTAAGCGGTTTTTCCTTGTGACCACAGATTTGACTTCTCTTTCTTTTACATGCATTGGTTTGACAATCTTCCACTACAGCACAATAAATCGCGTTCATGTCTTGCGTGCCTGGTTTCTTGTTATATGTATTTTCTATGTAGGGCTTCAAGTGTTAAACATGTGCTTGTATTTTCGAAATCCGGTGTGTGGCCAAGTTCGAGATGATGATCTACCATTGCGGTATGATGAGTATGATGAGCTCTTTTTAGAGTGCTCTTATGTCCAAACAATTTTTTTTCTAGAAACTAAAAGAAACAGAGTAAAGAAGCTAGTAACAGAATAATATGAAGATGATGACGAAAATGACGAAAACGGAAACAACAACGACATAGATTTTCTGGACGATTGATATAGTGAAGTTAAATTATTTGCTGCGCACATTCAATTATAAAGAGTGTGGTAGGCCTTTTAGACTGGAGGGGCGCTTATCTTTTGTTAAGCCTGGTTTGGCCAGCGCTTTGTATAGAGGACCGTTTCTTTTTAATTCGATTCAATACTGTTATCGATCTCTGTTGAATTGTTCCACAGATTTGCACCGCTCATTTTTGTTGTAGCTTCTGGACGAGATAGGATTTTCGTCGTCATAAAATATCCCCGTAGTTTTTAATTCCACACGGTGGGTTTTTTTTGGGAAAATTTCAGATTTTTCTTGCGCAGGAGTTTAAGTTTATTTTATTTTCTTACCGACTAAAGTTTTTAGGTGAGTTTTAGACACTAGAAATATTAATTCCATGTGTTTTTTACCCCCGACGGAACGGATATGGTATATGCGTTTGGCTTAAAGTGTATGCGCATTGAGTTTGTATGTCCTTCCCTCATAACTTTTGAACCACTCAACAGATTTCGGTCCCGTTGTAAATAATGAAAGGAATAATTTGGTGTACAAGAGTCCCGCATCCCCCCTCAATTTAGACCCCCTCTCCTTGTATCTTCTGATCCACTGAACCGATTTCGATCCCACTTCCGCCATTCGGTTGTAAATAATGAAAGGAATATTTTAGTGTGTGAGAATTCACCCTCACCCTAACATTACCTCTCCTCTCCCTGTGTATTTTGATTCACTGAACCGTTTTCGATCCCACTTCGGCATTCGAGGGACATTACTTGAAAAAAATTGTTAATTTTAAATAATTATTACAATACAAAATAGTTACCAAAAAACTTTAAATTCAATCGGACATAAAGTTTGTTCACTGTTATCTTTAAACATAACAAAAGCTATAATTGCCAATCTGGCAATTATTGAAAACCCGTATGGTGATATTCGTATCAAAATTCGAACAGTTGTACCAAAATTCCACTTTGAAACTTTCCAATAAGATTTTTTAAAATTTATTCCAATCGGATTTTGATGTATGGGAGTTTTATGTAGAATCATATCCTAAATAACTTTTGTTCTTGGACTTTTTTGATAAGATGCACCGTTTTCGAGATATTCACAAAAACCGTTTTCGTTCGTTCTAATGGTCCATTTTTTCCCATTAACGAACTTAGCCTCGCATTTTACGAAAAACGAATATGTGCAAAATTTCAAGTCTCTAGCTCAATCCGTGCGCCCGCAATCCGCGCCACAGACAGACGGACGGACGGACGGACAGACAGACGGACAGACGGACGGACAGACGGACAGACGGACGGACAGACGGACAGACGGACAGACGGACAGACGGACAGACGGACAGACGGACAGACGGACAGACAGACAGACGGACAGACAGAGAGACAGACAGACAGACGGACGGACAGACAGACAGACGGACAGACAGACAGACGGACGGACATGCAAAATTCAACTTTTTTTATCATTCTAAACACACTGGTGTAATTAATTTCTGTGTGTGATGACGGGATCTTGGCGTTACAAACGGTAAGGCAAAGTTAATATACCCTTTGGTTTCACCATACGGGTATAAAAAGAGTGAAAAAAAAACAAAATACAAATTTTGAAAAACCCCCGACTAAAGAAAAACCATAAAAAATTGAAAAACTCCTGAATAAAAAAAATCCTTTAAAAAGGGTAAAATAATCATTACAGTAAATTTAAAATTTGTGCGCGTTGGGAAAGCCTGTTGGTCGTTGAATTTGTGTGGATTTGGACTATCATCTAGAGCAGGCCTGGCCAACCCAAATCGGTCCACGGGCCAATCTGATGATTCATTTTTTTTGGCGGGCCGCACATGAAAAAATAAAATAACCGCCATTTCTTAGTAAAATTTTTCAAATAATATTTTATGTTGTTTTTTAACAGTCACTTGGTTTAAAAAAAAATTTAGAACAAAATGCAAAAAGTTGAGCATAACCCCACGACTCCATTGGGCTTTTAAAACTCCATATTTTGGCGAATAAAGAAATCAGCGTGTGGGCATCTTCAGTCATGATTTTTCATATTTATCGTGTCTCCATAGCGTACTTAGAAATGTCAACTCGAAACAAAAATTGCTTTTAGCCGCTATTCTTGTGTAAAAAAAAATCCTACTTTTCAGTAGCCGAAAAAATCATGACAGTAAGGAGATTTAAATCATGATGCAAGATTTTTTGAGTCTTCATTAGACTTTTTCGTGATTGGATTTAAATCCAATCTGGAAAAGAGTCTAATGGAGTCGTGGGGTAAGAAAAAAATATTTGCTAAAAATATATATATATAAATGGACTTATCTAAATGTAAATGTATATATACGAGTAGTACTTATGTAAAATAAAACATAACAAAAGCTATAATTGCCAATCTGGCAATTATTGAAACCCCGTATGGTGATTTAAGTGAACGGCGAACAGTTATATCAAAATTCCACTTTGAAGTCAAACTGTCCAAGAAGATGTTTTAAAATTTATTCCAATCGGATTTTGAGGTATGGGAGTTTTATGTAGAATCATATCCTAAATAACTGTTGTTCTTGTACTTTTTAGATAAGATGCACCGTTTTTGAGATATTCGCAAAAAACGTTTTCATTTGTTATGGGGGGTACCCCCCTAATGGTCCGTTTTTGCCCATTAACGAACTTAGCCTCACATTTTACGAAAAACGAATCTGCGTAAAATTTCAAGTCTGTAGCTCCACGCGGACGGACATGCACAAATTAATTTATTTGAATTGAATTGAATTTATTATTACTAATCTAAGTAAATACATTTGGCATATTCTATAAACAATAAATTGTTCTTAAGACTAAGTCTTATCAAAGCGAACAAAATTAAATTCAAATGACATTATGCCCGTTACAATAGTAAACCATTGGATTAATTCATATTTTTTTAATGTTGAATCTAAAACTAAATCTATATTGCGCATAGAAAATTTCATTTATGTATTTATCTAATTTAAGTTTACTAATCTTTGCTAAATCACCAGTGAGGGCGGGCACCTTATCACTAATTTTTATGTAGGTACTCATTGAGTCACAAAAGACGAAAAACATCTATTTCGAAAAGTGCGATATGAGGTCTGGGATCGCATATGGGTTGGAAGTGAATTCCACAAAATAACACCATGGACGAAAAGAGAACGGCTGAAGACAAGTGACCGATTTTTCGGTGTATGCAAAATTTGCATTCTACCAGAATTTCCTCTGATAATTAGATCTCCCAAGTAATCTGGGAAAAGGCCATTAACAATTTTAAATATTGCACAGAGAGTTCTTATTTTGTAGTAATTTGTTAAAGAACACCCAAAAATTGATGCTTGCACTCCAGAAATATGATCATATAGTCTTAACTCATGAATATATCTAAGGCACGCATTGAATGCCATTTGAAGTTTTCGAAAGGTAGCTTGATTCATATTTGAAAAAATAACATCTGCATATAAGAAATGTGGAACTAGCAAACTTTTGACAAGAAGCATACGAGTATTATGTGGAGTAAAGCTGTGCAAAAATCGGAGAGTGTTAAGTGTTCCATACACTCTTTTGCATATTAGTGAAACATGATCACACCATGTCAGACGATTATTAAAGATTAAGCCAAGATTCTTAACCGAATTAGCAAATTTAATTAGTTCATTAGAAAGGAACAGATTTGGTATAGCGCCTCTGGACGGTGTGTTTGTAATTAAAATGGCTTGAGTTTTGCTGGCATTTAATATCAGCCCGTTGCTACTTGCCAATTTCTCAATGCTATTTAAATCACGGTTTATCTCATTAACCATTTCGCTCAATTCTGATGGCTTGCAGGATAGGTAAATTTGTACATCATCGGCATACATATGATATTTACAAAACTTTATTTTACTATGGAGATCATCGATGAACATAGCAAATAACAGCGGCGCTAAGATAGTTCCAGCCATAATTCCAGAAGTAACAGGCTTAAAATTAGAATATTGATTATTCATTCTTACCGTTTGGAACCGATTACAAAAGTAGTTGAACAATAATTTGACCGATGTAGTGGAAAACCCATAATAAAGATATAGCTTTTGACATAAAGCTATATGATTAACCATATCAAATGCTTTTGTGAAATCTAGTAAAATTAAGACTACAATGTCACCCTTGTCCAAACACCGAGAAATGTCCGTACTTATTTTCAGCAATGCTGTAGTTGTACTATGCTTAGCTCTGAAACCCGATTGTAATTTGTTCAATAGATTGTTATTCTCCAAGTAAGAATTAATTTGGCTTTTTAAAGGAAATTCAAATACTTTGGAAAGGCATTTTTGAATACTGATCGAACGAAAATCTTTAGCATCAGTTGGATAAATGATTTTGGGAATAGGTGTGACAATTGAGTATTTCCAGGAGAAGGGATAAGTAGATGTCATTATGATATGATTGAAGATTTTTGTAATCGACGGCACTATAATAGGTAAAAGAAGCTTGTAAAACGTCAATGGAATGTCATCATATCCCAGTGCATTAGATTTGATGCAGTAAAATGAATTAAAGACTTCCTCTTCGGTTAAAAATTGGAAGGAAAATTTACTATTGGGGACATCATTAGGGCCAGTTAAGGGCAATACAACAGTAGTTTTTGGAAGATCCAAAAACACATCATTTAACACATCCGGTTCAATGTGACATTCAGCTGTATCATCACGGGATTTACTCAAACCACACTCTCGTATATTTTTCCAAAGCTTCTTGTAAGGAATATTGGTATTAAGAGTCTTCATGTAATAAATTCGTTTTGCTCTTTTAACTTCAATTGTCACTTTGTTTCGTAGAGTTTTGTATACATTTTTATCGTAAGGATCGCGATGCTTGACCCATCTAACATACGCGGCATATCTGTCTTGAATAAGCTTATGTATATGTTCACTAAACCATGGAACAGAGGGTGGCGGCTTGAAAGTTCTAACAATCGGTACATGGATATCATAAAGTTGTTGAATGAAATCATTAAAAAGGTTTAATTTACCATTTATATCTGGTATATGGTCTAAGCTATGCCAAGGAAGCAACTGAGCATTCTGAGACAAAGCTTTGCTGTCTAGTTTATGCAGTTGCTTCTGCAGAGTATAATATGGTAGTCTCTGTTTGGGTCGAAAATTAAAATTAACGAAAATTACATCATGGTCTGCAATTGCTTTATACTAACCGTAATTGATCACACTACTTTTCAAATTTGATGGAACGATGAAGTAATCAAGCAGACTTATGATACGAGTAGCATTCCTTGGTAGAAAGAAATTCGCAGACGAATGAATAAAGTCCTTGAATTCGCAACTGATTATACTATCCGAAAGAAGATTGATATTAAAATCTCCCACAAATATACAATTGTCATAAGTCTGCATCAATGAACGAAAAGTCTCCCCCATATTTTCAACCTGTACTAGATCCCGTACAGGCGGTGGATAGTATGTTACAACAATTAAAAATTTCAAACCACACAAAGTTATCATCGCTGCAAGGTATTCCAACGGAGCACATTTAATATCCGACTGGGCCACAATTTCGCATTTTATACCTTTGCGAACATACAGTGCAACTCCATCTCCACGTTTTTTCAGCGCATGCTCCCTGTCTTTACGAAATATGTTATAACACATGGATCAATAAGTCCCGAGACTAACCCAGAGATGACGCTCGTAGTAAACCAGTAACCACGTCTTTCTAGAGTACTAACCTTTGCTTGAAACGTGTCAAAATTTTAAGTCGATCGGACCAGAAACAGCTGAGTTATCGAGGTTGGAGTAAAGTCGTTTTGTAGTTTGTTTAAAAAATGGAAAAAACCGAGTTTCGTGTTCTGATAAAACATTGTTTTTTAATGGGTAAAAACACCGTGCAAGCGAAACAATGGATTGAAAAATGTTACCCGGACTCTTGTCCATCAAAAGCAACGATTTGTCGGTGGTTTGCCGAGTTTAAACGTGGTCGTACCGACACAAATGACGCGGAACGCTCGGGTAGACCTGTGCAAGCCGTTACACCGGAAAATGTGAGTGAAGTGACAAAAATTATAATGAAAGATCGTAAAGTGAAGCTCCGTGAGATTGCTTAGATAACACAGATATCATATGGAAGTGCATTTACTATCCTTCATGAAAAATTGAGCATGAAAAAGGTTTTTTCCAAGTGGGTGCCGCGATTGCTTTCGATGGAACAAAACCAGCAACGAGTCGATGATTCAGAAAGCTGTTTATCGCTATTTACTCGCAATAAAAAAGATTTCTTGCGTCGTTACGTGTCCATGGGCGAAACATGGATACATCACTACACTCCAGAGTCGAAGCGGCAGTCATCTGAGTGGCGCACAGCTGGCGAAAGCCGTCCGAAGCGTCCGAAAACGCAGCAGTCAGCTGGCAAAGTCATGGCGTCAGTTTTTTGGGATACGCATGGCGTGATTTTCATTGACTACCTCGAAAAAGGTAAATCGATCAACAGTGATTATTATATTGACTTGCTGGTGCGTTTGAAGGAGGAAATCGCAAAAAAACGACCGCACATGCAGAGAAAAAAAATCCTTTTTCACCAAGACAATGCACCCTGCCACAAGTCGATGAAAACAATGGCAAAATTGAACGAATTGGGCTTTCATCTGCTTCCCCACCCCCCATACTCGCCAGATTTAGCCCCCAGTGACTACTGGCTCTTTGCTGATCTTAAAAAAATGCTCCAGGGAAAAAGATTTGGCTCAAATGAGGAGGTCATCGCTGAAACTGAAGCTTATTTTGAAGCGAAAGATAATTTTTTTTATAAACATGGTATTGAAAAATTGGAAAAGCGTTGGAACGATTGTATCACCCTAAAAGGTGATTATATTGATGAATAAAAAAAAATTTGGCAAAAAAAATGTTGTTTTCATTGTTAGTCTCGGGACTTATTGATCCATGTGTTACATTTTGACATTATATTTTATTCTAGGCGTAGAACTGGTCAGAAAAGTTTCCGAAACTGCAAATAAATCAAAATTATAACGGTAAATCTGATCCTTGATTTGATCAATATGTCTAGGTATGCTCCAAGCATTAACATGTGCAATATTTAGACCTGCTTTGCCTTTAGAAGGTGTACTTCTAAAACATTTGCTATAAAAAGAACAGTCTCTCTCCTCGTCCACATCTTCAAAATTTAGATAGTCTCCCATACTTGAGCCGCCAGACAACCCATAAAGCCCAGAACCGAATGCATTTTAAATTTGATATAAGCGAGATATAGCTGAATATAATAATAATAATAAAAATAATAATAATAATAATAATAATGAAAAGGTGCTAAATAAGTGAATTCAAAGTTACGACGCACCTCAGAAGTAATGGCTCTAGACAGCAAAGCTTTGTCTCAGAATTGCCACAAATAATTAGTAAAATAACCGAAATCGGTCAATATCAATAAAAAAAACTCATATCAAAATTTGAAAAGTTGTAGTTGTTGACACGCCATCATGTGTGTAGAGAGCCTATAATATAGAGAGTGGACATCCGGACTTGTACAAATGGCCGCCGAACTGAAAAACAAGAAAATGTCGTTCTTTGTCACATTATCAAAATAACGGAAATCGCTTAATATAAGTAAAAAAAACTCATGTCTAGTCGCTCTAGTCCGGATGTCCACTCTCTATATTATGGGCTCTATACACACATGCTGGTGTCATAACGCCGACGTTGACGCCTCATCTGTTTGGGGCATAACTTTCGAGATATTTATGTCGTGTTGTGTTTTTCCTAAACACGCCGAGTGGACATATACACTTTACACAAAATGAAACACTGTATAAATTTTACTTTTAATTTATTTAAGTAACACTTTTCTAATAGGAATTACAATTGTCGATTAATTTATTAAGATTAATAATTTACTAAAACAGAACGTCCGACTAGTTCCGTGATCAAATCAGAACTCTCTTGTTAACTGACTGGATCGATCACCGATCGATTACCATTACAAAGTCCAATGTTCTGGTTTGACATTAAATCTTTTAGTTATTGGGAAATAACAATTATTTGGTGACCAAGCTAAATCAGCTTAAGATTTGGGTCACTACTTTTATAATTGCTTAACTTACATTAATTACAATTATTATTAATTTATTGATCTTTGAAGACATGCGGAAGTTCGCATATTCATGTTTTCCATTATTCGTACGATGAACCCAAGTTAACCGAGGGTGCAAAGTACATAATTCTTATTTAAACATGAAAATACCTCCCCACCACATTTCTCCCTCTTTTGAAAAAGAAAAATTTATTTTTCTACAAATCATCCTCCTCGGTTAATTGTATGTTTTATTTATTCTTATGTGCTATTTTAACAAAATTACTTTAAAAAGGTATGTATTTTCGAATTATAATATACATATATATATATATAACAAAATTACTGACAACATTAGCTTAACATATTTTTTTAAATTTTTTATTTATTTATAATTTAACAAAATTACTTTAACAATATTTTTATTTTACCATCATTAGCTTAAATTTACAAAAAAAAAAAAATACAATAAATATATTTAATGACCGTATATTTTCCTTTATGTGAACATTCTCAAAAAAAAAATGAACTTTCGGTACTTTCTTTGCCTATGCAGCATACCGATACTATCAATCCTGTAAAATGTGTTATTGAAAATTCGACATGTGAGGCTACTTTTCGAAAGTTCCTATTTTTCCTAGTGTCTGATTTTATTCCTTTACCTGGCTCTCGCTTACGCGAGTTTCATTCTTCTAAGCCTAATTCAATTGTTGGTTAACTGGTTAGCTCTTTTTAAATATCTTTTATTACCTAATACGAATAGACTATTTCTTTTTAATATTATTATTCTATATTTCTTTTTTAAACTATTATGGTTTAATCGAAATATGGTTTTAAACGATTATTGTGTACCCTTCTCTTCTTTTTCCTAATTGATAACACCGAATTTACATCGTTGGGAATATCTACTATTACATAAGGCCCTGTCCATATTTGGTTTAATTTTCCTTTTCGAGCGGCATCTTTTAACAATACCTTATCCCCTACATGATATCTTATCTTCGGATTGGCTCTCTTATCATAATATTCCTTATTGTTGGTCTTGCTGGCAATCAAACTATCCCTAGTGATCTTATAACCCTCTTGTAGTTTTCTTCTCAAATCAAATACATAATTTTCGTAATTATAAATCGGTTCGGGTTCTCGTTTCAATTCCGTCGGAATTGCAGGAGTGAATCCAAATAAAACTTCCATTGGAGTGAACCCGGTACTACGATGCACTGTAGTGTTATGTACGAACATGGCCTGACGAAGATGCTGGTTCCATGTTCTTGGGTTCTTGTCTACAAAAGTTCTTAGATATTCCACTAAGTCTTTGTGACTCCTCTCCAAGGCTCCGTTACTTTGCGGGTGATACGCCGTTGTTTGCAATTTCTTAATTTTCAGTAATTTGCAAACCTGTTTGAATATGTCACTCAAAAAATTAGAACCCTGGTCCGTTAACAACGACTTAGCAATTCCGTACCTACTTATGATTTGATCAAAAAACACTCTGGCTACCGTGGTCGCTTCGATGTCACGCAGAGCATAACAATCCGTGAATCTCGTGAGATCGTCCTGGAATGTAAGGATATATTTATCTCCTTCTGGGGTTTCCTCTAGAGGACCTACGATATCTAGAGACACCTTTTCAAATGGAGTTAGCGATGTTGATGATATCATCAGTGGTACAACATGCGCTTTGCCCTGCTTGTTTTTCTGACAAGAGTCACACCGCTTGATGTACTCCAGAACATCGTTAAACATGCCTTTCCATTTGAATGTTCTTCTAATATTGTTAAAGGTCTTTGCTACTCCCCGATGTCCGCCTAAAGGACTGTCATGGTATGCCCTGATTACTTTTAGTATTTCCTCCCTGTCGTTAAGTACTTGTACGCTTGATTTCTCTACAGTGTTATTCAGAACCGAATCTTCGTTTATAGTTTTTTCGGGTAATTTTTTATCATTCACCTCCTTTTCTTTTCATGATTGGAGTCGTGTTGTTACAAAGCATTTCGCAAATGTTTCTGCGGAATCTTTTTTGAATTTTTCTACCAATTCCCGCGCTTGTTCAACCGTTCGGATCGAAGGGCCGTCTGCTACCTTACTAGTTTTGATCGGTTGGTCTGAAACTGTCAACAATTCTTTTTCTATCTCCAAATATGGTCTTTCTTCATCGCATTCCGGACTATCCAATTCTTTTTCCTGTATTCTGCTTAACGCGTCTGCGCAGGTATTATATTTTCCTGGTTTGTAAACAATCGAGTAGTCGTACTCTGATAATTTATGCCGAAATCTCATTAATCTAGACGTAGTGTCTTTGATTTTGCATTGGCCTTTTAGTGGCTTATGATCTGTCACTACTGTGAAAGGTCGTCCATATAAGTAACATCGAAAATTTTTTGTGGCCCAAACTATTGCCAGAAGTTCCCTTTCTATGGTAGAGTACCGTCTTTCTGTGTCACTTAATGTTCGACTCGCGTAAGCAATAGGTCGATCTGATCCAATTTCACCTTGTGACAATACGGCCCCCAACGCTTCGTTACTTTCGTCTGTGGTCAAGACGAATGGCTTAGCAAAATCTGGGTAGGCGAGCAAGGGTGGGTTAATCAAAGCATTCTTTAAATTAACGAACGCCTTCTCGCAATCTTCAGTCCACTTAAACCGAGTATCTTTTCGTACTAACTTATTTAGTGGTTCAACTATTCTTGAAAATTCCGGGATAAATTTCCGATAGTAATTGGCAAGCCCTAAAAATGATTGTACCCGCCGTACCGTGTTGGGCCGTGGAAAAGTGTGAACACATTTTACTTTCTCAGGATCGGGTTTGGCACCCTCACTATTGCATTTGTGTCCTAAATACACTATTTCCCTTTTCAGGAACTTACATTTTTCCAATTGTAACTTAAGGTTGTATTTGCGCAGTCTATACAATAGTGTAAGGGAGATGTCCCACTGGCGCATTAGCTCCTACAGCTGACTGATCCTGACATCAGGTCGCGCAGCTGCATGAACTGATTCGATCAGTTGACATGACACACTGAACTGGGATCAGCTGACCTCAAACGTCAAAATGTCGGACTCGGAGGAAGAACTTCTCCATATTTCTCTTCTAAAAAAACTGAATCTGTGCAATCCTACAAGCATCTACCTTTTCCTACAGCTTGTACAATTGCTGTGTTTAACTTCTCCTATTCGATGAACATCGTATTTATTTTCGCTTGTTCACAAGTTTATTATTTAAGCAGACTTGTTAAAATTTTATGATGTCCCCAACTAGTGTTTATTTTAAAGTCAACATTATATGAACTAGAGAGCCTATAACCTAGAGAGTGGCCAATAGATTGTGCTACTGACAACAATTATTACCGCCAGACGAAAAAAATATTGAAAATTATCATTTTATTGTATTTAATCTAACAAAAATGACATTAGAAACTACCCGACATGTTCCTGATATCAGCTACATTTAGGTCAGTTCAAAAAAGTCAGCTTTGTGTCCCAGACATGCAGCTGCACATTTTTTGCAGTGTGCCATGCGCCATTTGATTACATGTGCAACTGATATCGGGATCAGTAAGCTGCAGCAGCTGATGGCCAGTGGGACATATCGCTAAGTTTTTCCCATAGACTACTATGTCATCTAAATACACGAAACACTCTATCCCTTGTGAACCGGAAAGAGCATAATTCATTAATTGCTGGAACGTAGCAGGAGCTCCGGTTAAACCGAAAGGCATCCTATTGAACTGGTAATGTCCAAACTGCGTACTGAATGCAGTTTTAGGTCTATCGGTTCGTTCACCAGGACTTGGTGATACCCACTGGCTAAATCGAGTGTGGTGAAATATCTAGAATGCCCTAGCTGGTCTAGAATATCTTCTATTCTAGGCAAAGGATGAGCATTTCCAACGGTAATCTCAATTAATTTACGATAATCCACCACCACTCTCCAGCGCTTGTCGCCATTTGGACCAGCTTTCTTAGGAACCACCAAAAGCGGTGAATTCCATGGACTATTATTGGGTTCAATGATATCGTCTTCTAGCATCTTGGAGACTTGCTCCTGAATTATACCCCTTTGAGTTTCGGGTAACCGATACATTTTTTGATTAATTGGAGGGTACCCTGGTTTAGTGGTTATATAATGCGTTTGCGAATTTGAAAATGTTAATCTGTCCCCAGGCAAATGGAAAATATCATTATATTCCCTACAAATTTCCATTAATGACTCGCGTTCTTCTCCATTGTAACCGTCGTTCAGGTTTAATTCTGTAATCAATTTATTTATCCGGGCACTATTTTGTCCTCTTATAGTTCTAATTCTTTCAGGTTCCTGTTTAAGATTACCATTCTTATTTTCTTACATCATCCGTATCGCTTAGTACTTCAAACTCTGATATTGGGATGGCTGATATCTCAATATTTTCGAAACATTCTTCCGTTTCCTTGACGTTTATTATTCCTACCTTCATTTTATTACTATGCACAACACTTATCCAATTTCCCAAGTACACTCCTGGGTTCAACTCTTTTTTCAAACATATTACCTCCCCACTTCCTTTGAAAGGTACTTCCACTATAATACGGCTTCGTGCCGGAATCCTTATCATATTTAATCCTGGTGCTACATTTTCAATTATTTCAACTCCCTCGGTTTTTACCTCTAGCGGAGACTCTATTTCTTTTTCAATATAATTACCCTTTTCTCTATTTTCTACTAATATCCCTTTTTCTATATCTTTTATTTCTATTTCCCTAGTATCCTTACACATTTTTTCTCTCTTATTTATAAACTTGTTCGGCGAAGCATTGATATTGGGATGCTCTTGGTCACTAACGAAATCGACTTTCATGGACATGTTGAGTTGCGAATCAACAGGATAATCATGAATCACCTTGGACTCAATATCCTTGTCTCTGAAATTTTCCGATTTCTCTGAAGAACAAACTCTGCTAGATTCCCTGCCGACATTTTGCTGTGAAACAGCAGTATGTTCAACGACATTTACCTAAACTTTACACACATCCCCTGTGGTTGCCAGACCCTCAGAAATTGATGAGCTTTTTGTCAAATCATTTTGATGACGTGATCAACGTTGGATCTCCTCTGTGACATTATTTTCCTCAGAAAAATTCACGAGATTTGGAGCCTTATAACCCCCGTAAGGGAACGATTTACGACCTTTATTGGTATCACCTGACGACATCCTTGGGTTTACTGTTAATTGTTCAGAAGGTTTCATAGAGTTAACCTCAAAATTTCGATCCTGAGATACATATGGCTCATGAATCGGAATTGTGACTTGGTATGCTGGGAATTGCATACATCGCTGAGGCCCGAATATATTAACTTTCGTCGACAAAAATTTATTACCTAATACTCCATCCCCTGGAATATTCTTAACATTATTTATAACTTGGAATTTCTCTGGAATTCCTTCCCCAATCAAAATGGTACCCTGACAACTACCTAATGTTTCACCTTGTCCATATACTCCTGCTAATTTTACTTTATTACTTTTATCGACTATAGTTTCCTCTTTTAAACTATTTTCCTTTATCAAATTTATCTCAGCCCCCGTGTCCACTAAAAATTCAGATGCTTCGTTACGTGCAATATCCAGAGGTACCGTGACCATTGGTACTGTCACTGGTAGCATCTCGGAGTGCTGAGTACACCCTTTACGAATATTTACTGGCGGTTGACTGGGGTGTTGGCAGCCACCCGTGTCCCGTTTCCCGCCGAATTACCTTGCTTTTCTAGCCAAACTTTATGCGGATAACAAGAATCTATCCTATGTCCGCTACGTAAACAAAATTCGCATGCATCCTCCTGTATCATTCGAAGGTTCGGTGGATTACGACAATCTTCCGATTTGTGTCCACTTTTTTGACACCTATTACAAAATACATACGGATCATTTAGACGACCTTTCGGACAGTTTCTCGCAAAATGGCCCGTATTACCGCAATTAAAACATTTTGAATTTTGAGTAGAATTTCTTGGAGCCGCGTTAGAATTTCTTTAAGGCTGCCTATTTTCAAATCGAGTCGATGAAAACCTATTTGCACTACTGGAATTTCCATAATTGTTTCTATTTTCATTTCTAGAAAAATTATCGAAAATCCTGTTTTGACTGTTTTGATTAAAATTTTGACCTATACTACCTCCGCGGAAATCTGAATTTTGTTGATCATAGCCTAACTGATTTGTTTTTTGATTCATTAAAGCATAATCTGTAACGGACTGACTTTCAAACTTGTCCACTTCGATTACTTTTTTCATTATTTTTTTAATATCCCCTTCTTGTGTGTGAGCTAATTGCTTCAACATGGGGTTCCGTAAACCTAGTTTGAAAGTCCGTAACGCTATTTGATCAAATTCCGCGTTGAACGCTTCTTCTTGCCCCGGATATCTGGCTTGAGTGGCCTGTTTGCATTCGTTTAGAATTTGCAGTACTCTTCTCCCGTATGTTTCTACCGATTCTCCTGTCATTTGCCTACATTGCCTTAATTCATCCCGAAGTTCCATGGGCAATTTGGATGGCATATAGGCCTGCACTAAGACTTTCTCCAATTCACTGAACGTCGATATATTTGAAATTTGGGCTAGCGTATATGCCTCGCCCTGCAACCCCATAGTGGAAATAAATTCCACATGTCGCTTGTTGTTCGGGAGTTTGCAAAATTTGGTAGAAACTTTTTGCGATTTGCAAAAATCTCTGAATATCATTCCTTCTTGTTGGTGAAGGAGCACCGGAAAATAGGGAAAGTTGCCTACTTATGAAATCTATCATCAACTGTGTTTTGTCATTATCTATAAACGAGCTGCTTGATGCTTCTTCTAGTCCGTTCGCGTTACTGGTTAAATTTTGTGCGTCTTTCATTTTTATTAGCTTTTGGTTTTCTACTCTTAAATGTTCTATAGTTTTTTCGTAATCCCTAACCTTATCGTGTACTTTTGTTAGTTCCTCAAAAATACTACTAGACCCTGCACTACTTGTTATTTTTCTAATTTCGATAACACTTTTAGTTAAGGGCAGTTTCTGGCTATTTCATTTACCCTGTTTATTTGGCCTAGTAATTCCTCGTTAGTACTCTCAGCTTCTTTTAAATTTTTCTTATTTTCCTTAATTCTATCCTCTAACGTAGCTTCTGTAATTTGTAATTTCCTAATATCGTTCTCGAACTCTATATTCTTTTCTTTCACCTTTTCTATATATGTCTGGAGGGATGTTACTGTGATCTGACTTGCTGATAACTTATCTGGGTTTTCTTTAATTAACTGTTCTAACCTTCGTACCTGTTCACTGTTAAGCAGTAGTTTTAATTCTTCTAATAAAATTTCCTCAGTATAACCAAAATCTTCTCTAAGCCTAAGTATCACTTGTCTAAACTGTTCCTTTTGATTTTTTACTTGTTCTAATTCTATTTCAATTGTTTTGTACCGATCTAGCTCTTCTTTTGTGAGAATGTTCTCCCCTTTTCTTTTACTCATTTATAAATTTAAAACAAAATATTTTCATTTTACTTCTAATTTTTTGCGGATACTATAGTTATTTTTTTTAAACTACCAAATACAATTTATTTACTTTATTATTACTTCACATACCTCCGAAAAATTTGATCTGCATCGTTGTGTTGCACTGTTCCTGACCTCTCCCAATTTTGATTTTCAGCTGACGAAATGTCTTCCCACTAATTATAAGGTTGATTGTCCGCCTTTAAACGCCACTTGAAAGATGATTCCAACGTTGACCTAGTTGTAGCCAGTGTTGGGGTTATCTAGATAATAATTATCTAGATAATCATCTAGATAAAAAAAAAATGTTATCTTTATCTTATCTAGATAACACCCCAAAAAAGTTATCTTTATCTTATCTAGATAAAGGAAAATCCCATTTATCTAGAGATAATCGTTACCACCGAAAATCAAAAAATTAAATCTGAAAAAATGCTGAAACGATATTGTTTTCTGCATACTTTTGAAAACCTAAAAACTTTTTTTAGGAACAGTTTTATACTTTTATACTAGGAATACTAGGAAGCGAAGTGTCACTCTTTCCCTCGCCTCTCTTCTCTTGTCCATAAAAAAAAGTTCTGCCAGTAACTGTTGCCAAGTGTAAACCGGGCTATGAACGAAATAAAAAATCATAACGTTATAAATTTCCTTACGTAGCAAAATTAAACTTATATTTCGTGACGTTATTTCGTTTTGTATGGATAAAAAACTTAATTTCGTTACGTTATAATGTTATTATTCCGTTACACATTGTATTGAAACTGAAAACAAAAAAAACGCACTGTATCACAAAGTAATTCAATTCAGTTTCCATAAAAATAAATTGTATAACAAATAATAAAACTCAGCAAAAAGAAAATACAAATAAAAACGGAAAAAATGTGATTATTAAGTTAAAAAATCAATAAAAAATACAAAAGACAAAAAATCACACAAAAGTTTTGTTCATTTAAAAAACTGTCTCCACAAAAGCGTGTTTTGATATCAAAGATATAGAATTTTTTTATAGAATTTCGCTCTACTTCTGGAGTTACTAAAAAGAAAATCTTTTCGCTACCAAGAAACTTGCTTAGAAGATTTCCATTTTTGTATCTCCAGAAATAGAGTGAATCTGGCCAAAACAAAATCCGATTTAGAATCAAAATACGATTAAAAACACTACTCCAATATTTTTGATTATATTTTATGTCTGTGGGGTTATACTTGATGAACTTTTGTGGGAAATTTCACAAAAAATAATACTGAACAAAACAAGGAAATACTAATAAACAACGAAAAAACGTAATATTTTTTTCGTTTTTCGTTATGGTAACGGAATTGAATTTCTGTAACGTTCATTATAACGTAATTTTGAAGAAAAAGCCCGAAAATCATTTCGTTATTTCGTTACGTTACGATAACGTTTCTTATCCGTTTTCTTTTATTATTATTTCGTTTCTTATTATATTTAAATTGGAAATCAAGAAAAGCAAAAAATTTTGTGCTATTTTTTTTAGTACGTAATTTTAAATTTTGTGCAATGTCAAAATAAATATTTATCTAAAAATTATCTAGATAATTTGGCTTTTTATCTTATCTTATCTATTATCTTTCATATTTTCATTATCTATTATCTTATCTAGATAAACATTACGAACATTTATCTTTATCTTTATCTAGATAAAAAAATAATTATCTGGCCCCAACACTGGTTGTAGCACACTTCTTGTAAGATGATACTGCACGCAATTGTTGTTGCACTTGATGCGGTGTTTTACCGTTCGCTGATTCTATTCCTCCAAACTGCTTCCTATGTTGGCTGCTTTGCTGCTTCTTTTTCGTTTTGGTTTTCTGTTACTCTGCACTTGATATGACTTGCAGAGTAATTCAACTGGTGATTTTTCGTTGTTGAAATGAAAATTCGATTCACTAGTCTGATGTTGCTGCCTCTGGTCACTTTTCCGCTTATTGTTTTATAGTTAATTTGAAACTTTCTGCTGCCGAGTCCGATATCTGCCTACTGCTGATGTTCACTGCTACGTTTCCCGTTCTGATGATCACTAAGTTTCACTTTACACTGTAGTTCGTAGGTTATTTTTACGTACGGATTATTTAATTTGTGTACGTTAAACGACTGTTCGATTTTAGATTGTTATTAACTTTCACTTTATTATTATCGTTCGTAGATTCTTTTTACGTAATTTGTTTTTTTACGTTTACCGGCTGCGCCAATATGTCGTGTTGTGTTTTTCCTAAACACGCCGAGTGGACATATACACTTTACACAAAATGAAACACTGTATAAATTTTACTTTTAATTTATTTAAGTAACACTTTTCTAATAGGAATTACAATTGTCGATTAATTTATTAAGATTAATAATTTACTAAAACAGAACGTCCGACTACTTCCGTGATCAAATCAGAACTCTCTTGTTAACTGACTGGATCGATCACCGATCGATTACCATTACAAAGTCCAATGTTCTGGTTTGACATTAAATCTTTTAGTTATTGGGAAATAACAATTATTTGGTGACCAAGCTATATCAGCTTAAGATTTGGGTCACTACTTTTATAATTGCTTAACTTACATTAATTACAATTATTATTAATTTATTGAACTTTGAAGACATGCGGAAGTTCTCATATTCATGTTTTCCATTATTCGTACGATGAACCCAAGTTAACCGAGGGTGCAAAGTACATAATTCTTATTTAAACATGAAAATACCTCCTCACCACATTTAAATTACTGAGGTCAACCCTAATAATAATAAAAAAATCCTTTAAAAAGGATAAAATAATATAATCATTGAAGTAAATTTAAAATTGGTTTGCATCAGGACAACCTTGTTCCACAAATTCAACGACCAATTGGCTTTCCCGACACACACAAATTTTAAATTTATTGTAATGTTTATTTTGTCCTTTTTAAAGGATTTTTTTTATTCAGGAGTTTTTCAATTTTTTAAAGTTTTTCTTTAGTCGGGGGTTTTTCAAAATTTTTATTTTGTTTTTTGTGTAGTTTAGTTCGGGCTTCAAAGGATAACATAGGAGAGTGCGGCTAAGGGTATTAAAACTACGTGGGAAATTAGAGGAAAATCTAAAGACTAAAACTTCTGCGAGTCTAGTCACCTCTCTGCGCTTTTTTTCTTTGTTGTAAGTGGAAAATCGATTGTTTTGATTAAATCGGAAGTTACAATGAAACACTCTCGAAGTTTGCGAGGACAATTCAGATGTTGGTGACACCAGAATTTTCGTAAAATTTTTTCCTATTCTGATGTAACGCAAAATCGCCTCGAAGGAGTAAATTCCGGCTTTGACCACGTTATCTTGGTGCATTGTTCCCAGACGCAATTTCTTGAACGGACAAAACCTGGTTTTCGCGTGCAGCAAGATATCAATTACACGTCGAATAATTAACCACAGCTGGTAGTCGAAAGCAAGAGCCTGTGCAGATTTACACCGAAACCGATAAACAGAAATTCCAAAGGGGAATAATTCCGAACATATTATGTTTTATTCCGGCTTCAAGTTAAATTGCAACATTCTTCATGGGTAAACTTTGTTGAAATCATGCGAGGATTCAATATCGAACTCAACGAAGAAGTTTGAGTATCGCTGAAGAGACGCCTAACGATAGGCTCCGTCCAAATTTTCGAGCTAGAGTTTTATTTAAGCAAGGTTCTCACTTTAGATTCCGCGGAATTTCCAATTAAATTTGTAAAAAAAAAACACTTTAAGAAACAAGTTTTATAACCTTATACACTTTCAAAATGCACTAAAAAGTAAAAAACAAGTTTAAATTTTCACAAAAAATGTTTTTATAAATTGCGTGTTGTTGTGAAAATATAAAGTGTGCTGCGTTGCACAGTATGAAACCGCTATTACAGATTCAAGAGCAAATGCAACGTCACACACTTTATATTTTCACAACAACACGCAATTTATAAAAACATTTTTTGTGAAAATTTAAACTTGTTTTTTACTTTTTAGTGCATTTTGAAAGTGTATAAGGTTAAAAAACTAGTTTTTCAAAGTGTTTTTTTTTATTTTATACTTTTTAGTCTTGAATTAGCCTACCAAAAACCTCCAGAAAAGATCTTTCGCGGGAAATTTGAGCAAAAGGAAACTCACGTTATCTTTGCAGGACATTCCGTTATCCTTACAGAATTTTAAATGTCAAAATCGGATTCAGCGACCCCAAAAACCCCCTAATGCCATTTTTCCCGGAAAAAATGAGAAAAGGATATGTGCGTCATCCTTACAGGGCCTTCCGTTTTGAATTTTGAAAATCTAACACCGAATTCGTGATCAGCGATCCCGAAAACCCCCTGATGCCATTTTTCCCGGAAAAAATGGGAAAAGGATATGTGCGTCATCCTTACAGGACCTTCCGTTTTGAATTTTGAAAATCTAACACCGAATTCGTGATCATCGATCCCGAAAACCCCCTGATGCCAGTTTTTCCCGGAAAAAATGAGAAAAAGGATATTTGTGTTATCCTTACAGGACCTTCCGTTTTGAATTTTGAAAATCTAACACCGAATTCGTGATCAGTGATCCCGAAAACCCCCTGATGCCAGTTTTTCCCGGAAAAAATGGGAAAAAGGATATTTGCGTCATCCTTACAGGACCTTCCGTTTTGAATTTTGAAAATCTAACACCGAATTCGTGATCAGGGATCCCGAAAACCCTCTGATGCCAGTTTTTCCCGGAAAGAATGGGAAAAAGGATATTTGTGTTATCCTTACAGGACCTTCCGTTTTGAATTTTGAAAATTTAACACCGAATTCGTGATCAGGGATCCCGAAAACCCCCTGGTGCCAGTTTTTCCCGGAAAAAAATGGGAAAAAGGATATTTGCGTCATCCTTACAGGACCTTCCGTTTTGAATTTTGAAAATCTAACACCGAATTCGTGATCAGCGATCCCGAAAACCCCCTGATGCCATGTTTCCCGGAAAAAATGTGAAAAGGATATGTGCGTCATCCTTACAGGACCTTCCGTTTCGAATTTTGAAAATCTAACACCGAATTCGCGATCAGCGACCCCGAAAACCCCCTGATGTCAGTTTTTCCCGGAAAAAATGGGAAAAGGATATGTGCGTCATCCTTACAGGACCTTCCGTTTTGAATTTTGAAAATCTAACACCGAATTCGTGATCAGCGATCCCGAAAACCCCCTGATGCCAGTTTTTCCCGGGAAAAATGGGAAAAAGGATATTTGCATTATCCTTACAGGATCTTCCGTTTTGAATTTTGAAAATCTAACACCGAATTCGTGATCAGCGACCCCGAAAACCCCCTGATGCCAGTTTTTCCCGGAAAAAATGGGAAAAAGGATATTTGCGTTATCCTTACAGGACCTTCCATTATCCTTACAAGGATGGAGTAGTAAAAATATTGAACTGTCACCGGAACTACGCAAGGTGACAAAATTTCATCTTCCTAGGTTGGATAGTTTCGGAGATATAAGGTTCCAAAGATTCCAGAGATAGACACATAGGTAGCCAGCCAGGTAGGTAGGTAGGTCGCGACTAGGGATGGGAGAATTCGTTACTTTCATTACCCGGTATTAATTTGTTATTTCAACAAAAGTAACGAATACCTAATATTCGTTACTTTTACTCAAAACCCGGGCGATGACGCCTAGTGGTCTATCTAGTAGGTGATGAGAACAAACCCCTACGACCTCCACAGCTGATGGATGTGCGCAAAGTCGAAATCAGACAATAAATAACAAAATTATATTTCCAAATTCCTATCGAAAAATTATAAGTACAGAAAAATAATATAAATTTATAACTTGTAATATATGCATGCAAAAACTTGCCATCCATAGAACATCCATACAGTTTGTTCCAAAAGTTTTCCCTCAATCGAATATGAATATGAATGAATGAGAAACGATTACGATGCGAATTGAGACATATATTCAGTTTAGAAAAATTTGTTTCTTTGTATTCGGTTCGGAAAAGTAATCAAAACAAAATGCGTTCTTGAAACGAATACTTAATATAGTTGATTCGGTTCCGGGTAATATTCAATCGTATCTTTAAATTTGGAGATTCGGTTCCGGGTAATAGCCATTCGTATGTAGTCAATTTGGAGATTCGGTTCTATGTATTCGGTATTATTTCATGCATAAGCGAAATGAGAATTAAATACAAGAATTGATGATTGCGACTGGGTATCTGCAAACACATCTACCAAAAGCGGAGAGGGAAAAAACAAAACTATGAAGCGCGTCTGACAATAGGAAGCAGAAAGGGAAAGAAAAGTGCTCGACCGATCGTTCTTCTGGCACGCTTAATGCACCCATGCTTATAGCATGGACTTCTGTAGTTTACCCACACACAGAGATGTTTTTATCTTCGATATAGAGCAACAAGTGAACGGAGATGGTGTATTTGCATTGAAGCGTGTATGAACACACTAATACCCATGATAGCGAAACAAAGAAAAAGAGAAAATCTTACTCATTTCGGCTATCCATACAGTATTCAGTCAATACAATATGCGCAACTGAGTATGTAACGAATTGCAACTGAGTATGTAACGAATTGCAACTATGTAACGAATACATTTCTTAAGATATATTCGGTACTGACTTTAATTTTAAGTAACGAATTTTAATAACCGAATACACATTACCCGCCCGCCACTAGTCGCGACAATCCAACTTAATCGAAAGTGTATAAAAAAACACTTTAAAAAACAAGTTTTATAACCTTATACACTTTCAAAATGCACTAAAAAGTAAAAAACAAGTTTAAAGTTTCACAAAAAAATGTTTTTATAAATTGCGTCTTGTTGTGAAAAAATAAAGTGTGCTGCGTTGCACAGTATGAAACCGCTATTACAGATTCAAGAGCAAATGCAACGTCACACACTTTATATTTTCACAACAACACGTAATTTATAAAAACATTTTTTTGTGAAACTTTAAACTTGTTTTTTACTTTTTAGTGCATTTTGAAAGTGTATAAGGTTATAAAACTTGTTTTTTAAAGTGTTTTTTTTATTTTATACTTTTTAGTCTTGAATTAGCCTACCAAAAACCTCCAGAAAAGATCTTTCGCGGGAAATTTGAGCAAAAGGAAACTCACATTCCGTTATCCTTACAGAATTTTAAATGTCAGAATCGGATTCAGCGACCCCCAAAACCCCCTAATGCAATTTTTCCCCGGGAAAGACGGGAAAAGGATATTTACGTCATACTTGCAGGACCTTTAGTTTTGAATTTTGAAAATCTAACACCGAATTCGTGATCAGCGATCCCGAAAACCCCCTGATGCCAGTTTTTCCCGGAAAAAATGGGAAAAAGGATATTTGCGTTATCCTTACAGGACCTTCCGTTTTGAATTTTGAAAATCTAACACCGAATTCGTGATCATCGACCCCGAAAACCCCCTGATGCCAGTTTTTCCCGGAAAAAATGGGAAAAAGGATATTTGCGTTATCCTTACAGGACCTTCCGTTTTGAATTTTGAAAATCTAACACCGAATTCGTGATCAGCGACCCCGAAAACCCCCTGATGCCAGTTTTTCCCGGAAAAAATGGGAAAAAGGATATTTGCGTTATCCTTACAGGACCTTCCATTATCCTTACAAGGATGGAGTAGTAAAAATATTGAACTGTCACCGGAACTACGCAAGGTGACAAAATTTCATCTTCCTAGGTTGCATAGTTTCGGAGATATAAGGTTCCAAAGATTCCAGAGAAAGACACATAGGTAGGTAGCCACATAGGTCGCGACAATCCAACTTAATAGAAAGTGTATAAAAAAGGGAAGTTTTGATCTAGAAATTTCTCTCTTTTAAATAAATCATAATTATCTATTTTAGCTAATTAAAAATCAACGATGCAGAAAACGATGCACAAAATACATATCGAAAAATCCAAATTTTCTTCGCGGATGAACTATAAGTAATTTCTAACTTTCTTTGGTGATTTATTTATATTGAGAGAATTTGGCCACTTCGTTTTGATAGTCATTGTGATGATCGTTTCTACATCCAATCTACAGTAGGATTCTTGGCAAAAATCGATAAATAACGATCTGGAAATATCGCTAAGGGTATTATTGTGCACAGGTGGTTAATTTTCGCTCTGGCGGCGAAAATTTAAATACAATCTTGACAGTAGCGGCAAATTTAAAATTTGTTTTAAATTCAACATATTTTGAAAAGTGAACAAATAACAATTTTCTTTCGAAAAAGTCTAAAATTTAGCTGTGAAAAGTATTTATATAAGTCGGGCGGCCAGCCGGCAGTTTTTTATGCAATTCTAGATGGATTTCCGCACACTTTTCCTTTGAAAAACAACATAGAAAAGTCTCCGAAAATCGTTTTAGAATTTCCCCGGATTAGTCAAATAAAAAGGTTTTACGTTTTTGGGAAAAATTTTTAACAATCACAACAAAAAAATGTCACAGAAATAAACACAAATGGTTGAGGTTAAATACAAAAGATTTTTTCTTGCTGTCAGCAATTTCGATTGAATTCAATTTCATTGCACTTTCTTACTGCCAACATGTGTTTCCCTTCCTCTTTCCGCACTACAACCGGTTTCCGCTGTTGGCCTCCACAAGCAAGAGTAATTTTCATTTCGCTGTGCGTGAAAGATTTTTTTTCATCAGCGGTTTGAAAATCTCAACTTGATCACAAGGTAAAGGCGAATTTAATTTCGTTTTTTTAAGGAAAAGGGAAATGCGAGTAATGTTTAGACAATTAATGGACGCATTCAACATTTTATTTCGTTTTTGCCAACGCGACAACAATTAAACAACATTCTTAAGTGGACGAAACTCAAACATTAGTGTTTATCGACTGGTCCGAGAGCAGTCGTTATGAAAATTCGTATTGGAAGGGTCAGCATTGCCAGAGTCATAGTCGAGGGTAATTTTATTGGAAAGTTGACTACATCGTTATAAGTGCCAAGAATCCTACTGCTAGTTCGTATTCGAATCTTAAACTACTAAAATTTTGCCTAACGATAGGCAATTTCAGTTAAAAGTCAAGATTTTGATATCATCAAAAAAAATTTTTTTAAATCGATTTTAGTTTGTTTGTATGCGTACAGTATATATGTCGACCCAAATATACAACAAAAAAAAATTGGATCAATTGAAAAATAATTAGGTCTCCCGCAGGAGGCCTACAGTTTATAATTTTGTTCAAAAAATTGAAATTTAAAAAAAAAAAATTTTTTAATTAAAAATAAAATGATTTTTTTTCCAAGTTGAAAAATGTCTACAAAAAAGTGTGAAATTTAAGTGTAAAAAAAACTAATACTGTATTGCAACATTTAGGTCTCCCGCAAATTGTTTAAACTTAAAGAATTTTCCGAAGAATGACGATGTTTTATTATTTAAAAAAAAATTTGATAAAAAGTTTTTTCATTAATTAAATATTTTATTATTAAGGTAGAGTTTTTTGTATTGAATTAAAAAGATGTTTATTTCATTTTTAATTTAAAATTTTTTTTTTTAAATTTCAATTTTTTGAACAAAGTTATAAACTGTACATAGGTCTCCTGCGGGAAACCTAATTATTTTTCAATTAAGCCAATTTTTCTTGTGGTATTTGTGGGTCCACAGAGACAACTTTTTATCAACTTGCAATTTTGAATTTCCAAAAAAACGTTTTTTCGATACACCCTAGCGTACAGTAATCCCCCGATTTACGAACAGGATATGTTCTGTGAAAGTGTACGTATATCGAATATTCGTATAGCGAGCCCAATATTAGTATGGCATTTTATTGAAAATAAATAGATACGTTCCAGAGATTGAAAAACGAGATACATAACACATGGATCAATAAGTCCCGAGACTAACCCAGAGATGACGCTCGTAGTAAACCAGTAACCACGTCTTTCTAGAGTACTAACCTTTGCTTGAAACGTGTCAAAATTTTAAGTCGATCGGACCAGAAACAGCTGAGTTATCGAGGTTGGAGTAAAGTCGTTTTGTAGTTTGTTTAAAAAATGGAAAAAACCGAGTTTCGTGTTCTGATAAAACATTGTTTTTTAATGGGTAAAAACACCGTGCAAGCGAAACAATGGATTGAAAAATGTTACCCGGACTCTTGTCCATCAAAAGCAACGATTTGTCGGTGGTTTGCCGAGTTTAAACGTGGTCGTACCGACACAAATGACGCGGAACGCTCGGGTAGACCTGTGGAAGCCGTTACACCGGAAAATGTGAGTGAAGTGACAAAAATTATAATGAAAGATCGTAAAGTGAAGCTCCGTGAGATTGCTGAGATAACACAGATATCATATGGAAGTGCATTTACTATCCTTCATGAAAAATTGAGCATGAAAAAGGTTTTTTCCAAGTGGGTGCCGCGATTGCTTTCGATGGAACAAAAACAGCAACGAGTCGATGATTCAGAAAGCTGTTTATCGCTATTTACTCGCAATAAAAAAGATTTCTTGCGTCGTTACGTGTCCATGGACGAAACATGGATACATCACTACACTCCAGAGTCGAAGCGGCAGTCATCTGAGTGTCGCACAGCTGGCGAAAGCCGTCCGAAGCGTCCGAAAACGCAGCAGTCAGCTGGCAAAGTCATGGCGTCAGTTTTTTGGGATACGCATGGCGTGATTTTCATTGACTACCTCGAAAAAGGTAAATCGATCAACAGTGATTATTGTATTGACTTGCTGGTGCGTTTGAAGGAGGAAATCGCAAAAAAACGACCGCACATGCAGAGAAAAAAAATCCTTTTTCACCAAGACAATGCACCCTGCCACAAGTCGATGAAAACAATGGCAAAATTGAACGAATTGGGCTTTCATCTGCTTCCCCACCCCCCATACTCGCCAGATTTAGCCCCCAGTGACTACTGGCTCTTTGCTGATCTTAAAAAAATGCTCCAGGGAAAAAGATTTGGCTCAAATGAGGAGGTCATCGCTGAAACTGAAGCTTATTTTGAAGCGAAAGATAATTTTTTTTATAAACATGGTATTGAAAAATTGGAAAAGCGTTGGAACGATTGTATCACCCTAAAAGGTGATTATATTGATGAATAAAAAAAAATTTGGCAAAAAAAATGTTGTTTTCATTGTTAGTCTCGGGACTTATTGATCCATGTGTTATTAGTATAAGTTTGTATTAGAAATACATAGATGCGTACCCAAAATGTTCGTAAACGAAACCCTATTTTTAGAAACATTTAAAACAATGTGATTAGAAAATAAAAGAAAAATAATTTATTCATTTTAAAAATAAAATAAAAATTACGTTATTAATTAAAAAAGAAAATTTGACATTACATATTAAGAAAAAAATTTTAATTATAAATCCTATCCTATAATAAAAGGTATTTCAAAAAGGACATAACAATTTTCTATTTTAATAAAAACGCACCCTAAAACTTTTTTTATGATCTGGCAATGCTAAAACGTCAGTCAAGGTTTACATTTTTATCATGGTGAAGTTCACGAACGAGCAATGCCCCACAGCTGGTCAAACAATTGATCTATTGAAGGAGAAATTCGGTAATCGTGTAATCTCGAGAAATGGTCCGGTCGAATGGCCACCTCGCTCATGCGATTTAACGCCGTTGGATTTCTTTTTATGGGGTTATGTTAAGTCAACAAGCCAACAACGTTAGAGGAGCTCAGGAACAATATCGAACGCGAAATTGCCAACGTTCCGGCCGATATGTGTGGAAGAGTGGTTGAAAATTGGCTCCAAAGAATCAATCAGCAAACGTGGTCGCGGTGGCCACATGAACGACATCGAATTTCATACTTAAATGTAACATGTCCACTACATTTGGAATAAATTTCAGACCGATATCTCAATTATTCTTTGTTTTATTTAAAGTACCAGGAAGACCGAGCCATGCTCGGCGACCTCAAAATCCTACTTTTTTGCTGATTTTTGGGGAAAAACTAAATTCACATTATCTTTACAGAGCTTTTCCAGAGTTTTTAAATTCCCGCCCTAGAAAGCTAGAACTAAAACTAACGCGCGATAACAAAATTTCATAGACATCGGTTGAGTGGTTATTGAGTAATCGCTGTCACCGATTTTTGAAACGTTGTTTTGAGGCACCAGGTGAGGGTTATCGAGGGAAGGGAAACGTCAGGTTTATATTGGAAAAATCGAAAACCCTTAGCCCCCTTAGTAATACTGTAAAGTTTCATTAAGATCAGACCACCCAATTCGAAGATACCAGGCGAGGGGTATTGAGGGGAGGGAAAAGTCAAGTTTACAGTGCAAAAATCGAAAACCCTTAGCTCCCTTAGTAATACTGTGAGGTTTCATTAAGATCGCTCCACCCAATTCGAAGATAACTGGCGAGGGGTATCGAAGGGGAATTTTCTCAGGGGTGAGACCTATCTAGATCGATTTCTTGTCCCCGAAAATCCCTAACCCCCAAGTTTCGTGAAAATCGTTAGGCGGGTTTTCGAGATCGTTTGTGCAGACAGACAGACAGACAGACATTCCTCGTATTATATTACAGGATACAAAATTGTTATGTCCTTATTGAAAGACCCGATATAATACGAGGAATGTTTGCACAACAATCTCGAAAACCCGCCTAACGATTTTCACGAAACTTGGTGGATTTTCGGGGACAAAAAACCGATCTAGATAGGTCTCACCTCTGAGTAAATTCCCCTCGATACCCCTCGCCTGTTATCTTTGAATTGGGTGGTCCGATTTTAATGAAACTTTCCACTATTACTAAAGGGGCTAAGGGCTTTCGGTCTTTCCACTACAAACCTGACTTTTTCCTCCCCTCAGTACCCCTCGCCAGGTACCTTCGAATTGGGTGGTCCGATCTTAATGAAACTTTACAGTATTACTAAGGGCGCTGGTGGCTTTCGATTTTTCCACTACAAACCTGAATTTTCCCTCCCCCCGATACCCCTCGCCTGTTATCTTCAATTTGGGTGGTCCGATCTTAATGAAACTTTACAGTATTACTAAGGGGGCTAAGGGCTTTCGATTTTTCCACTACAAACCTGACTTTTCCCCTCCCCTCGATAACCCTCACCTGGTGTCTCAAAACAACGTTTCAAAAATCGGTGACAGCGATTACTCAATAACCACTCAACCGATGTCTATGAAGTTTTGTTATCGCGCGTTAGTTTTAGTTCTAGCTTTCTAGGGCGGGAATTTTAAAACTTTGGAAAAGCTCTGTAAAGATAATGTGAATTTAGGTTTTCCCCAAAAATCAGCAAAAGTAGGATTTTGAGGTCGGTTTTCCTGGTACTGTTATATTTATTCTGATGTGTCGTCTGAGTTCTCGTCTGAGCTAATAGATGATCGTTCATCTGAACTGGCACCTAAAATAAATTCTACAGGTTCTTGAATATTAGGAGCTGCAACACTTTTTTTTAGAAAAATAAGAAACTGATGAAGTTTGCTTTGCAGATTTTTTTTAAAAAGTTTTGTTGGTAATAGCGAATTTTTCATTCGTATAACGAATTTTGTACTTTACGAATGATGTTCGTAACTTCAAAATTTCGTAAAACGAGCTTTCGTAAATTGGAGGATTACTGTATATAGTTGTGTATATACAGGACACACTACAAGGGGTATAAATTCATGCCATATTTTAAAGAAGCGATTAATTGGAGGATTTGAAAGAAAAATTGTTTAGGAAAATAAAAAGATATTTTACAGTACTAAACGAAAAAAATAGAAGATAAGGAAATCTAAAATATAAATTAACGAGGAAAGGAGAAGTCGAGAAAGTATTCCAAAATAAAGAAATAAACAGCGATGACAACGACGAAGGAAATAAACAATCATAGGTAAATGACGGAAAAGGTAAAGAACTCAAAACAGAGGACAAAAAACCAAGGATGATAGAAATTCTTAGATTTTCTGCTAAGGTGCAATCACAAAATGATTCATTAGTCATACCACAAATCAGACCTGGTATTAAATGCGTTTTGAAGCTTATTTTATATTCATTCGTTGTATGACATCATATGTTTTTTTTAATTTCAAGATCACGCCATATAACATCTAATCTTCAATATCTCAAAAGGCCATATATATTTTTTTTTTTGAAAATTCATAAATAAACTTTTATTTTTCAAAACCATTTCTGCAAAGTTTCATAATGGGGCTGCAATGGGAATATATTTTTTTGATATTTTTTGAGCCTTAAGAAACTGTTTACGCACAGCTCGAGTAAACGTATAATCCGAACACAAACAAATAAGAAACCAGCACTTTTAATTGTAAAATATATTAACTTTATATTTTCAATTTTAATATATATATAATTCAATCAATTCTAAATCGTCCAAGTTGTTAAATGAAATGTTTGTAAATAATTAAATCCTTTACAATAATTCTAGTGACATTAATTCAAAGTTATAAAATTTGCGTTTAGTAATAATTCAATGATGATTCAAATTCCAATTGCTGATAACTCAATGGTGATTCAAATTCTGATGCGGAATCCAATATTGTTGCAATTCTCGGTACTGCGTTGATTATAAAATAATGTACCAGACACGGCTGATGGGTTGACTAAATAGCGGTTGACCAGGCACGGCTGGTATGTTGGTCGCAAAAACGACGGTTGGCTGCAACAACAGCGGTTGACCAGTCAAAGCTGGTAGATTTGTCGCGAAAACGACCGTTGGCTGCAAAAACAGCGGTTGACCAGTCAAAGCTGGTAGATTTGTCGCGAAAGGACGGTTGGCTGCAAAAACAGCGGTTGACCAGTCAAAGCTGGTAGATTTGTCGCGAAAACGACGGTTGGCTGCAAAAACAGCGGTTGACCAGTCAAAGCTGGTAGATTTGTCGCGAAAACGACGGTTGGCTGCAAAAACAGCGGTTGACCAGTCAAAGCTGGTAGATTTGTCGCGAAAACGACGGTTGGCTGCAAAAACAGCGGTTGACCAGTGAAAGCTGGTAGGTTTGTCGCAAAAACGACGGTTGGCTGCAAAAACAGCGGTTGACCAGTCAGAGCTGGTAGATCGGAATCCTTCGACAGCTGGATGAATTCTGATGGTGCTGAGTGTGTTACTCTGTTTTTATAGGCACTCTACCGGATGTGCTCGATCTTCTAGAAACATCTGACAGAACTCAGCACCTCTAAGTCAAAACCTTTCAAATGTTTTAATTTTATTTTGCGAGTTTGACATTTGAGTTTCGTTTAGGTTTGTTTATTTTGTGATCGTTGCTACTGATCGAGGATAAAAGGTAATTTTTTATGTTACAATTTATAATTTTAGTTTGATTATTCCAGGTATTCCAGGTGCATGGATAAGAAATGAGATTCGTTTTGGTAAGTTTTTATCTCAATGTATATTTAATAGTAATTTTAAATGTTAATTTATTTTTAGGTTAGGATCTTCCGGCGGTACGGAACAGAAACCAAAATTTCAATTTTGTATGGTAATTTCGATCTATACAAATTAACATTTCGCGAATACCTTGTTTCTAGTGAATGTTACGAGAAAAGATGTAAATTAAACGTGTTACAATTTCTTCTTATGTAAACCCTAAAAAATTAAGTTATTTTTATTTTATACAATTTAATTTCTTACACTCAATTATTTTTCTTAACTTGCTGCACAATGTTATGGTTATCAATCGTAAAATACAATTCTCTTTCTTCCTTTATTCACATCGAATTTAATAAAAAGAACAAATCTCCCTCGTGATACTTTATAATAATCATGGCTCGCATCATCAAAACAGTTTTCTCTCTGGTTATCACGACAGTAAAGGATATTGGAATCCTTGGTACACAATTAATATTATATTCACTTATTCCCCAATTTTGTGTTCCGTACACGGAATATATTTCCGTGTACGGAACGCGCGTATTTCCTTTGATCACCGTTTTTACTCTACTCGATTAGATCTGACTGACTACTACTACTGACTCTTTACCGGTTCGGATCGCTTTTATCCAAAACGGTTCGAACTGGCTGGAAACTTAATCGCGACTCCTCTAGCTCCAGTCTCCAACTGACTTTACTTCTCGCATGCTTTTATCACCCATGCGCTGATCGATATTTTCTTATCGATCATTCGCGGTGGTCCCGAATTGGCGAAATTGATTGAAGCGCTTTGTGTGACTCAGTGTGTCATCTGATACGATGAACACTTGGCCGGAAATCATTGTTGATTTTAATTAATATGTGGAATTTTCATTCCACAACATTCGGATTCATTTTCCTTGATTGCCGAGTAGGCAAAACGATTTAGCATCTTTCTTTGAAATCGTGGATGATTTCATTTACAATGTGGAATTTCTATTCCACAACACAACTAATTGCCGAGTTCGACCATAAAAGTCTCCTCTCTAACATTTATAGTGAATTGAAAAGACGCCGTATTCGTTCCAACGAAACCATCCGTCAATACATAATCAAAATGCAGGCCATCGCTGCTCACTCAGATGTCCTCGAATATGAACTTATACAAGCCATTTTGGATGGTTTGTGTGATTTTGGACCTAATGGATCTATCTTAACTTCAGCCATGCCAGAACTTAAACAATAGCTACTCCATTATGAACGTCACTGCCAACGCTCACCACATGTATATTTATCCACCCGCGGCCATCCATTATCAACTGTTCCGGTCATCCATCGTATACCCGCATCACCAACTATTGCCACGCCCCCTGGCAGATTGGAACCAAAGGATCAGCTTAAGAACCAAGTCCGCTGTGTCAATTGCCGCGTTATCGACCATCACGAGTCATCATGCACCAGGCCCCGTCGGACACCAGGTAGCCGTTTTATTGTTGGGAGATGGGCCACCAACGTCGCTGCCAACGCTCACCACATGGATATTCATCCACCTGCGGCCGCCCATTATCAACGGTTCCGGTCATGTCCTAAGAAACGCCGTCTCGCCGCTGCAGTTTCAGAAACCGTAAATGACACCGAAACCACTGATCCAGATAATAGAAGATCTCGCCGCTTTCCAAATTGTAAGTTTTCTTTAATACCAGGGATACCAGACTCGACACTAATTCAAAATTTTCCGCTGTTTTTGATACCGGCAGCCCAGTGAGTTTCAATCGTAAGTCTGCGGTGCTCGAAGAATTGCATAAACACCAGTTAACATATTCCAAATTTCGTGGATTGGGAAATACCCCTTTACCAACCTATGGTAACATTCGCTGCTATATTCAATTCGGTACTCAAACTTGCCCACACATTTTTATAACCGTTTCAGATGACGTTCTACCGATTCCGATTTTGATTGGCCGTGATTTTCTGAGAAAGCTGGGAGTTACTCTACGACAATCAACACCGAAATCTTGTTTAATGAATTCCAAATCTGAACGTTATTACAATCAGTATATTGTATGCAATTCTTCCAGAATAATAAACTCTGAATTTAAATCGTATTTTAGTCTGTCTGATTTGCCTGGCCGTCTTCTTGCGTCGGTGTGTGGCTCTTCATTGTCCAAAAATGAATCTACATCCGTATCTAATTCACTCCCGAGTGGAGGGATATCGAAACTAGCTTCTAAAACTTCACCTATCATTTACTCTTATTTTCGTGACATCCCGTCACCGAATTTTCCGTTGTTCAATGAATTATCGTTGGGAAATGAAATTGAGTTAGACTTTACATGCGGCTGGGATATTGGACTTGATTTTTGTCTAGCTTATTACGAAAAGTGCAAACTATTAATAAAAAAAATAAAAAAAAAATTTAAAAAAAAGCTTTTATTAAAAAAGAATGCACTAAAAAGAAAAAAATAATTTTCTGGACGCTGTGTATCACAAATATAAAAGCTTTTTAAAAGCGAGATAAATTTTTATTTTATTGTTTTATGCTTTATCTCGCTTTTTAAAAGCTTTTATATTTGTGATACACAGAAAATTATTTTTTTCTTTTTAGTGCATTCTTTTTTAATAAAAGCTTTTTTTTAAATTTTTTTTTTATTTTTTTTATTTTGTTCTTTTTAGTCTTCGAATATATATCCTTACATTTGAGATGTCCTTACAGGCTTTTTAACTTGAGAATCGTATTCAGCGACCCCAAAAACCCCCAGAATAGATTTTTTCCGGAAAATTTGGAGAAAGGGATAATCACGTTATCCTTACAGGACCTTCCGTTATCCTTACAGACTTTTTAATGGCAGATTCGGATTTAGCGACCTCAAAAACCCCCAGAATAGATTTTTTTCCGGAAAATTTGGAGAAAAGGATAATCACGTTATCCTTACAGGACCTTCCGTTATCCTTACTGACTTTTTAATGACAGATTCGGATTCAGCGACCCCAAAAACCCCCAGAATAGATTTTTTCCCGGAAAATTTGGAGAAAAGGATAACCACGTTATCCTTACAGGCAGTGTTGCCAGACGCTCGATGCAAAATTTACCACGAGATTTGCCTGAATTTCCCTTTTTTCCCACAGAATAGTCGATTTTTACCTCTTTTTTTCCCACGGAACAAAACGTTGACAAAACCCTAAGACCTACCTAAATTACCACGTAAATTGTAAAACAAACATAAATTCAAAGCACAAAATGTATATACAGTGTCCTGCAGCAACGGGTACAAACGATCAGGTATCATACCTGGGCGTTTGTGTCCGTTGCTACAGGAGTCCCACTAGACCCCCAATGTTGAAAACGATGCGTTTAGGTAGGTACACAAAAATACAAAAAATGGGAAAGTACACATGTTTTGTTTAACTTAAAATAGCTTCGATATTTTGTCTGCAAAATATGTTATATAAATAATTATGATATCAATAATTGACTAAACAAAGTTCTCACCAAATCGCGGCAGTTTCGTCAATGCAAAATCCAATCAGCATGGCCGGAAAAATTTGAAACAGCAAATGACATTTCAGTCCAAAGAAATGCAAAAAAAAAAAGATCGTAAGTCAGAGTAAATTTTACCTTGGAGTATGTCATACAATTAGGGATGCAACATCGTTCATAAAACCTCGATATATCGAAAATCGATGTTTTTTTTAAGGCGACATCGATGTCAAAAAACATCGTCCTGAAAACATGTTTTTCCGATGTTTTGAAAAAGTTAAATTTAATAAATAATTTAGCCACCTGGCGGATGCTCTACTGTGGGTGGAGTAGAATTAACACGGTTTTAATTCTTCTTATACCTTGAACGACCAAAAACCCGTTAGTTTTCGAGATATTCGCAAAAAACTAATTTTTTTGAAATACCGGCATATCTTCATAACGGAGTTCTCGTAAAAGACATAAATGTAGCAAATTTTATTGTCTCCAAGTTTTGTAATACATAAGACTACTGGAAAATGGTTAGTTTCGGAATAAATCGCAAAAAACCGCATAGTTTTTAAAAAGCCGCCGTTTTGGTTACTTCCGGTTAACGGATTTCCACATCAGGACCAAACTTCTCTGTAAAATTGCATGGCTAGCTCTGATATTTTTTGCAAAATCTTCTAGAAAGATGAAACCGAAAATTGATATCAAAGAAAATTTGAAACAAATCTTTAAGTCGAGTGGCTATATTAAATCAGCTAAAATTAGTTTCTCTACTAATTTTATGAAGAGTAATGTTCTAACATCGTGGATAACAACATCGATACCTCGATATATCGGCCTGTTCAACATCGAGGTTAAAACTCGATATTTTTCAACGATACCTCGATGTTTTGCAAACATCGAGGTATCGTTGGCATCCCTATACGTAATATTGAATGTGGCGCTGCTGCACATTTATTTTGAAAGTTGAAGTGGATGTATTAATCCAAACTTCTTTATTTTTTATTTATTTTTATATTTTATTTATTTTCACTTCAAACACAATTTAAATTAAATTATTTTTAAACGATTACATTAATTTAAAATGAAAATATACATTTAAACTTCTTAACAGTTTGAAATTACAATTATGAATGATAAAATTTTTAATAAATTTTGACACGTTTACCTAATGGAATACTTAAATTATTTTAAAATTTAGAGTTAGAAAATTTACAGTTGAAATTTTAAAATTATTAAAATCAAAATTTACAGTGTATTAAACTGCCGCCACACTACTCCCTCCCCAGTGTAGGGAAATAAACATTAAAAGTATTAATTTTAGGACCGTAACGAAAAATTAAGCTTTAGTTAAGAATCTGAAGAAAACCGAATTTTCTTCTTTGACAAAGAACATTTACGTACATTTTTAACTTTGTCAGGCAAAATTGGTTCAACGTTATTAATTGGACATGAATTTTCTTCAGAAACATGCAAGTTGGTTTCAAAACAAGGCTTCAAACGATCAATAGAAATGTTAACATGTTTGCTTTTGACATCAAGTTTGAAAAATTTATCAAATCTTTCAACAACTTTATAAGGTCCAGAATATGGCGGTTGTAAAGATAATCGAACAAAATCAGAACGAACAAAAACATGTGAGCATGATTTTAATTCTTTAAAAACGAAAACCTTTTTATTTGAATGATTAGTAGGAGGAACGGGTTTAATGTTTTTAAAATGATCACGTAAAATTTTAACAAAATCATTTTGAAAGGTGAATTTAGTAGAATTATGTAGAAAATCACTTGGTAGACGTAAATTTTCACCATACATTAATTCTGCAGAAGAAGTTTGAAAATCCTCCCGAAAAGCCGCACGCAATCCTAAAAGTATAGTAGGTAAGGAATGAGTCCAGGTACTTGTATCACTATGGCAAATAATAGATGCTTTTAAAGTACGATGAAAACGTTCCACTAAACCGTTTGCTTTGGGATTGTAAGAAGTAGTACGATGCCTTTCAAAACCAAGTAATTTTGATAATTCACGAAATAATTCTGATTCAAATTGCGAACCACGATCTGTAACTATGATCAAAGGTACACAATATCTACAGATCCATTCCCTATAGAAAAATTTTGCGACAGTTTCTGCTAGGATGTCCATAATTGGAATGGCTTCAGGCCAACGAGAAAAACGATCTACTATCGTAAGACAATACCGAAAACCTTCAGAGGATGGCAATGGTCCGATAATATCCATGTGAACATGATTAAATCGTTCACTTATTATAGGAAAATTGCCAGGTTCACTCTGAACATGACGCGTAATTTTGGATTTTTGACATGATAAACAATTTTTCGTCCAGTTTGTAACGTCCTTGTTCATTGAAGGCCAGATAAATTTTTTAGCCATCATTTTAACTGTTGTTCGAATACTAGGATGTGCTAGATTGTGAATACTTCCAAAAGCTTTCTTACGAAAATTTTCGGAAACAAATGGTCGAATATTTCCATTGGAAATATCACACCATAAAAATTTGTCGGTTCCAATGACTGGAAATTTTTGAAAATTAAGTGAGGAATTATTTTCAAGCAACAAATTTAATTCATCATTATTTTCTTGTGCATTTGCCAAAAGAGCATAATCAATAGATTGGGTAACATTAATAGAATCAATTCTTGATAAACTGTCAGCTACTACATTATCTTTACCAGATATGTGTTTAATATCAGTAGTAAACTGACTGATGAAATCAAGATGTCTAACTTGACGGGGAGATGCCTTATCTAAATTTTGCTTAAATGCAAAAACTAATGGCTTATGATCCGTGAATAAAGTGAAAATTCGGCCATCAAGAAGGTATCTGAAATGTTTGATGCCTAGGTATGCTGCTAAAAGTTCTCGGTCATATGCACTGTACTTTTGTTGAGCAGAATTTAGTCTAACCGAAAAGAAACCTAATGGTTGCCAAATTTCATCAATAAGTTGTTGAACAACTGCACCTACTGATTTATCTGAAGCATCTACCATCAAAGACAAATCTGTTAAAGATGAAGGATGTACCAGGATTGTAGCTGCAGATAACTTTTCTTTACATAACTCAAAAGAACGAATCGAATCCTCATTCCAATTAATTTTTCTTTTATCATTCTTTTTACTATTTTTAAGATAGTCGTTTAAAATTAATTGGTCTTTTGCGGCATGAGGAACAAATCTGCGATAAAAATTTATCATACCGAGAAATCTCCTTAATTCTTTTACGGTGTCGGGACGTTTAAAATCACTAATGACTTGAATACGTT
The DNA here is from genome assembly GCA_964034945.1 of Chrysopilus asiliformis. Taxonomy (NCBI): domain Eukaryota; kingdom Metazoa; phylum Arthropoda; class Insecta; order Diptera; family Rhagionidae; genus Chrysopilus; species Chrysopilus asiliformis. The sequence continues at coordinate 53,284,272 of OZ035962.1, read as the reverse complement.
CAGCTGAAGGAAGAACACCTTTACTATATATACTATGGCCAAGAAAATTTATTTCATTTTTAAGAAATACACTCTTTTCAATGTTAACAATTATACCGAAATTTGAAAAGCGTTTAAAAATAATTTCTAAATGTGAAATATGTTCTTCCTCAGTCCGTGAAAAAATTAAGATGTCATCAATGTAAACGTAACAAAAATTTAAATCATGTAATACCGAATTAATAAAACGCTGAAATGTTTGACCGGCATTCCGAAAACCGAAAGTCATCCTGGTAAATTCAAAAAGACCAAAAGGAGTACAGATAGCAGTTTTTTCAATATCTGATTCTTCTATTGGAATTTGGTGATAGGCTTTCACCAAATCTAAAGATGAAAAAATTATGCAACCATCTAATTGAGAAGTGAAATCCTGAAGATAACCAATGGGATAACGATCTGGAACGGTAATATCATTTAGTTTTCGATAATCGCCGCACGGTCTCCAATCACCATTCTTTTTTTTAACTAAATGAAGTGGAGAAGACCAAGAACGGCTAGATGGACGACAAATACCTTGTTCCAACATTAATTCAAATTCCTGTTTTGCAGCTTGTAATTTTTCGGGTGATAACCGACGAACCTTTGCATGAACAGGAGGACCTTTAGTTATGATATGATGTGTTACATTATGTTTAACGTTTTGTGAAAAATTGTTTATTTCAGTAATTGATTTATATTTATTTAAAAGAAAAATAATTTTAGGATCCAAATCATTAGAAATTAAAGAAATTGAAGAAGTAGGGTCTAATATTAATTTTCCAGAAGCACTTAGATTTGTTAATGGATCAATAAGTCTTTTGCGTTTAACATCCACTAACAAACCAAATGCCTTTAAGAAATCTGCCCCAACTATTGGTCTCGAAACATCAGCAATGATAAAAGGAAATGTAAAATTTCTTTTCAAACCAAAATTCAATCTTAACAATTTGGTTCCATAAGTACTGATTTTAGTAGAATTAGCCGCGAATAATTTAAAATCTGATAATTGTGGCTTATTACGAGCAGAAACTGGGATTACCGAAACGTCTGCACCACTATCTATTAAAAATTGCATTTTATTTGAATCATCGTATAAAAATAAGCGACTATTTGAATTGGCCACATCATTCGTCACCAGTAATGATGGACCCGTTAATTTTCCGAATTTTTCGATTTGTAATTACATGGAGGAACACATTTGGCTGCTTTATCGCCAAATTTACCATGATACCAACAAAAAGATTTACTTGTTGAATTATTTCGTGAACTAGAACGAGAACGAGAACGAGAACGTGAACGAGAAACATGTTTTTGTTCAAATTTTAATTTCTTGATTTCATCCGTTAACATTTCTATATCATGTTTAAGTTGTGATAAAATATTATTATCCAAGTGCTTATTATTAGCTGAGGAAACTGAGGCAATTTCATGTCCAATATAAACAGATAAAATTTTATCACCCATTTCGGCCAATCCATCAAGAGGATCTCTACTCCCAGATAAAATGGCCTGGACAGTATGAGGCAAACGCTCTAACCATAAAGATTTTAAAACACTGTCCGAAATTGAATCGCCTGCCAAACTCTTCATTTGTCGTAATAGATCTGATGGTTTTTTGTCACCTAAATCAAGATCTTTCAATACTTTTTTTAGTTTACTTTCTTCAGATTCCGCTAAACGACCGATTAAAGCTTGTTTTAATGCGTAATATTTGTTCGAAATTGGAGGATTTATTAGAACATCACTGACGTGGTCTAAAATATCTTCATCTAAAGAAGCTACAACAATATTATATTTTGTATTATCGCTCAAAATATGACTGTTGGAAAATTGAGCTTCCAATTGAATAAACCAAAGAAGTGGTTTATTCTTCCAAAATTTTGGAGCACGAACACTAACCGCACCGATATTCGAATTAATTTCATTATTATTAATATTTGGCGAATCTGATGGGGAAGAAATGTTGGCAGTTGACAAATTAACGTTATCGCCCTCACTCATTTTATATGAATTTAATTAAAAATTATGAATAAAATATGAAAATTTAAAGAAAACTTATCTTAAAATACTAAGTTAAGCTTGATAGAAGAAAAATCTCTGGAAAATACACAGCTGCAGGAACACAAACGATAAGTTGTTGATAGATGAAAAATTGTAGTTACGTGATGAAATTTTAAATGCTATTGTTGATCAATCTGCATTTGATATGTAGAATGGAAAATCTTGTAGACTTGATTGAACTTTTTTGCTTCATTTTATTGGCACTTCACCATTTTTCAGAATTATGTTCGATATTTGTTACTTCGGCAATAAATTCTTCAAATATCAAATTTTTCACCAAAAAGCCGTTACAAAATTGAATCGGTTGGACTTTTCTTCGTTGATTTTTTTGTTGAGAGACTTCCTTATCGGGAACTTCTCTGTCGGTGTCTCCGTTGTCCGGGAACTTCTTTTGTCGGGGTCTCCGTTGTCCGGGAACTTCTTTTGTCGGGGTCACCAATTGAAGTGGATGTATTAATCCAAACTTCTTTATTTTTTATTTATTTTTATATTTTATTTATTTTCACTTCAAACACAATTTAAATTAAATTATTTTTAAACGATTACATTAATTTAAAATGAAAATATACATTTAAACTTCTTAACAGTTTGAAATTACAATTATGAATGATAAAATTTTTAATAAATTTTGACACGTTTACCTAATGGAATACTTAAATTATTTTAAAATTTAGAGTTAGAAAATTTACAGTTGAAATTTTAAAATTATTAAAATCAAAATTTACAGTGTATTAAACTGCCGCCACAAAGTCATCAATATACCATCGTGGTCAACTTTTAAAGTTCTTAGATCGTTGCCACATTCACATTAATTTATAAACATAACAAAAGCTATAATTGCCAAGCTGGCAATTATTGAAAACCCGTATGGTGATTTAAGTGAACAGCGAACAGTTGTATCAAAATTCCACTTTGAAGTCAAATTTTCCAATAAGATTTTTATACCCGTATGGTGAAACCAAAGGGTATATTAACTTTGCTTTACCGTTTGTAACGCCAAGATCCCGTCATCACACACAAAAATGAATTACATCAGTGTGTTTAGAATGATAAAAAAAATTGAATTTTCCATGTCCGTCCGTCTGTCCGTCCGTCCGTCCGTCTGTCCGTCCGTCCGTCTGTCCGTCTGTCTGTCTGTCTGTGGCGCGGATTGCGGGCGCACGGATTGAGCTAAAGACTTGAAATTTTGTGTGGATCCGTTTTTCGTAAAATGCGAGGCTAAGTTCGTTAATGGGCAAAAATGGACCATTAGGGGGGGTACCCCCCATACGAACGAAATCGTTTTTTGCGAATATCTCAAAAACGGTAAATGTTATCAAAAAAGTTCAAGAACAAAAGTTATTTAGGATATGATTCTACATAAAACTCCCATACATCAAAATCCGATTGGAATAAGTTTTAAAAAATCTTATTGGAAAGTTTGCCTTCAAAGTGGAATTTTGATACAACTGTTCGAATTTTGATACGAATATCACCATACGGGTCTTGAATAATTGCCAGATTGGCAATTATAGCTTTTGTTATGTTTTAAAATTTATTCCAATCGGATTTTCATGTATAGAAGTTTTATGTAGAATCATATCCTAAATAACTTTTGTTCTTGGACTTTTTTGATAAAATTCATCGTTTTTGAGATATTCAGAAAAAAAGTTTTCGTTCGTATGGGGGGTACCCCCCCCTAATGGTCAATTTTTGTCCATTAACGAACTTGGCCTCACATTTTACGAAAAACGGATCTGTGCAAAATTTCAAGTCTCTAGCTCAATCCGTGCGCCCGCAATCCGCGCCACAGACAGACGGACAGACGGACGGACGGACGGACGGACATGCTAAATTCAACTTTTTTTATCATTCTAAACACAATGGTGTAATTCATTTTTTTGTGTGATGACGGGATCTTGGCGTTACAAACGGTAAGGCAAATCTAATATACCCTTTGGTTTCACCATACGGGTATAAAAAAAACGAGAAATTTTCGTAATTTGTCGCTAACACAAAATTTACCTTTTTTTTGTTCTGGAGAGCTCGTAAATTCCCTTTTTACCTTTCAGGTTGAGATTTACCATAAAGAGGTAAATTTACCACAATCTGGCATCACTGCTTACAGGACCTTCCGTTATCCTTACAGACTTTTTAATGGCAGATTCGGATTTAGCGACCTCAAAAACCCCCAGAATAGATTTCTTTTTGAGCTATTGATCTTGAAGAACTCATTTCGATTACTTATTGACAGAGTACGGGAAAATATTCGCGAATGGAAAAATGTCACGCTTTTCGATTTCATTGATTCCTGAATGGAATCAAAAACAGTTAAATTCGTGAAAGAATCGAAATCAATTTTTGACTATTCCATTCGCTCTTGAGCGAATAAGAATAAAAAAGAATAATACTTTTCGTCTCACTTTTTCTTTTTCTCAGAGTACGGATTTGTTTTCTATGGATAAAAAATTTCAATACCAAGCAATGATAGCAATATTTGCCAGGAGGCAATCGTATAATACCCTATATGAGTATAACCACAGAACAATTACTATTATAGAATGGAAAGCTCTAACAAATTTTTTTGTGTTGGGAGCGTACATCCGAGGATTTCTATAGCTGTTACATGACAGTGTACATGAACACTGAGCGATTTGGTGGTGTGTGGCAATATGGATTCCCATGTGTCACTTGAAATGAAAACAAATCAAAACAAAATCGGATAATGGAAATGTTTTATGGAGAATTTGAAATTTCCATTAAATTAGTAATGTTCTTATGTGTTGAAAGGTGTTAAATTTAATTTAGTTTTAGTTTTTAATTGTTTTAAGGCCCGTTCATGTGCAATTCTGTCGATCTTTCGTTATACTTTACCTTTCTGTTGTTGATGGGACTCGCAAAAACTTTCTGTTTGGGTTTTTAATGGAATTAGCGGAATATTCCTTCACTAAATAGTGGTGAATTTGTGATTTATTCATTTTCATGTGAAATTATGCAATGTTAACATGCTAAAATGTGATTATCCATCAAAATCAATCATTGCAATGAAATGAATCAATGTTGCAATGAAATGTCATGCAAAATGTAAACAAAAGTGCCAGCACTTTTCTGTATGTATTGTAAAAGGGTGTTTTATTTGATTTTTTTTTGTCGAGTGTATGACAGCAGAAAGGGGAAGTGAGATAAAAAAAACCGATTTCTATAGTGTAGTGCTTACTCTAGTGGAAATTAATGAGGAAAGGCCCTACTTTCCATTCTATATAATAGTTGTTCTGTGGTATAACCGAATTTTCATAGACTTTTGTTTATTTGTATGGAAGACGGGAGAGGGAGTGGTATGTTTAAATTTTTATGTATGGAAGAGTTATGTAAAATCGTATTTTAAACATATTTTACATTTATAAATTTTTCGATATGAAGCACCGTTTTTGAAACAATTGTAAAAAACTGTTTTATTTGAATGGTGGGCGGGGGAAGAAGTGGTCCGATTTTCCCCGTGCAATAACTTAGCCTTACTGTTTACGAGAAACGCAACTCTACGAAATTTAAAGTCTCTAGCTCAATCCTTTCGAAAGTTATGGTGTCACTTTCACTTCATATAATAATTCCATTCCCGAATGATTCTTTTGCGATAAATTCGTAAGCGAATTTTATTTTTCCATTCCCCAAATTTTCCATTCCATTCGCGAATAGAATTTTAAAAATACGAGAATGGAAAAATAAAATTCGTGAGTGAATGAAAACTAAAATTCTAGCGAGAATCATTTGCAAAAGAATGAATGAAAAAGAATAATTCTCCGTACTATGTTTATTACACTATTAAAATTATGCCCGCATCGAATAACAATAAACAACGGACGCGAAGCGATAACTCACAGAACGTATCGGATCGATCCGAAACGTAATGTTTCGGATGTTTCCGTAATCTAAGTTCGAGAATACGTTTTCGTATCCAGTGGTGAATTGCTTCGTAATGTTCGAGACGTCATTTGGAGCAATATATGCGGTACGGACACCACATAAAGGTCTTTTGCCAAAGCACCACAAACATTTCGGAAATATCCGAAACGAATCGAGAATAGCTCCCCAGGATGACATGAGAAAGGAAGCCACTTTTCATTATGGACATTGAAATCACCCGCAACAACAAATTCAACGTCAAGATTTGATGCAGTATTTGCATCGATGGAGTCAAACAGTTTGTCCAGCTCGACCAAGGTGTTCTCAGTCGAACAATTCGGGCTTTGCTAAATGAAACAGAATTAAGAGCGTTAGCCAGATCATATTAAATTTAGAATTTTGACTTACCCGCATCGATCCAACAAAGAACACAAAACGACAACACGGACACAAACAATAGCCAAGTCAAGCTAATAAAAGAGCCGGAAACGATTAACGGATGCTCAGTACAAAAGCCTTAAGCAGCCGGATGTTAACCGCTCCAACACCACGCACCGCGCAGAAACTCCACCCGACAGGGAAAGGTGTTATAAAGGGGCATTAAAAAGCTGTTTGCCCTCGCACTTCATTAAACTTTAGTAACACGCGTCGGACGCTATTGATTCTGTTTTGAGATTTTATGCCGCGACACTCCAAATTATTATTTCCCGAACTGCAGCCACGTTCGATTTCTGGATAATAATTTTTATGTTAGTTGTACTTTTCTTGAGATTTAATTTGATATGAATTTTCAATTATTAGCTTTTCAATTATTCCCTGACAATTCAAATTCAGTATCTAAATTTAACCTAAAGTACAACTCCTTTATAAGAAATGGTGGTCAAAACAGATTTCAATTTTTCAATTTCCCGCCTCTCAAATAAAAATCATCACAATAAAAAAATCGGACTTGACAATGCTCCGGATTGGCTGCTTTAGTTGTTTTAATTCGATGGGAGACGTGTCGCGTAAATTTCGGTTTTGATTTTGCTCCCATTTGTCTCGGGGACAACGGAAAAGTGAAAAACCATCCGTATTTCTGACACCACATGATGGAATCAGCAATATATCGGTTGTTTGCCGGTGTTCATTTTTTGTGATTTACTGTGAAATGATTTGTTAAGCAACAAGTTTCTAGTTTAGCATTTTTGCATACTATTTCGTTTTATTCATTTGACATTTATACGCGGAGATTTGTTTATTAATTTGATATTTATACGTCGCAAAACACACACAAAAGACATTGCAAAATGCAAAAATATGATATTGGCTCTTTACTCTTATTTGTTTAATTGGGTTGTTTTCGGGTTTGTCTTCTATATTTTGTGTATATAAACATAACAAAAGCTATAATTGCCAATCTGTATAGGGATTCTGAGGGAACTGTCGATAATTATCGACAAGCGAGTTATGTGCACATATTCAACTTTCTTTTAATTGTGTTGGTGGATACAGCACACTAATGCAGGTTTGACTTCCAATGCGATTTCCTTCACTCGGGTAACACTAATGGTTTGACGTCTGGAAATCTATTCCACATTTCCAATGTTTTTATCGACATTTCCAAGGGATATCACTTGCTTTATGAGGTAGTGAAAACAGTGCGTTTGCGTATAAGTTTAGCGCACACAAAACACGAAGAGCAGGCGATATTAAAGTTCGATTGGGCCCACTTCAGTCATGTGCGGAGTCAACTTTTCAATTATTTCCACTGCCACTGCCTGTGGAAGCCTATATATTTCTATAAACCTACAAAACACATAAATTTAAAGTTTTTAAACATACATGAATTACGCTTTTTTACCTTTCTTCGGGTATCGGAAAAGGATCTGACGCGTCCCTTAGATTTCGTCTCATTATTCGCATTTGAAACCTCCTAAAGTAATAATAAACGGGTACTGCGGTATTCATTGTCTTTGGTAAATTTTTAAAAACACTATCTAAAGTTTTTCGCGGTACATTTGCGGCTGTCAAATCGAGGTTTTTTGGGTTGCTTATTACACTTGCAACTTATAAAATTCACATCGGGTAGGTAAAAAATTCTTCATCGCTGCGGATCTTCAAGAAAATTTCCTAACTTTAAAAAAAATCCCTCTTTTCGATATTCCTGTGGCGATAAGTTTCGATTATGCTCAGAATCGGTGTACTGGCAATTATTGAAAACCCGTAGGGATATGGCATGGTTCGAAGTTTAAGTGAACGGCGAACAATTGCATAAAAATTCCACTTTGAAGTCAAACTTTTCAATAAGATTTTTAAAAATTTATTTTAATCGGATTTTGATGTATGGGAGTTTTATGTAGAATCATATCCTAACGTTTTCGTTCGTATGGGGGGTACCACCCCTAATGGTCAATTTTTGCCCATTAACGAACTTACCCTTGCATTTTACGAAAAACGAATCTGCGTAAAACTTCAAGTATCTAGCTCTATCCGTGCGCCCGCAATCCGCGCCACAGACGGACGGACGGATATGCAAAATTCATTTTTTTTATCATTCTAAACACACTGGTGTAATTCATTTTCTCTTGGCGTTACAAACGGTAAGGCAAATTTAATATACCCTTTGGTTTCACCATACATGGATGTTTGTCTGTTGGTTTGTTGGTCTGTTTGAGATTACAAAAGTCGAAAACTATTGGACCGATTTTTACGCGGTTTTTTGCAAAATGATTGCGTTGCCAGGAGCGGGTTTTTAGCTATGTTAGATTTTCAAAATTCGAAATTTTTCAAAATTCGAAATTTTTCAAAATTTGGAGGCGAAGCGATGTTTCGCTTAGTTTGAATTTTATATATTTATCGCTTCGCCCGTTTAGGGTTGCAAGCTATAAATGGAAAATTGCTGAAAGACTGGAAATTTCAATGGAAATTTTCCAGTAAGAACTGTCAAAAGTGTACGCAGCTATAACATTTACAAATTCAATATTTTTTAGTAAAGTTAAATCATTTTTTTATAGAAATTATGGCTGAACTATTTATGTTCACAAGCAGCAGTGATGACAGCTTGTTCACAAGCAGCGGCCCTTCAGCATTTAATTTTAGGTGCAATTGATTCCACAAGTCGTCGCTTTTTGTTCTGGCGTTAGCAGAATTAATTCTGCCATTAGCCAGCCCTTCATTATCTTCCATGAAGTCCATCAAAAACGTGAACTGTTGCTGGTAGTCTTTCTTACACCGCTCCTATAATGATACAAAACAATATATGGCTAAAAACTAAAAACGTTTTTCAATAATTATATACTCACATGTCGAAAATTTAATTTTTCTTATGGAAAAAAATGAACTGTCACAGCTGGCGATAACTAAAACTTTATCGCCAAGATAGCGAAGCGAACGCCAGGCGAATCGCCTTATAAAATACCAACTTGGCGAAAAGTAGGCGATCGCCTGGCAAATCGCCTTATAAAATCCCACGTTGGAATTTCAAAATTCGAAACGGAAGATCGTGTAAGGATAACGTTTTATCCCAAAAGTTTTTAATTGATTTGTGGTTTTTTGGCATTCTAAAATTTATACAAAAAACTTTAAGCTGGCATTCAAAAATTTATACAAAAAACTATAAGGTCCTTAACAACATCCTATCGAACAAAGTTAAGAAATCGAACTTGACTGCTAGTAGAGTATAAAAACATTTGAGAGGCATGGAAAAGTAATTTTTTCTTGCCAAAGTTACTTTTCATTTGTCAAGAATTTTTAGATTTTATTTATAATTTACGATTTTTACTTATTATTTTTACTTAATCCTCTGCATTGGTCAAGATTCAAACCTCTAACTTCACGATTCTACAGTTAGTAGTTATCCAACTGCGCCACTGCGTCAATTCGATGAGGTAACTTTAAACGTGAATAGTCTTCACCGTTGAATATATTTTACGGATCTAAGTGTAAAAGTCCTTAGAGTGCGTTGTAGTTTAGGTAAATTGACGACACAAATGCGGAAAACCAAACATTACGACTTTTTGGCATATTTTTACCAACTGAAACGTAATTTTAGTAATTTTCAACTCATTTTGTATAGTGATTAAAAAAGCTCGCGTCAAAATTCGTTCAGTGGGTTTGTGAATAGCTGGAAAGGGGTTTTGAGGGGAGGATCATGGGCAACTATGTACTTTATATATTAATTTAGAGTCTGAAGTTTCTGAGTTGAAATTTAATCAAATATAAAGACTTTTCTGTTATTCGATTTTTCCAAAAAATCGTTAAAAACAAATAACGCATTTAACCCTAATTTTTACTTTCTTCTACGGAGTATAATAAAGTATTGTATTCATGAAAAGTATCGACCTCTTAATTTTGCTTAAAAAACATTTCCCGATCACTCCTGAGTCGATTGGAGTCATATTAAAAAAATGTCGTTCTGTCTGTCAGTCTGTCTGTCTGTCAGTCTGTGTACAAGATTTCTCAAAAACTAATAGAGCTAGCGCCATGAAATTTTATAGGCATGTTGGGTCCTGAAATGGGACGATCCTATCAACTTTTGGTGGAAATCCGTTAACCAGAAGTATCCAAAATGGCGGTTTTTCAAAAATCGCAATTTCGTTTTTCTCGATTTACTCCCAAACTACGCGTTTTTAGTGGCCTTAAGTATGACAAAACTTGGAGAAAATAAAATTTCCCACACTTTTGTCTTTAGCTATAACTCGATATCTCAACCTGTTATCGAGGTAAACCGTTATTTCCAAAAAAAAAACAGTTTTTTGCGATTATCTCGAAAATTAACGGGTTTTTGCTGACTGAATGTATGAAGTGAATTAATGAGAATGGCATTCTGCACAATTTTGTTTTTTACCGTTATCCGTTATCTTTTACCTTTATTGAGATATTTAGATTAAAATATAAAAAAATATATTTTAATAATTTGCGAATAATTTACAAACTAACGGTTTTTCGACAAATTAATTTAAGGAAGAATTGGAGATGTTAAAATTTTCTGCCTTTTTGCCATTTACCGTAAATTGATATCTTTTACCGTTTTCAAGTTATCTCAAATTTTGTACGTTTTTGATATTTTTGGATGAACCAACAATTTATTGGGAGGTTGTATTGGGTTGACAATAAGACAGGGCTATAACGTAAATTGCACAGGGTCGTAGATTTTGTAGAAGAAAGTTTTGTGTTGACCACAACTGATATTTTTTTAGCGGATTTGTCTGGTATAATGGTATGTATGTATCTCCAGTATCTTGAAATCGCTGCAAAACCTTACGAAACAAGTGGTATATGTAAATTTCAAAATAAAATCCTGTCCTTTCCAGATATTTTAAATTTAGTCATTAAAATGAGTTTCACAACATAATGGTGAGGGGGAGGGAACCGGTAAAGCCGTTCAGAAATTACGAATTTTTATGATTGCGTGTTGTCGCCGCATTTGACCATCTTCTCTCCACCTACTGTACGTCATTCCTCCAAACAAAAAAAAACACGTGTAACTGTTTCTCAAGGTCCTTAACAACATCCAATCGAACAAAGTTAAGAAATCGAACTTGACGGTAAACGAAAGTATGAGTTGAGGTGAAGATACACACCTGTTCTTCGAATATATTTGAGGTTAGGCTCCAAAAAGATTTTAGCTATTATATTGCAAAAAAAATCAAAAAAATCCAAAATTTTAAAATGTTTAAGTGCAGAATTTCACTGAAAATTCACTATGTTCAATTACATTAGTTTTTCTGCTAATACCTGGTGAGAAAAATTATATTGTGTATATATTTGGGAATAATTCAAGTAGTTATAAAAGAAAACACAACAAAAACTATAATTGCCAACCTGGCAATTATTGAAAACCCGTATGATGATATGGCATTGTCCGAAGTTTAAGTGAACAGCGAACAGTTGTATCAAAATTCCACTTTGAAGTTAAACGTACTTAACCTTGCATTTTACAAAAAACGAAAATTTCAAGTCTCTAGCCCACCCTTGGAGCACAATGAACGCAACTATCACGCAGCCAAATGTCACTTACGAGTTTATTTCACAGAAATGCTTTTGAGTGAGCACAATGAACGGATTGAACGCAACCATCAACGCAAAAGTTGCCAAACTTTGAACTTTGCCGCAGCAATTCTTCGTTGACAGTTCTGTACAGTCCCAATCAAAATGTCGTTCGAGGAGAAATTAATTGAAGAAGTGCGGAAAAACACGGTTTTATATACGAAATGTAGCCGCGGATACAAAAATGTATCTTTAAAATTGAGAATAGGGGAAAACATTGCTGCGGAGCTGTCAGCAACAGGCATACTTTTAATAAATTGCGACCTTTAATAATGTTTAAATATTTTTCAGTTGAATTGTGTCAGACAGGATGGAAATCCTTGCTGGATAGATTTTCCAAACAATTCAATAAAGAAAATGCACCGTCCGGAAGTGCTGCATCAGCTAACAGCCCGCAGTGGGTCTATTTTGAGAATTTGAAGTTTTTACGGGACCATATTAAACCGCGGAAAACTAGGTCCAACCTGGATTTAGTTCCGGAAACATATCCTGAGTCTTCAGAACAAATTATAAACGTTAGGAGTCATTCTTGTGTGCTTGAAAAAGTCTTCCGGGTCGGAAGTTTTTTAATTTATTGAAGCAAACTTGAAAATATCCATCAATATCCCGTGTTAAATTCATTGGCCGCACCCAATATTGTTTTTTTTTCTTTTTATTTATTCGCATCACATGCAAATAGCAAATATACAAACAAATAAAACAAATTATCGCTTCAAAATCTCTCATTTTTTATATATTTTCCTACTTTAGTTCACTTTTAATTTTTCTGTGTTTGTCTCACAACGCAACAGACGACGCTTCTATTGTGCTCAACCACTCCTGAACTGCGTTAAGTGACAGTTCGAAGCGTCCTTAGTTGCGGCTTGGTTGCGTTCATTGTGCTCCAGGGGTCAATCCGTGCGCCCGCAATACGCGCCACAGACGGACGGACATGCAAAATTCAATTTTTTTAAAAGCTTTTATTTAGCTTGCCTTCGTGTCTGTCTGTCTGTTTGTCAGATCAAATCTTGCAACCCAATTTTGACCCACTTCCACTTGTCCGATTGACTTGAAATTTTGCACACTTATATAAGTCCGATGACAATACAATATTTTCACTACTTCGCCCTTGTAAGGATAACGGAACGCCCTGTAAGGATAACGTGATTATCCTTTTCTCCAAATTTTCCGGAAAAAAATCTATTTTGGGGGTTTTTGGGGTCGCTGAATCCGAATCTGTCATTAAAAAGTCAGTAAGGATAACGGAAGGTCCTGTAAGGATAACGTGATTATTCTTTTCTCCAAATTTTCCAGAAAAAAATCTATTCTGGGGGTTTTTGGGGTCGCTGAATCCGAATCTGTCATTAAAAAGTCAGTAAGGATAACGGAAGGTCCTGCAAGGATAACGTGATTATCCTTTTCTCCAAATTTTCCGGGAAAAAATCTATTCTGAGGTATTTTGGGGTCGCTGAATCCGAATCTGTCATTAAAAAGTCAGTAAGGATAACGGAAGGTCCTGTAAGGATAACGTGATTATTCTTTTCTCCAAATTTTCCGGGAAAAAATCTATTCTGGGGGTTTTTGGGGTCGCTGAATCCGAATCTGTCATTAAAAAGTCAGTAAGGATAACGGAAGGTCCTGTAAGGATAACGTGATTATCCTTTTCTCCAAATTTTCCGGGAAAAAATCTATTCTGGGGGTTTTTGGGGTCGCTGAATCCGAATCTGCCATTAAAAAGTCAGTAAGGATAACGGAAGGTCCTGTAAGGATAACGTGATTATCCTTTTCTCCAAATTTTCCGGAAAAAAATCTATCCTGAGGTATTTTGAGGTCGCTGAATCCGAATCTGTCATTTTAAAAGTCAGTAAGGATAACGGAAGGTCCTGTAAGGATAACGTGATTATCCTTTTCTCCAAATTTTCCGGAAAAAAATCTATTCTGGGGGTTTTTGGGGTCGCTGAATCCGAATCTGTCATTAAAAAGTCTGTAAGGATAACAAAAGGTCCTGTAAGGATAACGTGATTATCCTTTTCTCCAAATTTTCCGGAAAAAAATCTATTCTGGGGGTTTTTGAGGTCGCTGAATCCGAATCTGTCATTAAAAAGTCTGTAAGGATAACGGAAGGTCCTGTAAGGATAACGTGATTATCCTTTTCTCCAAATTTTCCGGGAAAAAATCTATTCTGAGGTATTTTGGGGTCGCTGAATCCGAATCTGTCATTAAAAAGTCAGTAAGGATAACGGAAGGTCCTGTAAGGATAACGTGATTATTCTTTTCTCCAAATTTTCCGGGAAAAAATCTATTCTGGGGGTTTTTGGGGTCGCTGAATCCGAATCTGTCATTAAAAAGTCAGTAAGGATAACGGAAGGTCCTGTAAGGATAACGTGATTATCCTTTTCTCCAAATTTTCCGGGAAAAAATCTATTCTGGGGGTTTTTGGGGTCGCTGAATCCGAATCTGCCATTAAAAAGTCAGTAAGGATAACGGAAGGTCCTGTAAGGATAACGTGATTATCCTTTTCTCCAAATTTTCCGGAAAAAAATCTATCCTGAGGTATTTTGAGGTCGCTGAATCCGAATCTGTCATTTTAAAAGTCAGTAAGGATAACGGAAGGTCCTGTAAGGATAACGTGATTATCCTTTTCTCCAAATTTTCCGGAAAAAAATCTATTCTGGGGGTTTTTGGGGTCGCTGAATCCGAATCTGTCATTAAAAAGTCTGTAAGGATAACAAAAGGTCCTGTAAGGATAACGTGATTATCCTTTTCTCCAAATTTTCCGGAAAAAAATCTATTCTGGGGGTTTTTGAGGTCGCTGAATCCGAATCTGTCATTAAAAAGTCTGTAAGGATAACGGAAGGTCCTGTAAGGATAACGTGATTATCCCTTTCTCCAAATTTTCCGGAAAAAATCTATTCTGGGGGTTTTTGGGGTCGCTGAATACGATTCTCAAGTTAAAAAGCCTGTAAGGACGTCTCAAATGTAAGGATATATATTCGAAGACTAAAAAGAACAAAATAAAAAAAATAAATTTTTTTTTTAAAAAAGCTTTTATTAAAAAAGAATGCACTAAAAAGAAAAAATAATTTTCTGGACGCTGTGTATCACAAATATAAAAGCTTTTAAAAAGCGATATAAAGCATAAAACAATAAAATAAAAATTTATCTCGCTTTTAAAAAGCTTTTATATTTGTGATACACAGCGTCCAGAAAATTATTTTTTTCTTTTTAGTGCATTCTTTTTTAATAAAAGCTTTTTTTAAAAAAATTTTTTTTTGTTTTTTTTTATCATTCTAAACACACTGGTGTAGTTCATTTTTGTGTGTGGTGACGGGAACTTGGCGTTACAAACGGTAAAGCAAATTTAATATACCCTTTGGTTTCACCATACGTGTATAAAGATAGTGATACAGAAAAAGCTAAAATTATACTTTTTTTATTGAATATGCTTTAAACATTGTTTCAAAATATTTTTATAATAATAATAATAATAATAATAATAATAATAATAATAATAATAATAATAATTTTATTCATTAAATAATAAAGTTTGAAATTTTAACATTTACCGCAAAATAATAAGACATTAACAAAAATGTTGTCTGTCAGATTGGCAACTTTTTTAAACAAAAAAAAAATAAAAAAAAAAATTAATTAATTTACAATTTTTCATTCATAAATAAAAACCAATAATTTAAGTATTTAACAAGCTAAATGCTATTTAGAGGATCTAATTAAATTCATTTATAAGCATCGATCTATATTTCCATGCAAGATTTATAAAAAGGTGCAACTTTACATAATTTTGGCCGTTTAAAACATCATAAAATTCTTCTTTCGTTAACACCACTTTTTTGAAAATTTGATTTCTGTAAGGAGCAAAAATTGGGCAACAGGCTACAAAATGGTAAGTATTTTCCAATTCGCCCAAATTACAGATTGAGCAAATACCGTTATTATTATCATTTTTGAATTTTCTTGCATTTATGTTTAGCAAATCGCCCCGCGTTCTTATTATAAGACTTATCATTCTACTACTGTAATTGTCGGTGAAATATTTATGACTACCCGTAAATTGTAATCTACAATATTCGTCGTGCAACTGCGCGTTTTTAGCCTGTTCTTCAAACCGTTTCCAGTAATCGCGTTTAATATGCACTAGAATTTGCTCATGTTCCGCTCTCCAGTTGACGTCTTCTGAGAATAAATTTAACCGCATCCCAACACTTTGATAGGTCCTATGCCATTCTTCTGCCCAGAAGGCATTTTTCAAGATCGCTTCTTCCGCCAAAACTTTAGGGAGCCTACTTCTCGGGTAATGCATGATCTTACGCACATAATCAAAATGAAGTTTAAGGTTATAGAGATAGACGGGTTCTACTGTTGTTTCTAAATGAAGCATGTAATTTGGTGTGTTGGAAGGTAAAAACAACGCGCTTTTCAGGAAATATCTTTGAAGTTTTTCAACCTGTTCGAATTTTTTGTAACCCCAAATTTGTGCACCATAACACATAAATGACCGACATGCAGCTTCAAATATTTTTAGTTTTGCTGAGAATACTAAGTCAGGGTCTCTCAACAATTTAAACCATGTAGCGTTAATTATGTCTTTAGTGGAGCTGAGTTTCATATCTAAATGATAATTAAAAGACATATTATAAGTTAGGGTAACACCAAGGTATTTGTACTGGTTTACTATTTCAAGCTCGTTATCGTTGTACTTCCATCGTTCACTACCTGGTAGCCTATTTCCTCTCCTGAAAACCATTATCTTTGATTTAGACATATTCACTACTAGATTCCATTTGTTACAATATCCTTCGAGAGCATCAATCATCTTCTGTAACATTTCCGCGCTTTCAGCTAAAATAACTAAATCGTCTGCATAAAGAAGAACTTTGATACATTTTTCTGACATGATAACTCCTTCAGGTAGGTAATCTTCTAAATCATTCAGGAACAAGGAAAATAGTAACGGACTCAGGAGACATCCCTGTTTAACACCCTGAGTTATGTGAAAAGTGTTCGATTGTGTTTGACCGTTCCAGATTGCAGCAGTGTTATTATTGTATAAAAGTTTCAGGATTTGGAGCATTTTTGAAGATAAACCCAAACACGAGAGTTTATAGAATAGTGCAGATCTATTAACTGTATCAAAAGCTGATTTAAAATCTACGAAGAAAGCATATGTTTTTTTTATTTTCTTTCTGTCGGATCTGTGTTATGCTAGAGATATTGAAAATATTATCGGTTGTGGAATATCCTTTCCTGAATCCCGCTTGGCATTCGCTTAGTACACTATTGGTTTCGGCCCAGAAGTTAATTCTTTCTAATATTAAACTTGTAAACAATTTGTAAATCGTATCAGATAGAGTAAGTCCCCTATAGTCCGTAACATCATTGATGTCGCCTTTTTTAAACAGTGGTGTAATTACTGAAAAACTGAATGAAGAGGGTAACTTTTCTTGTTCAAAAATACAAGCTAGCACAAGGAAGACTTCTTTTAAAAAATTCTCTGGTGCATTTTTATAGAATTCATAGCTAATCCTGTCAGGGCCAGGAGCTTTATTTGGTTTGGCTTTATTGAGAGCATATAAAAATTCGGAATAACTGATAGGTTCATCCAAATACGGAATTGTAACATAGGGTTCAGCGTATGATACACGGGTAATATTATCTGCAGATGTTAGGATATTTCTGAAATATGTTGCAAAGTCATTTGGACTGATTTTTGAACTTATTATCGGTTTTCTGTGCTTTATCTTGTTAGCGAGAGCCCACCATTCCTTAGTATCGCGTACATGTGACAGCTTATTTAGAATCATATACTTATGTTCCAGTTTCTTTTGATTACATAACATCTTGTATGCCTGTAAACTACGAGCATAATTTACTCTATACACCCCTATGTTGTATTTATGCAAAAGTCTAAGACAAGAAAACATTTTGGTCCTAGCTTTGTGACATTGATCATCAAACCACCCGTTTTTGGGAACATAACGCATGGTTGCTTTAGTCTGGCCGGCTGTCGAGAGAATTTTACCTTTTAAGATATCTAGTTTTTCATCTATTGACTCGACATCATAGTATGCACTGATGTTGGTTAGGCTGTTGAGTTTACTAGTGTAACGATCCCACGAGTTCGACCGCCACCACAGCTTTGGGGGAAGAGCGATTTCTTGGCAGACATTTGGTATAAAGGACTAACCCACGACTTCAAAACAGAGTGGCATGTGATCTGAGTACGGTTTCGGCACTATAGAGAAATTCTGTATCAATTTGAGCAAATCCACCGAACAACAACAATAGTCGATAACAGAACTTCCCAAGGTGCTGGTGTACGTAAAATTTCCCTCAGCATCACCGTGTATTCTACCGTTCAATATTATACCTCCGTAATCTTCAAGCAACTGTAATAGTTTTTTCCCTTTGCTATCTATTTTTTTGTCTTTTGAACAACGGAGCGGCTTTATATTCAAACAGTTATACAATATACTTTCATCAATTATCTGAGATGACCCTGTATGAGCATTTAAATCACCCACTAAACAAAAATCAATTTCACCCAAGTGATGTAACAAATTTTTTAATTGTTCGAAATCTTGCTCCCAGTTTGTGCAATTCAAGTATTTTGGGATGAAACATACACGTGTGTCACCAAATGTACCATTTAAAACGATTTGATTATTTAATGTTCCAAAGCTTAGACAGAACTTGGATTTGATATTCTTTTTAAATGCGAAAATGCAACCGCCTTTCGCTCGGCCAAAATTATGGATTTGTTCCGCATCTATCCACTGCAATTCATAATCATTAAATAAATATTCAAAATTTACCCTGTTTTTTCCAGCAATATGTGTTTCAAATAAAAATATAATATCATACTTAAAGATAAAAGCAAAGAAATTACCAAACAAAAATTTTTTACGTAAGTTAGCTACATTATATGAAATTATCTGACAGACTGCTGGTTGTTAATCTGAGCTCGTTGCTGGAGGCTTTTCATTTGGATGCTGCGGGTTTCTTGAAGCATGCAGAAGTCCATCTGTTAGGTCATTTCGTCCCTCTACTGTTATTTTGCTGCTGTAATCCGTGTTCATGAGCGATTTAAAGTATTCAGCATCTTCCAGAGTCCGAGTCAGGAAAATTTTATTTGCCGACCTGATGCAACGGTTATCCACATATAGTGAGGTATCCCTGAATTTGCATTGCACATTTTTGTTCGACATTTGAAGTTGTTTTTTAAATTGGCGAAGTTCAAACCCTTGTGTTCTTTCTTCCGGAGAGTAGTCCTTTTGAACAAAAATCCCAGAGCCTTTTAATTTGCCGCTGTTAGAGAGTACATCTCTGAGTTGTTTTATGGAGAGTAATTCGAATATAAAATCATTTTTCCTTTTTATATGAATAACTTTATTTATTGTGACATCTACACAAAGTGTTTTTGTGCACAATTCAACAAAGGAATTACTAGCATCATTTATGTTATTGCTTGGAAGTCCACTTACTACCACATTTGCCCTTCTTGTGAAACTTTCCAGACGATCAAGCTTAATTTTAATAGTACTTAACTCTTTTTTCAGGATTTTGTTTTTTCGTTTTTTACTTGTTCGACACTTGCCTGTAAATTTTGAAAGTCTTCTTTTGTCGCCAAAGTTTGTAGCTTTTTGTCAAAAATATTGTTGAGTTTTTCTTCCAAGGTAGCCCAGCTGAACTTGTCTCCCATATTGCTTGCGTTTTTGGAAGCTACCACAACCGACGATGATGCTTTTTTATTCTTTTTAGTTTGATGCTGTTCTGGTGACGTTTGTTGCCGTAGACGCTTGCTGCTTTTCATTTCATAAAACGGAGAGAGATATCAAAGGATTTCATTAGCGTTGTACTGTTTATCTAGTTACTGCCTCGTCACTGCCTCGTACCGAATGAACAATGGTAGCTTGGTTTTCGCTTTTTTTTTTATGTCGCCTCTTTCGTTATGCACAATAATTGATTAAAATTTCTATAACGTAGCCCGCTCGTCCCTGGGTCAACAGCATTTCTGTATATGTGTGTGTGTGTGCGTGTATTTAAGTGTATGTAAGTGAATGTACAGTATCGGACAAAAGAAATTGATTTTTTTTGTTTTAAAGCTAACTTTTTAGGGGGGTTATGAATTGACAAACGGTATTCAGAAAAGTTGCTGCACGTGTTGAGGGTTCTCTGAATATATCAAAGTACCGTTATACTATCATGTCTTTAATTGTTTTTTTTTTAACAAAAACGAAATTAGGAACGACAACAGTAATTGAATTTGATATATTTATTCGTTTAAAAGTAACAAATTATATGTTTTTTACATTAAATATACTTCTTTTTTCAATATCGTGTAGAAACAACTAAAAAGTGTGTGACAACTTTTCTGAATACCGTTTGTCTTTTGTCCGATACTGTATTTAATGAAATTTGTAGGGTCGACTTCAACCCGTAAAGCTTCACTGATTTTGACGCATTTTCTTCATTCCAAAGCTTTTATCGTCCTATAGAACAGTGCTCCGGAACCAGTGTCCCGCGGCACACTGGTGTGCCGGGAAATGATATTAGGTGTGCCGTGGTAAACATTTCAAAAAGCTATTTAATAATTCTTTCAGGATTTTTTTTTAAATTTTTTCATTATAAATATTTTATACACAAATTTTTTTATATTTTCTTTTGTGGTGTGCCCCGGATTTCCAGAAAAAAAATTGGTGTGCCGTCTGCAAATAAAGGTTGCGGAGCACTGCTATAGAACACTACTTTGGAAAAAACGTACCGTATTTGAAAAAATCGCAAAAATGTTTTACATTTGGAATAATAACCCAAATAGCATTTTAAGCAGCAAATGTGGTCTTTATCCCCATATTTCGTCACCATCCAAATCGCGGCGATAAGCAATTTATCTCGCGGCCACGTCGTAGTTGTGCAAATGAGACGCGCAACGACATCCATAGTGGGGAACACTTTTCAGCGATTTGCGGCGCCGCAATTACGACGGCAGGGACGTAATTCTTACGTCGCCATTTTGCAAACAATGACGCCCCCATCATCAAAATTAGTTGCCTCAAGCTTTATGCGAGCGTCATCTGACGGCATTATATCACACAAATCATGACGCGGAGTTCTCTTTCTCCCTCGAATGCTTACTTAGCTTGTTGAGTGAACAGAAATGAACAAATAAAAACGTAAACAGAAAGCGAACAAAAATCTAATGGCGATAAATTAATGGAAACTTTTTGTGGAGTATTATTTTATAATGGACTTTTCCTCCGATTGCATGTCGTGATTTTAGTGGCAATTAAAAATTTTCAACAATATTGGATCTGAAATTTAAACAGATTTTATTGGGCCATCAAATTATTTCGTTTTTAACGAAAAATTTCTTTAATTTTATTTTACCGGTCAAATTTATTTTTTCTTTTGCAATGAAATTTTGATGCCAATAAAATTGTGCTGTTTGAAAAATGTCTCCTATCCATCTTTTATACAATTTCCTTCAGTTATTAGCTTGAAATAAGAAATTTAATTCTCGAAGCGAAATCGTTTGCATCAAATGTCAATGGGGAATATGGCGGCTGAAGGCATCAACTTTTTTTTTGTGTTTGTTAAACGGGGACTTTAATGAAACTCTAGTGGTAACAATGTCGACACTTTTTCCATCACACGGTTCTTCAAAGCGAATCTGGCATTCAGGCTCCACAGCTAATCACTGTTTCGACCCGAAAACCATCAAATGCTGCTCTATTGCTGCAGGATTTTCATGAAGCGAATGTTGCCCCAAAGACGAACCGTCGATCACCAATTTCCCCACTAAAGCAATTGTGCTGTGCAGACGCATTATTAATCACTGCGTTGTGCTCGTCACGTCTTACGCTTCTTGTACGCGAATGTAAATTATAGGTGTAAATTTTTGGCTCCGATTGCGTAAATTGCTGCATTTTAAAGCCGCAAAGAACAAATCTCATGCCCCCGTGCTTTTCGATGCTATTTGGGAATAATAATAATAATAATAATTTTAATTCATTAAATAATAAAGCTTGAAATTTTAACATTTACCGCAAAAATAAAAATGACATTAACAAAAATGTTGTCTGTCAGGTTAGGAACTTATTTAAAAAAAAAAAAAAGAAAAAAAAATTAAATTAATTTACAACTTATCATTCATAAATAAAAATCAATATTTTAAGTTTTTTTTTAAAAGATTTATGCTATTTACAGGATCTAATTAAATTCATTTATAAGCATCGATCTATATTTCCATGCAAGATTTATAAAAAGCTGCAACTTTACATAATTTTGGCCATTTAACACATCATAAAATTCTTCTTTCGTTAACACCACTTTTTTGAAAATTTGATTTCTGTAAGGACCAAAAATGAGGCAACAGGCTACAAAATGGTAAGTATTTTCCAATTCGCCTAAGTTACATATTGAGCAAATACCGTTATTATTATCCTTTTTGAATTTTCTTGCATTTGTGTTTAGCAAACCGCCCCGCGTTCTTATTATAAGACTTATCATTCTACTACTGTAATTGTCGGGGTAATATTTATGATTAGAAAGTTTGACTTCAAACTGGAATTTTGATACAACTGTTCGCCGTTCACTTAAATCACCATACGGATTTTCAATAATTGCCAGATTGGCAATTATAGCTTTTGTTATGTTTTAAATAAAAATTTGTTTCCTTAATTTCCTTTTCAGTAAAATTTCTTACTTAAATATCTATTGGCGATCGTTGTAGGCGGATCTACGTTTTCTGGCCGTCTCTACGAGACAGACACCTGCTTTTTCCCTTTGCTATCTATTTTTTTGTTTTTTGAACAGCGGAGCGGCTTTATATTCAAACAGTTATACAATATACTTTCATCAATTATCTGAGATGACCCTGTATGAGCATTTAAATCACCCACTAAACAAAAATCAATTTCACCCAAGTGATGTAACAAATTTTTTAATTGTTCGAAATCTTGCTCCCAGTTAGTGCAATTCAAGTATTTTGGGATGAAACATACACGTGTATCACCAAATGTACCATTTAAAATGATTTGATTATTTAATGTTCCAAAACTTAGACAGAACTTGGATTTGATATTTTTTTAAATGCGAAAATGCCACCGCCTTTCGCTCGGCCAAAATTATGGATTTGTTCCGCACCTATCCACTGCAATTCATAATCATTAAATAAATATTCAAAATTTACCCTGTTTTTTCCAACAATATGTGTTTCAAATAAAAATATAATATACTTATAAATAAAAGAAAATAAATTTCCAAACAAAAATGTTTTACCTAAGTTAGCTACATTGTATGAAATTATCTGACAGACTGCTGGTTGCTGAGCTCGTTGCTGGAGGCTTTTCATTTGGATGCTGCGGGTTTCTTGTAGCATGCAGGTGTCCACCTGTTAGGTAATTTCGTCCCTCTACTTTTATTTTGCTGCTGTAGTCCGTGTTCATGAGCGATTTAAGGTATTCAGCATCTTCCACAGACCGAGTCAGGCTGATTTTATTTGCCGACCTGATACAACGGTTATCCACATACAGGGTGGTCCGGATTAGGATGTCTATCCATTAACCCTTCATTCTTTGCACAATTTCATGAAAAAAAGTCCACTATACATGTGTTCGGAAATGTACCGTTATCGAACGGCAGCCATTTTAAATTTTCCCGTCGGAATTTTTCCGCACATCACTAACGAGGCTCTCACTGCCACAAATATTAACGGATTTCTATGATTTCTATGTCGTTAGATAGATAATAAAATACTGTTTTTGGATCAATTAAAAGTTTTGTGAAATACTGCAGATTTTCCTAAATAAATGGCTTTAAACAAGATTTTTTTTTGTTTTCAATCCAAAAAATTTGAGAAAGTTGCGTTTTTCTCAAATACTTGCCCTATACTTTTTTTTATTTTTTATTTTTGTATTATTCCTCTGTCAATTCCCCACAAAACGCATATTTAATTTTCATTATACGATTTCTAGTTCCATAGCTATAACCAAAACACTACTCCATGTTTCCACTGAAATCAAAATCAGATATTTTTCTTAATGGAATAGGCACTTCCCCGCACTTTTGGACATCGTTTGAAAAAAATACATAAAACAAAACAACACGTCACGATGTCCAAAAGTGTGGGGAAGTGCCTATTCCATTAAGAAAAATATCTGATTTTGATTTCAGTGGAAACATGGAGTAGTGTTTTGGTTATAGCTATGGAACTAGAAATCGTATAATGAAAATTAAATATGCGTTTTGTGGGGAATTGACAGAGGAATAATACAAAAATAAAAAATAAAAAAAAGTATAGGGCAAGTATTTGAGAAAAACGCAACTTTCTCAAATTTTTTGGATTGAAAACAAAAAAAAATCTTGTTTAAAGCCATTTATTTAGGAAAATCTGCAGTATTTCACAAAACTTTTAATTGATCCAAAAACAGTATTTTATTATCTATCTAACGACATAGAAATCATAGAAATCCGTTAATATTTGTGGCAGTGAGAGCCTCCTTAGTGATGTGCGGAAAAATTCCGACGGGAAAATTTAAAATGGCTGCCGTTCGATAACGGTACATTTCCGAACACATGTATAGTGGACTTTTTTTCATGAAATTGTGCAAAGAATGAAGGGTTAATGGATTGACATCCTAATCCGGACCACCCTGTATAGTGAGGTATCCTTGAATTTGCATTGCACATTTTTGTTCGACATTTGAAGTTGTTTTTTAAATTGGCGAAGTTCAAACCCTTGTGTTCTTTCTTCCGGAGAGTAGTCCTTTTGAACAAAAATTCCAGAGCCTTTTAATTTGGCGCTGTTAGAGAGTACATCTCTGAGTTGTTTTATGGAGAGTAATTCAAATATAAAATCTTTTTTTCTTTTTTATATGAATGACTTTATTTATTGTGACATCTACACTAAGTGTTTTTGTGCACAATTCAACAAAGGAATTACTAGCATCATTTATATTATTGCATGGAAGTCCACTTACTATCCCATTTGTCCTTCTTGCGAAACTTTCCAAACGATCAAGCTTAATTTTAATAGTACTTAACTTTTCTTGTAGGATTTTGTTTTCGTTTTTAACTTGTTCGACACTGGCCTGTAAATTTTGAAAGTCTTCTTTTGTCGCCAAAGTTTGTAGCTTTTTGTCAAAAATATTGTTGAGTTTTTCTTCCAAGGTAGCCCAGCTTTTTATTCTTTTTAGTTTGTTGATGTTCTGGTGACGTTTGTTGCCGTAGACGCTTGCTGCTTTTCATTTCATAAAACGGAGCGAGACGTCAAAGCATTTCATTAGTGTTGTACTGTTTATCCTCGTTTCTGCCTCGTCACTGCCTCGTCCCGAATGAACAATGGTAGCTTAGTTTTCGCTTTTTTTGTCTCCTCAATCGTTATGCACAATAATTCCTTAAAAATTCTTTATTCTGTTATTATATATTCGATGTTACTTATGTCGCACTATGATTTGGCTAATTTAACTTTGTAAATAAATCCAATTGAAGCTAAGGCGGACATTCGTGCGGTGAAGGCGGCAAAAAATGGCACTATTGTGATAAAAGTTAACAATAAACATAACAAAAGCTATAATTGCCAATCTGGCAATCATTGGAGACCCGTATGGTGATATTCGTATCAAAATTCGAACAGTTGTACCAAAATTCCACTTTGAAGTCAAACTTTCCAATAAGATTTTTTAAAATTTATTCCAATCGGATTTTGATGTATGGGAGTTTTATGTAGAATCATATCCTAAATAACTTTTGTTCTTGCACTTTTTTGATAAGAAGCACCGTTTTTGAGATATTCGCAAAAAACCTTTTCGTTCGTATGGGGGGTACCCCCCCTAATGGTCCATTTTTGCCCATTAACGAACTTAGCCTCACATTTTAGGAAAAACGAAACTGTGCAAAATTTCCGTGCGCCCGCAATCCGCGCCACAGACAGACGGACAGACAGACGGACAGACGGACGGACATGCTAAATTCAACTTTTTTCATCATTCTAAACACACTGGTGTAATTCATTTTTGTGTGCGATGACGAGATCTTGGCGTTACAAACGGTAAGGCAAAGTTAATATACCGTTTGGTTTCACCATACGGGTATAAAAAGTCTTCACTAGCATTAGAAACTTTAGCAAAAGGCCAACTTGCCCAGAATTATGATGTATATGTTCCCAAAAAGAAGAATCCGAAAATTTATATAACAGGCGTGGATGATAAATACTCAGAAGACAGATTACTAATGGAGCTAAGTGCACAAAATCAATTTCTCGACACCAAAGACAAATTTAAAGTAGTTCACTCGAAACAAAGACGGGATAGTAAATGGACTTATTATATAGAAACAAGCGGAACAACTTACTTTAAAGTATTAAACAAATTTGTCAATATTGGTTGGGACTCGTACAAAGTGCATGAAGACGTAAGTGTGTTGAGATGCTACAACTGCCAGAGGTACGGCCACAAAGCAGCTGATTGTAATAACAACAAAGTTTGTGGAAACTGTTCAAATCAGACCAACTGTGATGGTAAAAACTGTACAACGGAACCGAACTGTGTCAATTGTATTTTTGAAAATGATAGATATAAAACCGAACATGATATTAATCATAGACCAGGAGATCGATATTGCATGGTGCAACAAAAGAAATTGGCAGGGGCCAAAAGTAGAATTGATTATCTATCTGAAGATCTTATTTAATCTCTTTAAAATGGGGAGGGAAAAAATTCATTCAAACACTGAAACACTAAAAGAAATAAAAATAATTTACCTAAATATTCGAAGCATTAGAGGTAAACTTAATGAATTAGAATCAATTTTGATAGAACAACCAGCGCATATTGTTGTATTAAATGAGACATGGTTATATAGTGATGAAACTGATTTTATTAAAATTCCAGGATATAGGGGAGTATTTAATTGCAGGAATGAGAATAGGGGTGGTGGAACTGCTGTGTTTATTAAAAATGGTATGAGTTTTTCAATAATTGAACAAACGAACTTATTTAACGGAATAGTTATTCAAATCGCGACAAAAAACTTAAACTTAAGAATTATGACAGCATATAAGTCGCCAGCTGATAAAGATTCCGAATTCTTTAATTTTATGGATGATATGCTAGGAAAATTTAAAAATATGCTCTTTGTTGGAGACACGAATATTGACCTACTCAGAAATTGCCATACGACAAAACTATATCAGGATATTGTTCAAGCAAATGGTTATCATTTTAGAAATAAGGTAGACGTTACACATGCCACAAGAGTAGCACTTGTCTGTAGTAGAGACGGAGAAACGAGGGACACAACTCGTAGCATAATTGATCACATATTAATTAATAATGATAAAATAAAAACAATAATAGAGCTGAAAGATTCAATCTCGGACCACAAACAAATTAACATAGTAATCCAGCTAGAGATGTTTATCAAAAAGGAAATGAGTAAAATTAAGAAAGCTTACCTTGATGTTGGGAATTTTGTAAAGGAAGTTAAGAAGAAAATATGTAACAATACTCCAAGCAGTTTCGAGGAACTTGTCACAATGATAATGGATACAAAAACGGCCAATACCTCTATGCGTACAATTAGGGACAGACAAACCACTTGGATGACTCCTGATATTATAGAAAGCATGAAAAGAAGACAAAAAATTTACAAACGTTTTATGAGGGAGGCAGACAATCAGGAACTTGAAAAAAAGTATAAACAAAGTAAATTGGAAACTGCAAAATTGATTAAGGCGGCTAAACAAAACTACATTTCAAATGAACTAAAAAAAGCAGAAAACGATATGAGAAAAGTATGGAAAACTATTAATGAATCTCTAGGAAAAGAACGAAAAAAAGAAACTATTACAAAAATTATATGGGAAAATACACTATATTCTGAGGAGAAACAAATTGCAAATGGCATCAACAATTATTTTAGCCAAATAGGTAGCAATCTTGATGACAAAATACAAGATTTGATAAAAAAATATAACGCGGAACGAACAAAAAACAAAAGGGAAAAATCAAGTATGTTTTTATATCAAACAAATGAGCAAGAAGTACTCAATATCATAAAAAATTTAAAAACCAACTTTGCACCAGGTCACGACGGAATAACGGCGCTAGATGTGAAAAAACTTGCAAGTGTGATTTCACCGATTGTATCAAATCTCATCAATGATTGCTTAGAAAAAGGAGATTTTCCACAATGTTTGAAAAAATCTATTGTTGTCCCGATCTTTAAATCTGGTGATTCGAGCAATCCAGGAAATTATAGACCCATATCTCTTATAAGCACATTCAGTAAAATTTTTGAAAAGGTAATAAATAAACGGCTAATTGATTTTATTAATAAAACTCGAGGTTTCGACAATCATCAATTTGGTTTTCAAAAAAACAGTGGGACGGAATCGGCTGTGACGGAAGTTCTAAGCAAAATTAACTCAGGATTGGATCAAGGAGAATATGTGTGCACAATATGGATAGATCTTAAAAAGGCTTTTGATACAGTTAATCATGCAATCTTATTGGAAACCTTGGAGGAGCTGGGAGTGAGAGGCATTGCACTTAAGCTTTTTGATACTTATCTAAAAAAATAAAAAAAATAAATTTTTAAAAAAAGCTTTTATTAAAAAAGAATGCACTAAAAAGAAAAAAATAATTTTCTGGACGCTGTGTATCACAAATATAAAAGCTTTTTAAAAGCGAGATAAATTTTTATTTTATTGTTTTATGCTTTATCTCGCTTTTTAAAAGCTTTTATATTTGTGATACACAGCGTCCAGAAAATTATTTTTTTCTTTTTAGTGCATTCTTTTTTAATAAAAGCTTTTTTTAAAAATTTATTTTTTTTATTTTTTTTATTTTGTTCTTTTTAGTCTTCGAATATATCCTTACATTTGAGATGTCCTTACAGGCTTTTTAACTTGAGAATCGTATTCGGCGACCCCAAAAACCCCCAGAATAGATTTTTTTCCGGAAAATTTGGAGAAAAGGATAATCACGTTATCCTTACAGGACCTTCCGTTATCCTTACTGACTTTTCAATGACAGATTCGGATTCAGCGACCCCAAAAACCCCCAGAATAGATTTTTTCCGGAAAATTTGGAGAAAAGGATAATCACGTTATCCTTACAGGACCTTCCGTTATCCTTACTGACTTTTCAATGACAGATTCGGATTCAGCGACTCCAAAAACCCCCAGAATAGATTTTTTTCCGGAAAATTTGGAGAAAAGGATAATCACGTTATCCTTACAGGACCTTCCGTTATCCTTACTGACTTTTTAATGACAGATTCGGATTCAGCGACCCCAAAAACCCCCAGAATAGATTTTTTCCGGAAAATTTGGAGAAAAGGATAATCACGTTATCCTTACAGGACCTTCCGTTATCCTTACAGACTTTCTAATGACAGATTCGGATTCAGCGACCCCAAAACCCCCCAGAATAGATTTTTTTCCAGAAAATTTGGAGAAAAGGATAATCACGTTATCCTTACAGGACCTTCCGTTATCCTTACAAGGACGAAGTAGTGAAAATATTGTATTGTCATCGGACTTATATAAGTGTGCAAAATTTCAAGTCAATCGAACAAGCGGAAGTGGGTCAAAATTGGGTTGCAAGATTTGACCCCGACAAACAGACAGACAGACAGACAGACAGACAGACAAGATAGCGAGCTAAATAAAAGCTTTTAAAAACGAGTGATGCAAACAAAAATAGCTGATACTTACAGTGATGAAAAGGAATCTTTGCTAGGAGTACCTCAAGGATCAGTTATAGGACCTACTCTTTATCTCTTGTATATTCAAAGCATTCAAGAAGCTCAACTGGAAGGTGATTACGTGATCTATGCTGATGACACAGCTCTGATATACAAAGCCGATACGCAGGAATTATTAGAAGATCGGATTAATCGTGATTTAAAGAAATTTAAAATGTGGGCACTGTCAAATAGATTAACCATCAATGAAAGCAAAACCAATTATATCATCTTTAAACAGAAAAACAAGTTAGACATATCTCTAAACATCAGAATTGATGACAACATTCTGGAACGAGTAAAAAAAATTAAGTACTTGGGTATGATTATAGATGAAAAATTGAGTTGGACGGAACATGCTGATCACATCAGAAAACAAGTTGTACCTCTACTTGGTGCCATGAAAAGATGCTATGGCCTTGATATACATGCGAAAATGTTGATACTCGAGGGGAATGTCTTTTCTAGAATAAGGTATAACATCTCAGCCTGGTCACATTGTTCAAAAGGTATTAAAAAAATCATCGATAGATTCTGCGCTAAAGGTATAAAAATTGCATATGGACTTCACTGGACAACGCCAACTGAACATGTATATCACGTTTCGAGGAAAATGAATGTAATTCAAATGGAAACTTTTGCTAAAATCAACCTTATTTACAAAATAGCACATGGTATGATTAAAACAAACGTTATTCTTCATAAAAAAATCAATTCTCACAATCTAAGAACCGCAGGAAACATTGTTCTAAAAAAACCCAGGACGAATCGGATAAAAGATGGTCTTTTATATCAAGCAACAAAATTATACAACGATCTACCGACTGACATAACAAGATGCAATTCATATGTACTTTTCAAAAAAAAAATTAAAAAACATATTATGAAAGAACTATAAACATAAAAGTAGAATAAAAATTATGTGCAAATTATTAAATTATTAATTTATTTATAGTTAAAACTCACTCTTATACCAGCTAATTAGCTGTCTGAGTTGGGTGTAGATATATAAAATAAATAGTAAAAGGTTATTGATCTAGTGTATATATATAAGGATCAATTTTGTAATTGTAAAAATAAAATAGGTTTAGAAGTATACTGAGGATAGTTGGGCCTCCCACATAGTGGGGTGAACCTCAGCATTTGAAGTGTACTTTTGTACTTTTAATATTGTTATTTGCTATTTCTAAGAATGAAAATTATATTGAATTTTTGTAATTAATGAAGGAAAGAATAATAAACAACATTTAATTAAATTAAAAAAAAAAAATAATCGCTAAATTTAATCAAATTAATTACAACTAAAGACGTTTGTCTTAATCGACCAGGCAGTGTTGCCATTCAATGGCAGTGTTGCCATTTTTTACATTTGTCTGGGAGAGGGAGAAGGACTGGTTGAATTTTTCCCATGTTCGGAAACGGTTTATCTTTTGATTTTTTCAATTTTCTACATCAATTAGTTCTCTAGTTTTTCAATGTTTTCGTATAAAAAATTCACTTATATCCAATTATATTCATGATATGAAGTTTGATTATATAAGAAAGGTATCTTCTCACCGTTATGTAGGAGGATATTATGTTTATTAACTTTGTTGTTTTATTAACTGTAAAAAGAAAAAAAAATACAGATGATAGTTGATAGTAATTCAATAAAAAAATAAATTTTTATAATCATCGATTTTTTTTTTCAGATATCGAGCAATCGTTGACAACTGATTTATCATCGCGATTACTCTCAAATATTCGCTAAATTACTCTAAACTGTGAGATAACATATTCTTTTGCAAAATAATTAAAAAAGTGAATCAAAATTAATGATATCGAAAATTATATATTTTATGCAGTGAAATTTTTAGTGCCCATAACTTGCGGTGATCCGGTTATATGTAAAGAATGTCGCAGGGAAATCCCCCATTTATTGGGGTGGTGAATGCCGCCACGAATTTACTTAAAAGATATCTTATCTTCCTGCCTTTATTGTTCTATATAATTGAAATCGCTGCAGAACCTTACGAAACAGGTGGTATACGTTTTGGTAGTGAAAAAAGCGGAATTAGTGACACAAGGTGTCCAAGGGCTTGCGCATGTAACGGACAAATGATCGACTGTTCACATCGTGGGTTAACTCAGGTCCCGAAAAAAATACCTGCCGATGCTGAAAGATTGTAAGTTTTCAACTGTTCTTAGTTTTTAAAAAAAACCTTTTTACTTTCTTATACAAAGTGTAATAAAATATTGTATTTATGAAAAATTTCGCCCAAAAAAATTTTTTTTCCGGTTTAGGTAAAGGTTTTAAATTTTTTTTTTCTATTTTATCTTTTTTAGTCATTTAATATTTGATTCGTAAGACTAAAAATAATCACATTATCCTTCTGTTGTCCTTACATAGTTATTATCCAAAATCGGACTCAGCGACCCCAAAAAACCCAGATGAGATTTTTTCCGGAAAATTTGTAGAAAAGGATAATCACGTTTTCCTTACAGGACCTTCCATTATCCTTTCAGATTTCTTAATGCCAAAATTGGATTCAACGATCCCAAAAACCCCCAAATAAGATTTTTTCCTGGGAAATATCAGGAAAAGGATTATAGGACCTTACGTTATCCTTACTGATTAATTAATGTCAGAATCGAATTCAGCGATCCCAAAAACCGCAAATGAGATTTTTCCGGAAAGTTTGGGGGAAAGGATAATTACGTCATCCTTACAGGACCTTCTCTTATCCTAACAAGGACGATGTAGTGAAAATATCGTTTTGTCATCGGACTTACGTATGTGTGAAAAATATCAAGTCAATCGGATGAGTGGAAGTGGGCCAAAATTGGATTTCAAGATTTGAATCTGACATATAATCAAATAAACACGAAGGCAAGCTAAATAAAAGCTTTTAAAAAGCCAGGGTGGTTCATCGTATGACATCTTTCTCTAATATCGCTATCTGTTATATTTTACCGTTATTGAGAGGTTTTCTTTAAAAATAAAAAAAATAGATTTTTGCTAATTGCTTGCAGACTAACGGGTTTTCGAAAAACAGCTAAAGAAATAATTGATGGTATTGAAATTCTCTAGATTTTTTCCTTTTACTGTAAATCGAGATATCTCATGTTTTGTAAAAAAAATGGTTTTTTGTAAAATAATATTTTATTTGTGGATTTTGATAAGGAAGTACTGTATACATCATATATTTTTATACCAGTATGGCGAAACCATATTATCTTTGTAGATTAACTTTACCTTACCGTTTGTAACGCCAGGATCCCGACATCACACACAAAAATGAATTACACTAGTGTGTTTAGAATGATAAAAAAAATTGAATTTTGCATGTCCGTCCGCCTGTCCGTCCGTCTGTCCGTCCGTCTGTCTGTGGCGCGGATTGCGGGCGCACGGATTGAGCTAGACTTGAAATTTTGCACAGATTCGTTTTTCGTAAAATGCAAGGCTAAGTTCGTTAATGGGCAAAAATGGACCATTAGGGGGGGGTACCCGCCATACGAATGAAATCGTATTTTGCGAATATCTCAAAAACGGTGCATCTTATCAAAAATTGTAAGAACAAAAGTTATTTAGGATATGATTCAACATAAAACTCCCATACATCAAAATCCGATTGGAATAAATTTAAAAAAATCTTATTGGAAAGTTTGACTTCAAAGTGGAATTTTGGTACAACTGTTCGAGTTTTGATACGAATATCACCATACGGGTTTTCAGTAATTGCCAGATTGGCAATTATAGCTTCTGGTTATGTTTAAAATTAGTTGTGCTTTATACGTCCAGAACGATCCTCTTCCGTCACGTTATGTAGGTTTACATCGAAATATGGTCGTTTCTCTAGTGGAGAAGAATTAGGATACGCAATTACGCCATAAACGTTAGTAATGTGACATATTACATAAAACGTTATCTTCTTGTAAGACCCAATCTTCGTTTTTGCGTGAAAACACCTTCTCCACAAAAGTTCACACTCCATGGAGCTGGAACCGCACTCAGAGAATCATCTCCAAACATTGACCTTTACATTGACGCTTTTGTACACAACGAGCTTTGGAGGCCGCGGAATACGACAATTTTGGGTCTTTTGGGCGCAAAAATAAAAATACTACCTCGTAACGCTTTGCGCACACCGCACTCAGTTTGGTTAAGTTGCGTTCACTACAAGGTTTCGAGAGCTCTATTACGCTGGAACACAAACATAGCACACAAGAAAATTTTCTTCCATAAGATTTACTTCTTATTTACTGCTATTTTACTGCGCAAAAATAAAATTTGCTGCTGCAGCCGATTTCGAGATATTTGTTATGTTCCAGCTTCATTTTGAAGCTACCCCCTTATCCGGATCAGTGGGAATAAGAGTGATATTAATCCTTTTGTTTGTTAAAAAATATTTTGTATAAGAATCCATTTCTCGCTTGCGTTGATATGGCGAATCTTTAAAATTGCATTTGACTGGTGTAGGGTTCAGGTATTTGCCAACTCGTATCGCATGGCATTTAAAACCTAATGTACAATGCGAAAGATATATTTTGACGAATCAGTATAATAACAATTGTAATTTACTTCAAAATTGAAAAATTCGAGACTCGTGGACGTGTTTTCTGAAAGTGTTAAAATCAAATAAATTTTACAACAGTTAAAAAATTGGTGTTTTTAATTTTAGACGTCCCACTACTTTGCTATTAAAAGGAGGAGAGACGGAGAAACGGTTCTGTCAAACCATACTACCCGATGGTCCGGTTCCGAGTTCAAGAACCGAGAATCGAGAACCGAATACAAAAACAGAATTCAAGACCGGATTCCGAGTGCAAAACCAAAAAAAAAACATTTAAAAGAGGATTTTGGCTATCTTCGTTTTTACAAGCTTTAAGATTGTTAGTTTCTTTGTTAGGCTCAAACCATATGATTTAATTTTGACCCATTTCCCCTCTTCTGTTTGACTTGAAGTTTTGCACACACGTAACTCCGATGACAATGCAACATGTGTGTATTCGTGTATGCGAAAAAAAAATGGTGGTCAACAGACATCATTTTGTCCAAATCGAACTGCCGAAATATCCATCGTGTGATGTCTTAAATGAAGGTGCTTTGAAAAATAGCTCAGGAAAAAAACTAATAAATTACGCTAATAAATAGCGGCGTTAGAAATTTAGGAAAAATTGAAAAAAATTGCGTACTTGAAAATTTTTCTATGACACGTATGAATTTCGACAAGAAACTGGACATAAATTTTTTGGCGGGAAACGAAATCTTGAGAAATCTGACTCGGATTGGAAATATTTTTTTCTTTTTTTGGTTGTTTGGTTTTTAAGCTTTTCGGTCCTTCTATGGAATAAAACAATTCCAACTGTTTCCCTTCTGGTTATTTATTAAACCGACATTTCGATCATGTTTATCACCAGTTTTACCACTGACGGAACGGAGATGGTATATGCGTTTGGCTTAAAGTTTGTGCGTCCGTCCCACATAACTTTTGAACCACTCAATCGATTTCGGTCCCGTTTTTGGCATTCGGCTGGACATGGATACCGAATCGTTCTTGCGTTTAAAAATTCCCCCTTCCCCACTCAATTTAAACCCCCTCTCCTTGTATCTCCTGATCCGCTGAACCGATTTCGATCCTGTTTTTGACATTCTGTTGTAAATAATGAAAGTGTGTAAGAATTCACTCTCCCGTTAACGTTACCTCTCCTCTCCCTGTGTATTTCGACTCCTCGTACCGTTTTCGATCCCGCTTCGGCATTCGAGGGACATTACTTGAAAAAAATTGGTAATCTTTAAATAAGTATTACAATACAAAATAGTTACCAAAAAACTTTAAATTCAATCGGACATAAAAAGTTTGTTCAAATATAACAAAAGCTATAATTGCCAATCTGGCAATTATTGAAAACCCGTATGGTGATTTAAGTGAACGGCGAACAGTTGTATCAAAATTCCTCTTTGAAGTCAAACTTTCAATAAGATTTTTTTTTAAATTTATTCCAATCGGATTTTGATGTATGGGAGTTTTATGTAGAATCATATCCTAAATAACTTTTGTTCTTGCACTTTTTTGATAAGATGCAGCGTTTTTAAGATATTCGCAAAAATCGGTTTCGTTCGTATGGGGGGTACCCCCCCTAATGATCCATTTTTACCCATTAACGAACTTAGCCTTGCATTTCACGAAAAACGGATCTGCGCAAAATTTCAAGTCTCTAGCTCAATCCGGGCGCCCCCAATCCGCGCCACAGACAGACGGACGGACATGTAAAAATTAATTATTATACCCGTATTATTATACCCGTATTACCGTTTGTAACGCCAAGATCCCGTCATCACACATAAAAATGAATTACACCAGTGTGTTCAGAATGATAAAAATAATTGATTTTTGCATGTCCGTCCGTCTGTCCGTCTGTCTGTCTGTCCGTCTGTCTGTGGCGCGGATTGCGGTCGCATGGATTGAGCTAGAGACTTGAAATTTTTCGTGGATCCGTTTTTCGTAAAATGCGAGGCTAAGTTCGTTAATGGGCAAAAATGGACCATTAGAGGGGGTACCCCCCATACGAACGAAAACGTTTTATGCGAATATCTCAAAAACGGTGCATCTTATCAAAAAAGTGCAAGAACAAAAGTTATTTAGGATATAATTCTACATAAAACTCCCATACATCAAAATTCAATTGGAATAAATTTAAAAAAATCTTATTGGAAAGTTTGAAGTGGAATTTTGGTACAACTGTTAAAATTTTGATACGAATATCACCATACGGGTCTCCAATGATTGCCAGATAGGCAATTATAGCTTTTGTTATGTTTTTTATACCCGTATGGTGAAACCAAAGGGTATATTAGATTTGCCTTCCCGTTTGTAACGTTAAGATCCCGTCATCACACAAAAAAATGAATTACAATAATTATGAATTAAATGAAAAATATCAGTTGTGGTCAACACAAAACTTTCTTCTACAAAATCTACGACCCTGTGCAATTTACGCTAGAGCCCTGTCGCGTTGTCAATCTAAGACGACCTCCCAATAAATTGTTGGTTCATCCAAAAATATCAAAAACGTACAAAATTTGAGATAACTTGAGAACGGTAAAAGATATCAATTTACGGTAAATGGCAAAAATGTAGAAAATGTTAACATCTTTAATTATTCTTTTAACTGATTTGTCGAAAAACCGTTAGTTTGCAAATTATTCGCAAAAATATGATTTTTTACATATTAATGAAAATATCTCAATAACGGTAAAAGATAACGGATAACGGTAAAAGACAAAATTGTGCAGAATGCCATTCTCATTAATTCACTTCATACATTCAGTCAGCAAAAACCCGTTAGTTTTCGAGATAATCGCAAAAAACTGTTTTTTTGGAAATAACGGTTTATCTCGATAACAGGTTGAGATATCGAGTTATAGCTAAAAACAAAAGTGTGGGAAATTTTATTTTCTCCAAGTTTTGTCATACTTAAGGCCACTAAAAAACGCGTAGTTTGGGAGTAAATCGAGAAAAACGAAATTGCGATTTTTGAAAAACCGCCATTTTGGATACTTCCGGTTAACGGATTTCCACCAAAAGTTGATAGGATCGTCCCATTTCAGGACCCAACATGCCTATAAAATTTCATGGCGCTAGCTCTATTAGTTTTTGAGAAATCTTGTACACAGACTGACAGACAGACTGACAGACAGACTGACAGACAGACTGACAGACAGACTGACAGACAGACTGACAGACAGACTGACAGACAGACTGACAGACAGACTGACAGACAGACTGACAGACAGAAAGACATTTTTTTAATATGACTCCAATCGACTCAGGAGTGATCGGGAAATGTTTTTTAGGCAAAATTAAGAGGTCGAAATTTTTCATGAATACAATACTTTATTATACTCCGTAGAAGAAAGTAAAAATGAATTAAATGAAATGAATTTTAAATGAATTTTTTTAATGAAAAAATGAATTTAAAAATGGATTAATAATTTATAAGGCTCGTGCACCATATTTCGTTCCTATTAAAAATTTTGCGTCAAATAGCAGAAGAAACGTGATTTTAAAATTCGGGAAGTATCTATCCGATAAAAGTATTTACCCGACGAATCTACTGCTGACACCATTGTGGCTTTGTGTATGAAATGCCGAACAAAAGGAATAGCATTTCATCAATCAGCGTTTAAAACAAATAATAACAAAAAGTTTAAATCTAAATTGAAAATTGTTAGTTTTTTTTAAATTTTTTTTTGAAATTTTACATTTAATATACAATTTTTTGTTTTTGAATTTTTAATCAAAAATTAAATTGCAAAAAATTTAATTGATTGAAATTTTAATTGCAATTAATTTAATTGCAATTGAATTAATCGTATTCTGCAATTAACATAAATTAATTGCAATTAATTTAATTGCAAATCTGCAATTAAATTTAATTGCAATTAAATTAATTGCAATTAAATTTTCAATCAATTGATTGGTCAATTGAAAATTTAATTGATTGATGCCCAACACTGCTTCCGGTTAACGGATTTCCACCAAAATTTGATAGAATCGTCCCATGCCAGGACCAAATATGCCTATAAAATTTCATGGCTCTAGCTATATTCGTTTTTGAGAGATCTTGTACACAGACTGACAAACAGAAACACATTTTTGTAATATGACATCAATCGACTAAGGAGTGATCGGGAAATGTTTTTAGGCAAAATTAAGAGGTCGATTTTTCATGAATACAATACTGTATTATACTTCGTAGAAGAAAGTAAAAACACATATTTATTTATTTTTAATATTTATTCTAGCTGACACAGTCGAATTAAAATTTGAATTGTACAAAAAAAAATGGTTTTCATGAAAGTATTGAAATATGCAACTAAATATGCATTATATGCATTTATATGCAAATATGCACTAACGTGTCAAATATGCGAAATATGCAACAACAAGTGACCTTCATTTGCTTCTAAACTTATTGATTCGGATGAATAAAAAACTCCCGGAACCGAAATCATAACGAGAAGAAATATGCAAATGCATATTTTTGGCAGTCCTAGTTATAACCTATATGCCGAAAAATTCTAATAGAGTGGAATGCTAAAAAGGTCGAGTAAAAACCATGAAAAAAAATAGTACAAAACATTTTAATATCCTCCTGCCTGTCTATCGGTGCAATTGAGTTCGAAACTTGAAATATTGCTTCTTAAATGGACAAAATCGAACTATTCCGCGTCCCCCTTCCCCGAAATAATGAAATAGTTTGTCGTGTGGTCCAATTTTTGAGGGACAACCACAGATACTCCGGAGCTTTACTTTACATCCCGGTAACCCGGAATGATCGCCCCGGAGCCCGATCACCTGTCACCTACCGGCACGCTTGCTTTACCAGGCTCTTCGCTCGCGGGTGGGGGGTTTTTGTAGGTGACTTGGGCGATAGACAGGTGTTAACCCTGCCAATCGAGACAAAGAAATAGGAAAGAAGTCAAAATAAAGGACAGTCATAAAATATTCAATTTAATCGGCTGAGCGGAATATATTTAACCCATTTATTGACCCTCCCTACTGGAGGTCCTATTTATATTCATCAACTCATACTGACTTGGCCTTCCCTTCTCTCCTCAAAGATACGTTCAACAAATCATGATTCAAAAGAAAACCAAATTTCAAAATTTAGCGAAAATCAAAACCATATAGAAATAAAACGATTTTTCAAATGATTTGTAAATAATTTATATTTAAGCTACCGACAGATCGAATAATTTTACAGGCCAATTTTCAACCAAAATCTTGACAAGAAAATTTTACAAATTCTCTGACTTTAATTTAATCAAGCTTGGCCTTAGCTTGGCCCCAGATTGACCAAATAGTGGCGCTTTTAATACGAAACTAGCCTCTACGAGGCCTGCTCTAAAGTTATCATGTCACAAACCGTTGTTTGGAGAAAAAGTAGTAAGTGTTAGAAGACCGCAAAAGATTTCGCCAGCACTTAGTGTTTTTCTCCCAAAAAATAGTTTGTAACGTGATAACTCTAGGGTAGGTTATCACTCGTAGACGCCTAGTTTCGTACTAAAAGCCCACTGTTTGGCCAAGCTCAGGCCAAGCTAGTTTTATGTTAAAATTGGTCAATATGTAAGTTTTTCGTTTGATTGAATTTAATGAAATATCTTATGTGAACAATTTTTTCAAATATTTCGAGAACCGTTACAGATATTTTTACCCGCGAAGAAAAAATTTCCCTTCCGGGCGTCCATTATATTGTATACCTATATAACTAACGTCCAGTATAGCGAACAGCAGTTTCGAATTATTATTACGTATTATTATTATATTATTGTATTATTATTATTATTATTAGCATCTCTATAGTGAAAGACGGAAAATTTTGTTATTCTATATAACGAAAAACTATTTGTTTCGTAAATAATGTGTGTTATACGTGAAACCGTCGCGAAAAATTAAACTTTTAAGGTAATGTAATCAGTTTAAGTGGGATTTGTAACGCTTATACATACATTAAAGCATTATCCCACTTAAGAATAAATCGTATTAAAATTTACCTCAATCTAAAATCTCATTATGATAATGTTCATAAAAACATACAGCCATGTTCAAAAGTGTTAGCCACCCCCATTTTTTGCAAAGAAATCATAGATTTTGATAGAGCATTTGTGGAGTATTTTGAAGAAAAATATCCGGAAACACAGAAATAACATCAGAAGATACCCTGAAAAGTGCTATTCAGGAGGAATGGGATTTTATAAGTGACGACACGAAAATAGGCTTGTAGCGACAATGCCGAAAAGACTCGCTGCTGTAATAAGAGCTAGGGGTGGGCCCACGTAATATTAGTCAGATAAATAAATTTTGATATTCTTAAAATCACATTGTTTCACTGTGTATATAATAACACGTAAACAGGAAAAAATTGATTTTGAAATGGTGCCTAACACTTTTGAACATGGCTGTATGTTGATCTTTAATGCGCATTTCGTTATAACGAACCCGATTTAACGTACGGGCTGAACATTATATATGTAGGTCGATATATTGGGCCTCCACTGTATTTTGCAGTCACTGAGTTTCAGTTCATACAAAATTATTGGGCAAAGTGACTGTATTACCGAAGATAGAGGTAAATCTTTTGCGGTCTTCTAGCACTTACTACTTTTTCTCCAAACAACGGTTTGTGACATGATAACTTTAGAGCAGGCCTCGTAGAGGCTAGTTTCGTATTAAAAGCGCCACTATTTGTTCAATCTGGGGCCAAGCTAAGGCCAAGCTAGTTTCACCTTAAAATTTCACCATATTTAAGTTTTTCGTATTTTAGTTGTAATTTTTTATACAATCTGTTCTATTCTAACATAGGTTGTCTTTAAACTTTGATCGACGTACATATTATGTGACACAAGGAGGTAATAGTAAGCCTCGTAGAGACTAGTTAGGCCCTATATTCACCATTAACATGAGTTTTTTTTTAAATAATGTATCAATCGGGTTATTTACTTTAATAAAAAAAGTATGATTTCAAATAAATATATACAATTTTACTGTGCCATACCTTTTTTAATTGTATAAATTATTGTATTTTGAATTCTATAACTCCAACATCCACACATTTTTATACACATTCACACATATTTATACACATTCACGCATATTTAGATATTCGCGATTGGCATGATTAGTAAATCTCCCTGGGAAAAGCATTTCTATATTTTATTTCAATTTTCAACACCTTTTTAGACATAAGAAAAGTTGAAATTAAAAACAACAAAATTCTAGCTATTGACACAAATAAATTACCTGAGAGGACAACGTATATTTGCCCGTGGGAGAAAACGGGCTCGTACCACACAATCCCCACTTTGTCAAATGTCTGGCCTTGAGATTTGTTGATGGTCATGGAAAACGCAGGTCGAATGGGAAAATACAATATAATAATAGCTTTGTCAAAATTTTCCGCTTATAATTAATCATTAAAGTTAAATTTCCAACAACGGCAGAGTATTGAAAAACTAAGTTATTTACATAAGTTTTAATGAAAAACTTCATTTCATTAAAACTTATGTAAGTTTATTTGAGTAAAATTATGAAATCAAATTTATTATTTTTCACATCGAATGGACCATTCCTTAGATTTTTTAGATACAGTTAAACCTGTATAAGCCGGGCCCTATATAAGCCGGAAACCTACCTAAGCCGAATAGTTTTCAAGTCCCGTGATTTTGAAGTGGTTTTCCATGAATCTGGATAAGCCGGAACCTGCTTAACGCGAACCCGCGGACATAATTTTTTTTGTATTTTTTTATATAAAAATGTTTTTAGAGTTAGTAGACCATTTCTGTGGTCACAAGGAAAAACTGCTTAAGTCGAAAAAGCGTGTTTTGAGTAATTTGGGTTTAAAGTTTTGATTATTTTTTTTTGCAAGCAAAACTGACTTAGGTTATATGGTTTTTGCTCTACCATTCCTCATAGGGGTACAGCATCAAAACCAAATTTTGACAGAATATAGAACTGGATAAGGAGAATTCAAATATGCACCAACCTTTAAAACTACATAACTCGAGTTAAGCGGTTTTTCCTTGTGACCACAGATTTCTAAAGCATAGAACAAATCGCCCGATCAAAAAATTAGTTACAGTAGTCAGAACAGGGTTTTTATCATCTTTTCCCTTACATTATAAACACCTATCTTTCTCAAATGTTGTTTCTTAGCTTAAATTGTTCATAGTTGTAAGACCTTGAGTCGATCTCTAGCATAAAATATATTTTAAAAAATTGTATTACGATGAATTAATAAACCAACCAATAATAAAAAAAAAAAAAGTTACAGTAGTGTGTTTAGCATGACATAAAAATTTGATTTGCCCTAGTCAGTGGGTAAATCGGAATATTTGCTCTCCCCTCCCCCATACAAATAAAAAAGATTTTAGAATTTTTTGAAAAATACTTTGAGCCAAAAAGGTTCTAAAGACCAAAAAAAAACTCTAGTTTGAATTCTAATTGGAGTTCTATCAAAATTTTAACAGAAAAATCAATGTAAAATGATTTTGTTCGTTTCCAAGCTCCG
This sequence comes from Chrysopilus asiliformis, assembly GCA_964034945.1. Classification (NCBI taxonomy): domain Eukaryota; kingdom Metazoa; phylum Arthropoda; class Insecta; order Diptera; family Rhagionidae; genus Chrysopilus; species Chrysopilus asiliformis. The sequence goes on along the minus strand of OZ035962.1, from coordinate 53,241,486 downwards.
GAAGGGTTATTCAAACCCACAGCAATAGTTTATGCTAAAAACCATATCCGCAAGTTTTGAAAATGCATAAAATCTTGCACAAAGTTATTAACTTATGTTATAAAAAGACGCTTCAAGTAGATCTTGTTTCAGCAAGGAGAAGGAAGACATAGTTTAGAGGAAAAATTTCTTTCATAAAAACGTCAGACAACAGTTTTATTGGGAGTATTTTTCATCTCTCTAATTGAAATCAATTCGAAATCTTCCTACTTTTTATTGTCACATGTATGTCGAAAAAACATATTTTTTTATAAACCGGATCATTGTTCAAGAACTGGGACATTTTTAGGCTCAAAAGTAATGCACAAATTCAAAAATTTACACTACGAGGTTTCATCGCATAGTTTTGTATATAGTTACATTATCGTAAAACAAAATAAAAACCCGTGTTTTTTACTCCAACCTGTATAAGCCAGAAGCCGGACAAATTTCTTGGTTCTGTGCGAGTCTGGCTAAAACAGGTTTTCCTGTATTGGATCATTTCAGATCATTTGATGTTTAACAAAAAAAAATTAATATATGAATATATTCAAAACTCGATAAAGCTTCACAAAAATCAAATTTACCACAAAGAAAAACCTCTAAAAATCATTTAAACAAACAAATTTTGTCACGGGACTGAAAAATCTGCAATTAGGCCATAGCTTTCCCCGTGTTGCAGTTGGCCTGCCCTTAAAAAGTTCGTCCAAATCGGTTGAGTACTTCTCAAATTTTGAACACAAGCCTTAAAACCTATAAGGTTATTATAATATATGAATAACATTTAAACCAGCCATGGGCAAAGTGTGGTCTTTTTGGCCCATTTGGCCCAGTTTGAGAAAACCGAAATAATACACTTGCAACTGGGCCAAATTCATTCGCAACTGGGCCAAATCCACCAACATGCTTATACAGTGCTTGTACCTCTATACTTTCGCAGCGATGAGCGAAAACACATCACAGCCATCGGTCGGTCTGAGTTGTTTTCATGTCATTCGCCATCAGGCACTCCACTCAGTAGGTGGTGTTGCTTGTTATTTGCGCATATACACTGAAACAAATATGAAGCGTTTCTATAATAATAGAACCTTTAAAGATCAATGGGAGGAGGATATTGTTTTTGTAGAAATCCCTGCTTGGTACAGTGCTTGGTTTGTTTTCTTAAGCTTTCCCACATCAAAAAATAAGTAGCCAAGCACAAAAGCGATTTTGATTTTGATGGTGAAAGCAGAAAATTGATTTTTGCAAAATTAAAAGAAGACTTTCTAAAGAAAACTACATCCACTGCCAATGTTATACCAGAGCAGAAAACTAATTCATGTAATTCGAAAGCAATAAAAAAAGGTTCGTTTGTAGTCAGTTTAAAGACATTTTCTCGCAGTGTACTCGATTTTCTGAAGTATATTTTGGCTTGTTGGTATATGTTTGGCCCGTTTTTATTTTCTCTTGCCCACGTCTGATTTAAACAATAAAATCAAAAATTAAAAAAAAAAATAATCCCACAGGAGGAGTTGAACCCACAGAAACATTTACTCGGAGCTAATCTTTTCCACGCTACACTATTCAATCACTCAAAAATTCGGTGACGAAAATACGTTTAAAAAACTCTGTTGATTTACCCGTCAAACATAATATTTTTTGAATATATAAATACATCAAACACTTTTTTGAATTCATGATTTCGATCAAAGTTTGCTTAATTTGTTGCACCTATAATACATTTAAACAACTAATGCCAGAATTGTGAGTGGCTCAATCGCTATGTCTGTTGGGGTGCAAGCTATTGGTCCCTGGTTCGAATCCTATGTGCCGCAATTTTTATTATTTTTAAAATAAGCTTGTAGGTGAGGGGAGAAGTGGGAGCGGGGTCGACTTATTTAAGAAAAACAATTTGAAATAAGCGCCTTTAGTATAATAGGATATCTCTATGTGGAAATATTCCCAAAAATTACAAAATTCTACAAAATATTTAGACAATATCCAATATTAAAATCTAGTACCAATTTAAATTGAGGAAAATAATTTTGTTACAATAATATAATCTCTATATATAATATAATCTATATATATAAAAATGGATGTTTGTCTGTTTGTCTGTCTGTCTGTCTGTCTGTCTGTTTGTTTGAGATTACAAAACTCAAAAACTACTGGGCCGATTTTTACGCGGTTTTTTGCAAAATGATCTGCGTTGCCAGGAGCAGGTTTTTAGCTATGTAGATTTTCAAAATTCGAAACGGAAGGTCCTGTAAGGATAATGAAAATATCCTTTTTCCCATTTTTCCCCGGAAAAATTTGCATTATAGGGTTTTTGGGGTCGGTAATCACGAATCCGGTATTACATTTTCAAAATTCGAAACGGAAGGTCCTGTAAGGATAATGAAAATATCCTTTTTCCCATTTCTCCCCGGAAAAATTTGCATTATAGGGTTTTTGGGGTCGCTGATCACGAATCCGGTATTAGATTTTCCAAATTCGAAACGGAAGGTCCTGTAAGGATAATGAAAATATCCTTTTTCCCATTTCTCCCCGGAATAATTTGCATTATGGGTTTTTTGGGGTCGCTGATCACGGCTCTGCTGTTGGAATTTTAAAATTCGAAACGGAAGGTCCTGTAAGGATAACGAAAATATCCTTTTTTCCATTTTTACCGGGGAAAATCGGCATTATGGGGTTTTTGGGATCGCTGATCACGAATCCGGTATTAGATTTTGAAAAATTCGAAATGGGAGGTCCTGTAAGGATAACGCGAATGTCCTTTTTCCCGTTTTTCCCGAAAAAATTGGTATTAAGGGGTTTTCAGGGTCGCTGATTACGAATCCGGCGTTTCAGTTTCAATAACACTAACGAAAGGTCCTGTAAGGATTACGTTGATTTTCAAGTTTTTTATACCCGTATGGTGAAACCAAAGGGTATATTAACTTTGCCTTACCGTTTGTAACGCCAAGATCCCGTCATCGCACAAAAAAATGAATTACACCAGTGTGTTTAGAATGATGAAAAAAGTTGAATTTAGCATGTCCGTCCGTCTGTCCGTCCGTCCGTCTGTCCGTCCGTCCGTCTGTCTGTGGCGCGGATTGCGGGCGCACGGATTGAGCTAGAGACTTGAAATTTTGTACAGATCCGTTTTTCGTAAAATGTGAGGCTAAGATCGTTAATGGACAAAAATGGACCATTAGGGGGGGTACCCCCCATACAAACGAAAACGTTTTTTGTGAATATCTCAAAAACGGTGCATCTTATCAAAAAAGTCCAAGAACAAAAGTTATTTAGGATATGATTCTACATCAAAATCCGATTGGAATAAATTTTAAAAATCTTATTGGAAAGTTTGACTTCAAAGTGGAATTTTGGTATAACTGTTCGAATTTTGATACGAATATCACCATACGGGTCTCCAATGATTGCCAGATTGGCAATTATAGCCTTTGTTATGTTTTAAGTTGGTTTTTGGCATTCTAAATCCATGTGTAAGAAAATAGATGTTGGTATAGATGAGATTAATATACTCAAAAACTACTGGACCGATTTTTATGCAGTTTTTCCCAAAATGATCCGCGTTCTCAGGAGCAGCTTTTTCGCTATCGAAATAGAGCGTAAAGATCATGCACAACATTGGAACAAAATAAAGTGAAGTATAAGGAAAAAAATAACAAAAACCCAAACTTAAAAATTTTCAAAATATTCATATGGCCAAAAAGTACTTTAGAGGGTTGCTAGAACCCAGTAAGGGATACCCAAGCAGAAAAACAACTGAATTAGCAAATAATAGACGGCACTAGGTGCCGGTAAAAAGATTAGAAATGGACTGAGTAGTCCTAGACCAAAAAATGATAAAGGTTCTACCTGAAGATAAGTGATTACGTGAGTCACCCCCAGTCAGTACTGATCCCTAATTAATTACCTATTACTGATCACTAATTGGGACTTAATTGCACCCATAATTCCTAGGACTTAATTTATTGTGTTAATTACCAATAGGATTTACCCAAAAATATCCTTGATTAACTATTTTATAATCGCCATATGTTGCAGGTAAATTTTTAAGTCGGAGCAATAAAATAATGTTATTAATCTGGGTTTATAATTTCCCTTATCTAAAAATACCAATTAAATTTTTTTTATTGGTTTCTCTTAATAAGTTTTTACCAAAATAAAAAACAATTTTTAGTCCTCAAATATATTTAAAATAAATAAAACTATAATTTATAATTCAGTCAAAATCAGTTTTGTCTGGTAAAAAAATAGCTCCAACCATGATTTTAATATTGTTTACTGTATTTTCCGCGTACATTTCCGCAACATCCCATATGGTTTTTTAGGTGTCAAAATGTGTCTTCTATCAGGTAAAAAAGGTTTCAGCTTAACGTCGCTTAGCGGCCATTGTTGATTTTCAACATTTATACAATTTTTTTATGAAAAATTATGTACTTTACAAAATATATCACAACTAAGCCCAAAATCAACATATCTGGTTCCTTTTTTCCCCATTTTAAAGCTAATTCTAATAGTTTGTAAGTTTAGGTGGAAATATAAGGAAATGGTAACTTTTTAAAGTTCATAAAAAATATTGAAAATCAATAAATCTATTTCGAGTTTTGTTTTTGGACATTTGAAGTACCATTATTTGATAAAATATCGAATAACTTCAAACGGTTCTACAGCACCTACAATCTATCGTTTTGACAAATGTAAAAGTCACATTTTTTAAATTATGTCCGCTCACAAGACCTATTGGCCGCATAGTGCCCCGTTTTCCCGACAAAAAATTATAAAAAAGGACATTTGTGTTATCCTTACAGGACCTTCCGTTTCGAATTTTGAAATTCCAACGCCAGATTCGTAATCAGCGACCCCGAAAACCTCATATTGTCAATTTTTCCGGAAAAACTTGGAAAAAGGATATTTGCGTTAATCTTACAAGACCTTCCGTTTCCAATTTTTAAAATCTAACATAGCTAAAAAGCTGCACCTGGCAGTGCGCGGATCATCAAAAACCGCATAAAAATCGGTCGAGTAGTTTTTGAGTTTATTAATTTGATATACCTACATACATACTAACATCCATTTTATTATATATATATAGAAAAAATACTTTCTTTTAATGAAAACTAGGTACAATTTTTGGAATTTTTGTTGTCCATGCGTTGTTTTTGTCGAATACCATCCATACGCTTAGGACTTTTTATAAGCTTCATTTCCATCTGGGGTATTATCAAACATGTGTTGATCGATTAATCGATTATTAATGACGATTAAATCGAAAGTCGATTGCAGCTTGCTTGGTTTTTCCAGATTACTTTTTCAACTTTTCGGCAGAAATGGGCGGAGCCACAAACAACATATGTTACTAATATACCGATTGTGAAATAACAAAGGCGCTAGGAGGATATAAATACTAGAGAACCAAGGAGTAATAAATCAGTTGTTAAAAGTCAGTCGACTAGGTTACAACAAAAAGTAGAAAATTGTGAAAGTGATTTTTGAAGGTGAAGGAAATTACCTGTAAAAATTGTAGAAGTGAGAAAAGTAATATTGAGCACGGAGAAAAGCAGACAAATAAAAAAAGGTTATAGTGAGGAAGTGAATAAGAGTAAAAGCAGAAATTGGAACATCAAGGAAATCAGAAAATCAAAGGAAAAGGTAAATAATAAAGACTTTAGTTTTTCATGACAATTAAGGCATCGTCAACGAACATTAAGCACTGGAAATTAAGTACCGGAAATTATTTGAAATGTCATTCAAAAAATCAAACATTGGAAGATCAACCAGACATACGCGGCAATTGTCAGCCAATAGATCTGCTGAAACATCTGAAGAGCGAGACACACGCCAAGAAACTGAGCGGATCAGAGCCTCTACTTCAAGAGCTGCTCAAACATCTGAAGAGCGAGACGCACGCCAAGAAACTGAGCGGATTAGAGCCTCTACTTCAAGAGCTGCTCAAACATCTGAAGAACGAGACGCACGTCGGGAAACTGACCGGATCAGAGCCTCTACTTCAAGAGCTGCTCAAACATCTGAAGAACGAGACGCACGTCGGGAAACTGACCGGATCAGAGCCTCTACTTCAAGAGCTGCTGAAACATCTGAAGAGCGAAACGCACGTCGGGAAACTGACCGGATCAGAGCCTCTACTTCAAGAGCTGCTGAAACATCTGAAGAGCGAAACGCACGTCGGGAAACTGACCGGATCAGAGCCTCTACTTCAAGATCTGCTGAAACATCTGAAGAGCGAAACGCACGTTGGGAAACTGACCGGATCAGAGCCTCTATTTCAAGAGCTGCTCAAACATCTGAAGAGCGAAACGCACGTCGGGAGACTGACCGGATCAGAGCCTCTACTTCAAGAGCTGCTGAAACATCTGAAAAGCAAGACGCACGCCAAGAAACTGAGCGGATCAGAGCCTCTACTTCAAGAGCTGCTCAAACATCTGGAGAACGAGACGCACGTCGGGAAACTGATCGGATCAGAGCCTCTACTTCAAGAGCTGCTGAAACATCTGAAAAGCAAGACGTACGCCAAGAAACTGAGCGGATCAGAGCCTCTACTTCAAGAGCTGCTCAAACATCCGAAGAACGAGACGCACGTCGGGAAACTGACCGGATCAGAGCCTCTACTTCAAGAGCTGCTGAAACATCTGAAAAGCAAGACGCACGCCAAGAAACTGAGCGGATCAGAGCCTCTACTTCAAGAGCTGCTCAAACATCTGAAGAACGCGACGCACGTCGGGAAACTGACCGGATCAGAGCCTCTACTTCAAGAGCTGCTGAAACATCTGAAAAGCAAGACGCACGCCAAGAAACTGAGCGGATCAGAGCCTCTACTTTAAGAGCTGCTCAAACATCTGAAGAACGAGACGCACGCCAAGAAACTGAGCGGATCAGAGCCTCTACTTCAAGAGCTGCTCAAACATCCGAAGAACGAAACGCACGTTGGGAAACTGACCGGATCAGAGCCTCTATTTCAAGAGCTGCTCAAACATCTGAAGAGCGAAACGCACGTCGGGAGACTGACCGGATCAGAGCCTCTACTTCAAGAGCTGCTGAAACATCTGAAAAGCAAGACGCACGCCAAGAAACTGAGCGGATCAGAGCCTCTACTTCAAGAGCTACTCAAACATCTGAAGAACGAGACGTACGTCGGGAAACTGACCGGATCAGAGCCTCTACTTCAAGAGCTGCTGAAACATCTGAAAAGCAAGACGCACGCCAAGAAACTGAGCGGATCAGAGCCTCTACTTCAAGAGCTGCTCAAACATCCGAAGAACGAGACGCACGTCGGGAAACTGACCGGATCAGAGCCTCTACTTCAAGAGCTGCTGAAACATCTGAAAAGCAAGACGCACGCCAAGAAACTGAGCGGATCAGAGCCTCTACTTCAAGAGCTGCTCAAACATCTGAAGAACGAGACGCACGTCGGGAAACTGACCGGATCAGAGCCTCTACTTCAAGAGCTGCTGAAACATCTGAAGAGCGGGACGCGCGCCGGGAAACTGAACGCTCACGGCGCAGTCAATCAAGAACGAGAATCGATCTCAAGAAAGCGGCGTTCAATTACGATAAAGACTACGATTACAGTAGTAATTGCTATGTTGTCATTGGTAAAATGACTAATTTGTGCTCTCATTGTGGCGCTAAGAAATTTCAAAGAGAAACGCCTGGCATGTGTTGCTCCAATGGCAAAGTCAATTTGCCACCACTGGCTGAGCCACCAGAACCACTTTCAACTTATGTGGATGGAGGTAATCGGGAGTCCAAACACTTTCTACTACATATTCGGAAATACAACTCATGCTTTCAAATGACATCGTTTGGAGCGACGAATATTGTGAAATATGGTAATTTCATGCCTACATTCAAAGTCCAAGGACAAGTGTATCATCAGATTGGTTCACTTCTTCCTGCGCCTGAAGAAGATGCACAGTATTTGCAAATATATTTCATGGACAATGTCGAGGAAGAGATTGATCGACGATGTGCATTTAGTGTAACAACATATCGGAAAATTATTGCTGAATTGCGAGCATTATTCCACGAGCACAACTGTTTGGTCCGAGATTTCAAATCCGCATTAGAAAATGTAAGAGCAGATGACTTTAAAGTCATTATCAGGGCAGATAAAACGCCGTTGAATGAGCATGAAAGACGCTTCAATCGAAACTTCGAGTCGAACAGTATATTCATTTACCAGATGCTATTGCGAATGATGGAACAGTTACTGACATTGGACAAAAGGTTATACTTCCGGCTTCGTATACTGGAAGTCCAAGACACATGCACGAATATGCTCAGGATGCTCTGACATATGTTCGCAAGTATGAACGTCCAGATCTTTTCATCACGTTCACATGCAATCCATCTTGGACCGAAATCAAAGATTTACTTCTGCCTGGCCAGCAACCATCCCATCGGCATGACCTCACAGCGAGAGTTTTCAAACAAAAATTGATACATTTTATCGATCTCATCACTAACAGCCATATATACGGAGAAACTCGCTGCTGGATGTATTCGATTGAATGGCAGAAAAGAGGTTTACCACATGCCCATATCTTAATTTGGTTGGTTGAAAAAATTCTTCCTAATCAAATTGACGATATCATTGCTGCTGAGCTGCCCGATCCAGAAGAAGATCCAGAATTATTTAAAATTGTGAAAAAACATATGATTCACGGACCATGTGGACCACACAACCCTCATTCGCCATGCATGAAAGATGGAAAATGCACCAAAAATTATCCACGTCAGATGCTCCAAGAAACGCAAACTGGTGGCGATGGTTATCCGCTGTACAGACGATGAAAACCAGATGATGGGGGACACACAGCAACTATAAAAATCAATAACGTTGATTTTGGAATTGATAATCAATGGATTGTGCCATACTCTCCTATTCTTTCCAAATCATTCAATGCGCATATTAACGTGGAGGCCTGCAATTCGGTTAAATCTATCAAATACATATGTAAATATGTTAATAAAGGCAGCGATATGGCAGTTTTCGGACTTGCGAATCCCAACGCACCCGTCAATGAAGTCGAACAATTTCAAATGGGACGTTATATTAGCAGTAATGAAGCTGTATGGAGAATCCTTGGTTTCGACATTCATGAACGCTTTCCTGCTGTCATCCATCTCAGTGTTCACTTGGAAAACGGTCAACGAGTCTACTTCACGGAAGAGAATGCACCCCAGAGAGCTGCAGATCCACCAAACACAACATTGACCGCTTTTTTCCAATTGTGTGAAACTGACGAATTCGCAAAAACGTTGCTATATCACGAAGTTCCCAACTATTACACTTGGAATCAATCGACGAAGATATTTTGCAGAAGAAAACGCCTCGCCAGGCATTCTTCGATAGCTGGCATATTTTCTACTGCCACATTGGGACGAGTATATACTGTTCATCCAAATAATGCTGAATGCTACTATTTGCGAATGCTGCTTCACGTGGTCAAAGGACCAACATCGTTTCAAGCAATCAAAACCATTGATGGTCAAGTGTGTCAGACATACAGAGAAGCATGTTTCAAACTTGGTTTGCTTGAAAATGATCAACATTGGGACAATACATTGACAGAAGCATCTGAAACACGTAATGCTCATCAAATACGAACTCTGTTCTCCATAATTTTGACAACCTGTGCGCCTTCTGGTCCCAAAGATCTATGGGAAAAACACAAAGAGAGTATGAGCGAAGACATACTTCTCCGAGCACGCAGAAACAACCCCGGTCTGGATGTACAGTATTCGGAAGACATTTTTAATGAAGCACTGATATCACTTGAGAACATGTGTATGTCGATTAACAACAAAATCCTCAATCAGCTTGGACTATTTTCACCGGTACGTGACAGAAACGATGTTGCCGATAGAGACGTATTGCGAGAAAAACAATATGACGTCGATGCGCTACAGGTTTATGTTGAGGCTCAGAAAAGGCGCTTAACAAACGATCAACGACTCGCGTACGACACAGTTATGGAGCATGTACGAGGCGGAAATGGTGGACTTCTTTTTCTTGATGCACCAGGAGGCACAGGAAAAACATTTCTTCTCAATTTGATACTCGCCGAAATTCGAATGAAGTATGAGATTGCTCTGGCTGTGGCATCATCTGGGATTGCAGCAACGCTACTTGATGGAGGACGCACGGCGCATTCGGCTCTCAAGCTACCATTGAATTTAAATCTAGCTGCAGATCCTCTTTGCAAAATTGGAAAAACATCTGGGATGGCAACTGTATTGAAAACATGCCAAATCATTATTTGGGATGAATGTACCATGGCCCATAAAAAAGGGCTTGAAGTACTTGATCGTACTCTGCGAGATTTCCGAAGCGATCAACGTCAAATGGGCGGAGCTCTGATATTGCTCGCCGGTGATTTCCGTCAAACTTTTCCCGTCATTCCAAGATCAACTCCAGCAGACGAGCTGAACGCATGTCTGAAGAATTCGGCTCTCTGGCGACATATGAAGAAAATTACACGATGTTTCTGCAAAAACATTTGCCAAGCAACTTTTGGATATGGGCGACGGCAAACTTCCAGTTATTCCTGAAACACAGGAGATATCGTTCCCACTGAACTTCTGTCAACTTCAGTCATCAATTGAAGATCTTGAAAATAAGGTTTTCCCGAACATCGCCAACAATTTCAGGAATCACGATTGGCTATGCGAGCGAGCTATCTTAGCTCCAAAGAATGATGACGTCAATCGAATTAATAATAACATTCAATTAAAAATTCCTGGTACGGTTACGAAATACAAATCCATTGACACAGTTACAGAAGAGGATCAAGCTGTTAATTATCCAGTAGAATTTCTCAATTCATTGGAGCCTGCTGGAATGCCACCGCACATATTGACATTGAAAGTTGGCTCACCAATACTGCTCCTTCGGAATCTCAACACGCCAAAGTTGTGCAACGGAACTAGACTTTCCGTTAAAAAACTGATGCCGAATGTAATTGAAGCAACAATTATTAACGGCAAATGTAAAGGAGAAGATGTGCTGATTCCGCGCATTGCAATGATTCCCACTGATTTGCCCTTCACATTTAAACGACTACAGTTTCCTGTGCGTCTTGCTTTCGCGATGACAATCAACAAAGCTCAAGGGCAGTCACTGCGCGTTGCCGGACTAAATTTAGAAAAACCATGTTTTTCGCATGGTCAACTATATGTTGCTTGCTCCAGAGTAGGAACTCCAAAAGCTCTGTACATCTATGCACCAAATCAGAAAACCAAAAATATTGTTTATCCCCTCGCGTTACGCTAAATGTTAGCATTAGTTAAAATTATTTTAAGTTGGTACAATTATATAGCGTCTGGAATAGTCAAAAATATTGTTAATTCAAGTTAATTATTTAAAAAAATGTATATAGTTCATCATCAATTTATACCAATAAAAATAATAGATTCTCATCTGTATGAGCCATCTTTCATTCTCCCACATTTTCCTACAACGAATTATAGATTCTAGATTAGATACAAATCATCCATGTTTATTTTTACATCGGTAAATAAGTATACACAGGCAGGACAATCTATATATAGTATATATATAAAAATTAATGTTTGTCTGTCTGTATATCTGTCTGTGTATGTCTGTCTGTTTATATGTCTGTCTGTATGTCTGTATGTATGTCTGTCTTTATGTCTGCCTGTATGTCTGTACGATATTACTAAACTCAAAAACTACTGGACCGATTTTTACGCGGTTCTTTGCAAAATGATGTGCGTTGTCAGGAGCAAGGTTTTAGCTATGTTAAATTTTCAAAATTCTAAACGGAAGGTCCTGTAAGGATAACATTTTTTCCCAAAACTTTTTAAGTTATTTATGGTTTTTTGGCATTCTAAAATTTATACAACAAACTTTTAGCTGCCAACGTAGGGTCTGCTAGTCTCTATATATAAACATAAAGCAAAAGAAAAATAAATGAATAAATAAAATAATTAAATAACAAAAAAAAAATTATTATCAAAACCCACAACACTTTCTTCAACGTCTGATATATATTTTTCTTCGATGATTCGGGAAATCTTGATTTTTGTTTGCAAATTGCGTATCCCTAGGCGAAATTTTACTGTTTAAATTATGGTAAGTTGCCTATGCACTGGCTAAAACAAATGTTCGCCAAAGTGCGTACGAACACGAAGTGGCCCTTTTCCTCTCAGTTTTTAAACAAATCACAAGGAAATTTCTAAACTACTTACGGTTTCCTTCCGCGCAGAATTCGTTTTTGTTTACAATTTTTTTTTTTGGTTTATTATGTTCCATTAATTTTAATTTCCATCGATGGAGTGCACTGCATCGGTGTTTTTCACTTATCTAAAATAGGTAATGATGTTTTGTTTAAAGGAGAGAAAATTACGAGTAATCTGGATTAAAGATCAAAACTTCCCTTTTGTGTTGTACGTAATGTTGATATATCGCGAAAAAATTGAGAACCCTGCTCATTGAATTTTAACTACAAAAATTTTGGATGAAGCCTATCGTCAGGCGTTGCCTCAGCGATGCTCAACCTTTTCTTTTTAGACTTAAGATTGAAGAATTTTCCGATGTTCACGAAAATTCTGAAGGATGAAAAATGTTGCCGTTGAATCACCAACGGAAAACTTATGTTGCTGCCTTAATTTTATGTTTCCTTTTTGCTGCGTGTATTTATCGCCGTATCCTTGAAGTCGGACTGCTTGCAAGAACGTTCGCAAAATGGCGTCTTGAAATGAAGCACCGGGAACATGTGGTCCAAAACCGGAATTCACTTCCTCAAGACGATTTTGTGTCACTTCCGGATAGCAAAAAAACTGCTTCCGATGAAATTTACGAAAATCTACCTTGGATTTTCCTCGCACTTTGAGCGAATTTTTATGCGCAAATTCGCGCTTCCGATTCAAATAACAAATATCGGTTTTTCTTCTGCCAAATCCGAATTAAAACGCAGAGAAGTGGCTAGCCTCGCGGGAGTTTTCTTTTCTGATTTTGTCGGATTTTCCCTCGCAGTTTTCGAGTGGTTAGCCACGCCCTCATATATTTTTCTCGGCACCTGAACAAAATTTCACCAAACACGTGGAATTAATACTCTACCCGGGGAATATTTCTCTATTTAACACTCACCTAAAATTTTTGCCGGTATGAAATTAAATCTTAACCTCCCGCGCAAGAAAACTTAGGAAAATTAATCCACTGAGTGGAATAATAAAAAAAAACGAACAAACGGGGAAACTTTTCACCGACGAAAATCTTGACGCTTCCAACAGTCACAACAAAGTGAGCGGCTCGATTTTGATGAACAATTAAACAGAGACGGATAACAGGACGAATCGAATAAAAAGGAAACGGTTCACTATACAAAGCGCTGGCCAAACCAGACTTAACAAAGATCAGCGTCATTCGATTCATACGAACGAATCCATACAAACGAAAAGATTTCCATACGAACGAAAAGATTTTTTGTGAATATCTCAAAAACGGTGCAAAAAAGTGCAAGAACAAAATTTATTTAGAATATGGTTCTACATAAAACTCCCATACATCAAAGTCCGATTGGAATAAATTTTAAAAAATCTTATTGGAAAGTTTGACTTCAAAGTGGAATTTTGGTACAACTGTTCGAATTTTGATACGAATATCAACATACTGGTTTTCAATAATTGCCAGATTGGCAATTATAGCTTTTGTTATGTTTTTATACCCGTATGGTGAAACCAAAGGGTATATTAACTTTGCCTTACCGTTTGTAACGCCAATATCCCGTCATCACACACAAAAATGAATTACACCGGTGTGTTTGGAATGATAAACATAACAAAAGCTATAATTGCGAATCTGTCAATTATTGAAAACCCGTATGGTGATATTCGTATCAAAATTCGAACAGTTGTACCAAAATTCCACTTTGAAGTTTTAGTTATTATTTTATTAAATTATTTATTTTAATTAATATATTTTAAGCTGGTACAATTAGGTACAATCAATAAAGTTTTAAAATAACAACTAGAAAAATATTTTTTAATCATGACAAATAAAAAATGATAAAAGGTGATCAAAACAATTTTAAAAAGTTATTAAACAAATGTGGTTGCCACATTACTCCCCCCTTAGATTCATCCGGAATCGAACTCTTCTTCCAGAACGTGTAGTGTAATTCTTGGGTTCAGTAGAATGTTCATTATTAATTGAAGTATTACTTGAACTTGTCTTAGAAGAATTGAGAGAATTGTTTTCAACAAAATGTTCCAAGTAAGCTGGTTTCAAACGGTCAATTGAGATAACTTTCTGTTGTCCACGAATTAAAATTTTAAAGAATTTGTTTGATTTACTCAAAACTTCATAAGGACCCATGTACGGTTGTTCTAATGATTTCTTAACTCTATCGACTCGAACGAACACATGTGATGAATTATCCAAATCCTTAAAAATAAAATGTTTATTATTGGAATGATTTGAAGATAGACTAGGTCTTAGGTTGTTGAATGTCTCACGAAGATCTTTAAGTAAATCAGATGTATTTTATATTGATTGAAGATTTCGCGTTTTGAACAAGAAATTCTCCAGGAATTCGAATGGTATCTCCATAAACTAGTTCAGCGCTTGAGCACTTTAAATATTCCTTAAAAGCAGCTCGAATTCCCAAAAGAATTGTCGGTATTATGTTTGACCATTTAGTTGTTGAATGAGCTTGAATTGCCGATTTTAAAACTCGATGAAAACGTTCTATCATCCCATTAGCACATGGATGATAAGGAGTTGTTCTTATACGTTCAATATCAAGAAGTCTAGACATTTCAGTGAAAAGAGTTGATTCAAATTGTCGACCTTGGTCTGTTGTAATCTTCTCAGGAATTCCAAATCGACTAATCTAACCATCATAAAATGCTTGGGCTACAACTTCGGCTGTAACACTTGAAAGTGGTAAAACCTCTGGCGAACGCGTAAAACGGTCAATACATGTCAAACAATATGTATACTAGGGCGGGTCGATTTGTTCGGGGTAAAAATTTTCACCAAAGGGTATAGTATATTCTGATTCTACACTAAATTCTATGAAAAAATGCAAAAGAAACCATAGGTCAAAAATGTAATTTGATGTCCCCAAAATTGCATTGAAATTTCTCTTTTTAAATTATCGGGAAATGTATTTGTATTAGTTCGAATTTTTCGAAAACTATTTAACCAATCGACGTGCTGAGTACTACAAATAAAAGCTAAGGACATAATCTTTAAAATGGCGTTTATAATAATTTGATCGGAATTATAGTTTTGGAGAAATGGGAATTTTATTAGAAAAAAAAATTTTATATGCTGATTTCCACACCAATTCAAACTCGACTTGTATGGAGCTTGGAAATCACTTTTGTTTAACTTTTTTCATTCGGATGTAGTCAGGGACCTAAAAAAATCGACCCGTATTTTTTTGTTTGGCGGAATAACGTCCGGTAGGCGGAAGGGGCGATTTCAAAGTCGGCGAAAAATCGACATGACAAAAATTTTAAAAATTTGTAACTTTTGAACGGCTTTACCGATTGAGATGATATTAAACATTTTGGAAAGGTGATTAAATTTCCTTTTCACAAAAAAATATTTGCTGACTCCCTCCCCCTCACCGGCATATTGTAAAATTCAATTTAGTGACAAAATTTAAAATATCTCGAGAACGACATTTTTTTTTCTTTTGAATTTTTTTCTGTAAATACCTACCATTATACCACACAAATTCGCTAAATAAATTTTGGGGGTAAATGCGTTTTTGATTTTTAAAAAAATGTCGAAAAAATCGAATACAAGAAAAATGTGTGTATTTTACTGATTTTCGATTGGTTTTTATGTTTTATGTACATAACACAGGTATCCCTCGAGTTACGCGGTTAATTGATCCAGCGTAATTCGAAACCGCGTAACTGGAGACTCAGGATTAGTGCATAACAATACATGCCTATTATCTTTTTCATATAAATTACATTCATCTATAATTACAATATTTTCGTTTTAAATAATTAAATAATTAATTTTTAATTTTTAAACAAATTTTTCATTTTTAAATAAATTTTTAATTAATTAAATAAATTTCTAATTAATTAAATAAATTTTTAATTAATTAAATAAATTTTTAATTAATTAAATAATAAAAATTGCTCCAAAATCGTACCGCGTAACTCGAGGACTGCCACAATTTTTTCCGCGTAACTCGGGGGATACCTGTATTAACGCAAGAGTTTTTGGAGATTAAAATTTATTATAAATTCATTTAAAAGAAAAACTTTCAAATATATCAGCATTAGAAAAAAATTTTACTTTGAGAAAGATTCCGCCTGGAATAAATCCGTGAAAATTTTGAGTTCCTGGAAGTGTTTTGACACTTTTAAACCTTCGTTGAAGTTGTTGCTGTTTTACTTCATATTCTCTCTGTGTTATAAATTCAAAAGCTGTTTGTATGTTTAAGTCTTTTTGTCCAATTGGACAAATCTTGAGCTGTAGTTATAGTTTGGCGGAACTCAAAAAATATTTTTGAGTTCCGCTGTAATACAGGTATCCCCCGAGTTTCGCGGAAAAAATTGTGGCAGTCCTCGAGTTACGCGGTACGATTTTGGAGCAATTTTTATTATTTAAATTATTAAAAATTTATCTAATTAATTAAAAATTTATTTAATTAATTAAAAATTTATTTAATTACCTAATTAAAAATTTATTTAATTAATTAAAAATTTATTTAAAAATGAAAAATTTGTTTAAAAATTAAAAATTAATTATTTAATTAATTATTTAAAACGAAAATATTGTAATTATAGATGAATGTAATTTATATGAAAAAGATAATAGGCATGTATTGTTTTGCACTAATTCTGAGTCTCCAGTTACGCGGTTTCGAATTACGCTGGATCAATTAACCGCGTAACTCGAGGGATACCTGTGTTATGTACATAAAACATAAAAACCAATCGAAAATCAGTAAAATACACACATTTTTCTTGTATTCGATTTTTTCGAAATTTTTTTAAAAATCAAAAACGCATTTACCCCCAAAATTTATTTAGCGAATTTGTGTGGTATAATGGTAGGTATTTACAGAAAAAAATTCAAAAGAAAAAAAAATGTCGTTCTCGAGATATTTTAAATTTTGTCACTAAATTGAATTTTACAATATGCCGGTGAGGGGGAGAGAGTCAGCAAATATTTTTTTGTGAAAAGGAAATTTAATTACCTTTCCAAAATGTTTAATATCATCTCAATCGGTAAAGCCGTTCAAAAGTTACAAATTTTTAAAATTTTTGTCATGTCGATTTTTCGCCGACTTTGAAATCGCCCCCTCCGCCTACCGGACGTTATTCCGCCAAACAAAAAAATACGGGTCGATTTTTTTAGGTCTCTGACTACATCCGAATGAAAAAAGTTAAACAAAAGTGATTTCCAAGCTCCATACAAGTCGAGTTTGAGTTGGTGTGGAAATCAGCATATACAATTTTTTTTTTCTAATAAAATTTCCATTTCTCCAAAACTATAATTCCGATCAAATTATTATATACGCCATTTTAAAGATTATGTCCTTAGCTTTTATTTGTAGTACTCAGAACGTCGATTGGTTAAATAGTTTTCGAAAAATTCGAACTAATACAAATACATTTCCCGATAATTTAAAAAGAGAAATTTCAATGCAATTTTGGGGACATCAAATTACATTTTTGACCTATGGTTTCTTTTGCATTTTTTCATAGAATTTAGTGTAGAATCAGAATATGCTATACCCCTTGGTCGAAAAAAAATCGACCCGCCCTAATATATACAATATGTAACGGTCCGATTAAATCGATATGTACATGTTGAAATCTTCCATCAGGGATTTTAAACTCGCCGACAGGGCTTTTACAATGCCTATAAATCTTACTTTTTTGACAATCAATACATTGTTTTGCCCAAGATCTAATTTCTTTATTCATATTTGGTCACACATATTTATCAGAAATAGATTTCAATGTTGATCGAATACCAGGATGTGCTAAGCCATGAATCTGATGAAAAATTGGTTTTCGCATTGTTTTTGGTACATATGGACGAATTTTATTATTCATTTTTTCACAATAAATTTCACAATTAAGTTCCGGGAATTTATATTTTTCTAATTTTAAAGAAGTTGATCGATTTAAGATTTCTTTTAATTCTTCGTCTTCATTTCGAAATTCCACCAGATCTTGAGAATTATTTGGCACTAAAATTGTCTCTATACGTGAAAGTGCATCCGCAACAACATTATCAGTTCCAGCAATAAGTTTAATATCTGAAGTGAATTGGAAAATAAAATCTAAATACAGTCAAAGTCCTCTAACTCGAATTGTCTGCTGCCATCAAAATCGTTTCGAGTTAGAGGAATTTCGAGTTAGAGAAATTGAATTTTTTTTTTAAATACATGTACATATATGTATATTTAATCGTTTTTATAAGTTTTTAAAACAAGCTAAAAACAACAAAAAACAAAATAAATTAACACAAAATAAAAAATTAAATACCAGCTTCTAGCTGTTTTAAGGTAGATGCATAAGGGATACAGAACCATGCAATAAATAGCATTTTTCGTGCCCCTGGGTTAACTTTTGAACCGGTGTAGTTTTCACTTTAGTTGAATAAGTTTTGGAAAGGGCACAGTCTCTAGTTTCATTCATATATGGCTTCAAGAGCCACCGAATTGCAGGGGGATGGTGAGGGGTTAACGAACTTTCTCGTGATTTTTCACAGAAATCATGCCATGAAAAATCACGAGAAAGTTCGTTAACCCCTCACCTACCCCTGCAATTCGGTGACTCTTGAAACCATATATGGATGGCATTAGTGACTGTGCCCTTTCCAAAAATTCCTCAACCAAAGTCAAAACTACACGGGTTCAAAAGTTAGTTTAGGGGCAAATTCGTGCATCGTTCTTTATTGTGTATAGAAATCCGTTATTTTAGATTAAGATTTCGCGGTAACATTTTCGCACTTCCAAAATTTTTCAATTTTGAACAAAGTGGATTGTATCTCATCGGGAACATTAGAAGTCATCTCAATTGCAGATTGCAACGTTTCAATGGCCTGTTCTATTTCACATTTTTCGGGCTTTGAAATACCGAATATTTGGACATCATTATCATCGCTATCAGAATCGCCAATTACTTCTTCCAAAATTCTGTTTGAATCAGGAGTGTCCGTAATTAAGATTTCGTCATCTTAATAACTCATTTAATCCTGTACTGCCTTAATATAGATACGTCAAACCAATACAAAGCATAAATTTGCTTTCCAACCCGTGGAAAAAGTGTTGCGGAACAGAGACAATAGGGCTTGACCGAAACACTGTTTCTTTTTCTTTGCTGCAATTTTGAGAGAGAGTATAGGATGAGCATATTTTGTGTTTTATTTCGACTTAGAGGAATTTCGACTTAGAGAGTTCTTTTTTAAAGAAAAATTGAAGGGAGCGCAAAAAAAGGTTAAAAAATTCGAGTTAGAGGAAAATTCGAATTATAGGGATTTCGAGTTAGAGGACTTTGACTGTATCTAGTTTGTCTGGGAGATAAATTTTCCGTCTTTTTCTTTGCAGCAAAAGTCAAGGGTTTGTGATCAGTAAAAACTTGAAATTCTCTTCCTTCTAATAGATATTTAAAATGTTTAATAGCTTCATAAATTGCAAGAAGTTCTCTGTCATATGTACTATATTTAACTGGTGATTTAGATAGCTTTTTCGAAAAGAATCCCAATGGTTTCCATACTCTATCTTTTTCTATTAATCTTCAGTCCAGTTTAATTTAAGATTTTTAGGTGGATTTTTCTTTAAAAATTCATTTAATGGGGCTTGTAAATCTGCTGCTTTAGGCATTGCTAATCTTTAAAAATTTACCAAGAAAACGTCTGTAAAAATTTACTTAAATATGATACTATTTCTGGTTGAGGATATTCAACAATAGAATTTATTTTCTTTAGCGATGGTTTAATGCCTTCAGATGTTACATTATATCCTAGAAATTCTATTTCTGTTTTTCCAAATTCACATTTATCAATGTTAATAATAATTCCGTGATCTTGTAATCTTTTGATTCTTAAAAGTTCCTTATGTTCCCCTTCATTTTTGGACGCAATAAGAAAATCACCAATGTACGAAAAACAAAAATCCAGATCTCGAACTATTTGATGAACGTATCTTTGACAAGATTGAGCGGATTTTCTTAATCCAAGTGGCATTCGAAAGTATTCAAATAATCCGAAAGGGGTTATTATTGCTGTTTTTTCTATATCCTCAGAAGCCATTGGAATTTGATGAAAGGCTTTTACTAAATCGATTTTAGAAAAAATATTCTTTCCACATAAATTAGATGTGAAATCACGAATGTTGAGAATTGGATAACGATCGGGAAGAGTTTGCGCATTTAGCATTCTGTAATCACCGCAAGGTCGCCATTCTCCATTAGGTTTTGGACCATATCTAAAGCACTTGCCCATGGACTTTTAGAAGGTCGAACAATACCTTGATTATTTAAATTTTTAAATTCGGTTTTTGCTGCAGCCAACTTTTTAGAATCTAATCGTCTTGCGTTACTAAAAACTGGTTGTTTCGTAGTTATAATTTGATGATATGATGGTGTTGTTTTGGAATTTTTAATACCAGAAGGAGAAAGAAGGTTTGGAAATTCCTTTAAAATGTCATGAAAAACAGTATTTTTAGTTATAATTTTAATATTGATTGTGCTATTAGAAACTGTACAAATTTTTCCTGAAAATTCTAATTTAGTTTCCGAATCAATAATTTTTTTGTTTTTTAAATCAACTACAATTCCAAAAAACTTTAAAAAATCTGCACCAATAATGGGTTTTTCAATATCTGCTAATATTGAATAAAGGTCCAAATAAAATTCCGTCGTAAGCCAAAAGATACATTTAAGGTTTTAAAACCAAAGGTGTCGACTAATGAACCATTTGCAGCAGTCAATGGACTCGAAGATTGATTTTTATTTCCATATTTTGCCGAAAGAATCGAAACATCAGCTCCAGTATCAATAAGAAAATTATATTTAGATAGTGGATCGTTAACAAACAAGCGACAATTTTTGAAACAGGACATGTCATAAGTCGCCTTTAATGACTGCCCTGATTGTTTCCCGAAGAACCATTCAAAGGATATGCACAAGATTGAATACAGCGTTCATGGTAATAACAAAATTTTTTTGGGCTTCTTTCACGACTTCTGTATCGAGATTTATTTTTGAAGTTTTGAGAATAATTATGTGCATTCATTTGTAGTTTAATATTTTGTTCCATTAATTCAATAAGTTTATCAATTTTAGACTCTAATTTTGAATCCTGATTACAGACAGAGACAGCATTAACTTCTGTAGTCTGTCTACATTCTAACATACAATCAGCTACAAGAAGAAGTTTGTTTACGTCAATAATTTTACACATTCCTCTTAAATTGCGTTCAACTTCCATAGGAAGTTTTCGAAGCCAAAGAGTAGTAAGGAAATCATAAGAAATTTTAGAGCATGCCATATTTATCATTTCACAATGACTCTGGCTAGGTTTTTTGTCACTAAGTTCCATCTCATTTAAAATTTTTGTAATTTTTTGTTTTTCAGATGTTTTAAATATATCAATTAACTGATTTTTAAAGGACAAATACTTATCTGAATTTGGTGGATTGCGTAAAATGTTCGAAACTTGAGAAAGTATGTTGCTATCCAATGAATCAACAATTTTGTTGTATTTTTATATATCAGAAGTAACTTCTTGTGACGAATTTCAATTTTTTTTTATCTCGCGATTTAGTGCTAATTAGGTGCTAATTAGTTACCCCGGTCCTGATTTAATTGCTCCTACCGTTTAGCACATAAAAGGACCTAAAGTGGGGGGGGGGGTCCAGCAAATATATATTTTGGGGGGAACGAATTTCGGTAGAATTGAGACCTAACATTTTTGGCGGGAAACGAATTTTCTCGAAATCGGCTGCAGCAGCAAATTTTATTTTTGCGCAGTAAATAAGCTGCAAATCTTATGGAAGAAATATTTCTTGTGTGCTATTTTTGTGTTCCAGCGTAACAGAGCTCAAAAAACTCATCTGTCAAAAATGCCGTTTTTCCGCCACTTTTATGCCGACTGCTCCTCAACCCTTGGAGCAATTACATCGGGAGTTGATTTTTCTGAAAGTACATAAAAATACGCAACTGGTGATATAATTTTTTCCCGCGTAACTTATTCTTTGTTAAGAATTTTTTCCCAGTTCAAAAAACTCAACTGTCAAAAATGCCGTTTTCGTCAAAAATGCATTTTTCCCCCACTTTTATGCCGACTGCCCCTCAACCCTTGGAGTAATTAAATCGGGAGTTGATTTTTATGAAAGTACATAAAAATACGCAACTGGTGATATAATTTTTTCCCGGGTAACTAATTCTTTGTTAAGAATTTTTTCCCAGTTCAAAAAATTCAACTGTCAATAATGCCGTTTTCCCGCCACTTTTATGCCGACTGCTCTTGAACCCTTGGAGCAATTAAATCGGGAGTTGGGTTTTTTGAAAGTGCGTAAGAAGGCAAACATTTTGATATATATAAATTGAGAATATCCCTATTATTGAGTATCAGTTGATGATGACGTTTATTTATAGCTTTTTATATGGGGAATGTTTGAGGGTGATTTTTTTGTTAATAATACTTAAAACCAAATTTTTTTTGCGCTATCTGGGAGCACCTAATTAGCACTTAATTCCTGCATGATTATTATTTTCGTGCGGTTACTCGAAATAAGATTTTCGACTTGGGGGGGGGGGGGCTAGCTTAACGTTAAGCTGGACCCCCCCCCCCCACTTTAGGTCCTTTTATGTGCTAAACGGTAGGAGCAATTAAATCAGGACCGGGGTAACTAATTAGCACCTAATTAGCACTAAATCGCGAGATAAAAAAAAATTGAAATTCGTTGGTGGGGGGTCTAGCTTAATGCACGTGATCAAAATTTGTGTTCAACAATGACGAACCATAATTCTGGATCTTCTTTCAAGAACGAAGAAAGTTTTATATTGTTGATTCTTTTGATATCTTCATTTGAGGGATTGTCGATATTAACAGTTGATGTTGCATTTGAAAGATTTTGAGTAATTTGCTGATTGATTTTTTCAAAGTTAGCTTCAACTAGTCTTGACAAAATTGATGTAATAGAGTCTAATGATGCTGGAGATTCTGATGTGATTAGATTTTCAACAGAAGTTGGATTCTGTTCAACCGAACTATGATGCATTAAAATATCTTCAAAATTATAATTGTAAACATATGCAATATTCTTTAAAGTTTTGTTCAAGAATTATTAATTTATCTGCTCTGCTTCCAGTAGATGACAAATTCCATCGATTTAATATAACACCTATTTCTATTAATTTTAATCGCTTAAATATTTCACCATTTTGAATATTCTTGAAAATTTAAAAATAGGCTTGAAGAGAAAATTTAGAAAAAAATCTCGTGTTCTTAAGTTGTTCGGGGTCACCAATTTAGTTGTTTTATTAAATTACAGTGGAATCCGCTTATAACGACACCGGTTATAACGACACCGGTTATAACGACATACCGGCTTTAACGACGCATTTCTTAAGTCCCGGTCAGAGCCCATAAGACTCTGTGCGTTTTGGTATTGGTTATAACGACACCGGATATAACGACATATCGGCTTTAACGACCCCTTTTTCTACGAAAACAGAAAAAAATATCGTTTATAACGACCGAAACTTAAGATCTCATAGAAAAAAATCAAAACCTGGTAGATTAAGTTTTTAACAAATGTTCTAAATTGGTCGCCATGTCAGATACCCTAATTTTTGCCCAATTTGCAAACATGTTGCACTTCTAAACGTCATTTGCTTAAGTCATTAAATGAAAGTTGGAACTTTTCGGGAATTCCCCTAATCAGTTCTGTCAAAGTTTTGTGCATCTACGTTGTGTTAATTCAATTTATTTCGTAGTTTATACTGTGAATTCCACAATGAATGCTAAAAGGCGACAATTTAGTATCGAGGAAAAAGATGTAGAAGATACTACTGGTAAATAATGTTTTATGCATCACAATAATTTTAAAAATCGGGTGAAAATTTCAGAAGCAGGTTGTGTCATACCTTCAGTCAATGAAGCACTTCGGGGTATTACGACATTAAGTTCATTCCTATTATTCAATAACATTTTTGATGAGATTTCAAAAGAAGCTGTGCTAAGAATTGAAAAGAAAATTGAAAAGGAGTTCTTGCACCAAAAATCCAAACAAACAAAGATTACTCCATATCTGCAGAAAAATTAAATAAATTTAATTTTTTAATGTACGGACGATTTGCAATAAAAATTTTGTATTTTAGAACTTCACATATGTATTTTAAAACCTTTAAAAACTATGAATCGGTTATAACGAACAACCGGATATAACGACCAGATTTGTTGGTCCCTTGGAGGTCGTTATAACCGGATTCCACTGTATTTATTTAAATTAATATTTTTTAAGCTGGTACAATTAGGTACAATCAATAAAGTTTTAAAATAACAACTAGAAAAATATTTTTTAATCATGACAAATCAAAAATGAGAAAAGGTGATTTGATCAAAACCATTTTAAAAAGTTATTAAACAAATGTGGTTGCCACAAAGTCAAACTTTCCAATAAGATTTTTATACCCGTATGGTGAAACCAA
The DNA here is from genome assembly GCA_964034945.1 of Chrysopilus asiliformis. NCBI lineage: Eukaryota > Metazoa > Arthropoda > Insecta > Diptera > Rhagionidae > Chrysopilus > Chrysopilus asiliformis. The sequence continues at coordinate 53,216,787 of OZ035962.1, read as the reverse complement.
AGGGTATATTAACTTTGCCTTACCGTTTGTAACGCCAAGATCTCGTCATCGCACACAAAAATGAATTACACCAGTGTGTTTAGAATGATAAAAAAAGTTGAATTTAGCATGTCCGTCCGTCTGTCTGTCCGTCCGTCTGTCTGTCTGTCTGTCCGTCTGTCTGTCCGTCCGTCTGTCTGTGGCGCGGATTGCGGGCGCACGGATTGAGCTAGAGACTTGAAATTTTGCGCAGATTCGTTTTTCGTAAAATGCGAGGCTAAGTTCGTTAATGGGCAAAAATGGACCATTAGAGGGGGTACCCCCCATACGAACGAAAACGTTTTATGCGAATATCTCAAAAACGTTGCATCTTATCAAAAAAGTGCAAGAACAAAAGTTATTTAGGATATGATTCTACATAAAACTCCCATACATCAAAATCTGATTGGAATAAATTTTAAAAAATCTTATTGGAAAGTTTCACTTCAAAGTGGAATTTTGGTACAACTGTTCGAACTTTGATACGAATATCACCATACGGGTCTCCAATGATTGCCAGATTGGCAATTATAGCTTTTGTTATGTTTTTAAATTTATTCCAATCGGATTTTAATGTTTCGGAGTTTTATGTAGAATCATATCCTAAATAACTTTTGTTTTTGGACTTTTTTGATAAGATGCACCGTTTTTGAGATATTCACAAAAAACGTTTTCGTTCGTATGGGAGTACTCCCCCTAATGGTCCATTTTTGCCCATTAACGAACTTAGCCTTGCATTCTACGAAAAACGAATCTGCGCAAAATTTCGAGTCTCTAGCTCAATCCGTGCGCCCGCAATCCGCGCCACAGACGGACGGACATGCTAAATTCAACTTTTTTTTATCATTCTAAACACACTGGTGTAATTCATTTTTTTGTGTGATGACGGGATCTTGGCGTTACAAACGGTAAGGCAAATCTAATATACCCTTTGGTTTCACCATACGGGTATAAACACACTGGTGTAATTCATTTTTGTGTGTGATGACGGGATCTTGGCGTTACAAACGGTAAGGCAAAGTTAATATACCCTTTGGTTTCACCATACGTGTATAATAATTATTTTTTGCATGTCCGTCTGTCTGTGGCGCGGATTGCGGGCGCACGGATTGAGCTACAGACTTGAAATTTTGCGCAGATCCGTTTTTCGTAAAATGCGAGGCTAAGTTCTTTAATGGGCAAAAATTGACCATAAGGGGGGTACCCCCATACGAACGAAAACGATTTTTGTGAATATCTCAAAAACGGTGGATCTTATCAAAAAAGGGCAAGAACAAAAGTTATTTAGGATATGATTCTACATCAAAAGCTGATTGGAGTAAATTTAAAAAAATCTTATTGGAAAGTTTGACTCAAAGTGGAATTTTGGTACAACTGTTCGAATTTTATACGAATGTCACCATACGGGTTTTCAATAATTGCCAGAATGGCAATTATAGCTTTTGTTATGTTTAAGCTAAACTTTAATATTATATTGTAGCTTCTGCCGCATATTTTTTATGTTTCTAAAGCCAAATGTAAAAGCCCGGCTTCTAAAAAATAATTTTGAATTTTTTAACGTTTCGCAAAAAAATGGTGATTTCGAAAATATATGTAAATTAAGTTATTGCATTTCTAATGTGTATTTTTCTAATTTTTTTTAGAGATCTTCAAGGAAATAACATAACTGTGATATTCGAATCAGATTTCCAACAGCTTTCCAAGATTCGTATTTTGTAAGTATTTAAAACTTTGTTTAAATTAAATAAAATGTTTTGTGTATAAGCATTGAACCATTTCTGATTCATGGTTTTTACCTGACCTTCTAACATTGAATTCTATTGGAATTTCTTGGCTTATAGGTCTGCAAAAAAAATAATATAACAATTGTTATATTATTTTTGTGGATGTTTTCATATCCAAATTCTCACCAACAGGTCAAGTATGTTTGCCCTGAAACCCTATTAGGAGCCTGTTTCTGTCCAAGAAAATTTAATAAATAAAATGTTGTTCCACAGTGCTTCGGCAAGGTTTTTATTGTTTCTCGTTATAGTAAATCCTGCTAGCGCTAGGCTTTTTCAGGAGTGCTTGGATCTATGATACACTTTTATCGATAATTAACTCTAACGGCCAATTTATTCACTCGCAGTTAAATCGCCTTAACTTTCCTTAACTCCTAACTCGCGAGGTTATGCGAGTTACTGGAGAGTTAAGGGAATTGAAAAATTACATTTATTCACCAGAGTTAAGGCGACTTAGCGCCTGGGTAAAATGTTAAAATTATTGGTGCGATTTAACTCAGTTGGCATAGTTATTGTGAATTTTTGTAGTTTTACGTCAGAAATATTGTGAAACGTCACTAATTTAACTCGCGTGTGTTGAGTAATATTTTCGTCTTTAGAAATCGAATCAAGAAAGAAAATGGAAAAAAAAAGTGAAAAAGGAACGATCCGGAAATTTCAACCAGGAAGAAATAAAGTTATTGTTGCGCTTGGCGCTTAACTACAAAAATATTTTGAGAACAGTCAAACCAATTCCATGCAAAACAAACCACATCGGTCGCTGCAGGTGATGCACCAAAAACTAAGAAGACGGAAGTCGTGGAATGTGTTGCATCTACGTTGCCGCCAAGTAACAAAGCGAAATGGGATAAAATGAGCGGCAGCTTGCTGCGGGCACCAATTAATCCAGCGCTCAAAATATCGAAAGGTCGAAATCCTTTCTCATCAAAAAACACGAATGATGCAAAAAGTAACATCGACTACAAAAAACAATATTTCGAAGCTGAGCTGCATATGACTAAGGAACGCCACAAGCTACAGTGTGAAATTTCATCGGATGAACGTGCGAAAATCGCCATCGAATGTCAAAATTTACTGACCATACGTAAACAAAAGGAGAAAGAACATCTTATCCGAATGCAGATTCTAAGGGCTCAGTTGAAGAAAACAATTGAAAGCTCTTCAGCTGCAAATTCAAAAGACTATGACGCAGATTCTACAGAAAAAGAAAACTATTTAATTTAACTTAAACTTTGCTTAAAAGATTAAATTTATTGTTACAAACTAAGGATGATATTTTTAATATAAAAATGCAATAAAATTATGCAATAAACATAAAACATATAATAGTTTTTGCTTTTATTCATTTCACAAATCACTGAAACAATTTGATATTAATAATCCTCGTGCAGTATCATTGTTATCTGGAGATGATTCAATATCAGCTGGCGAAATCTGTGCACGATCTAGTAAATTTTGAAAATCGTGGATTTCGATGGGAGGCAAATCTTGCTGGGCATCAATCGCAATATTGTGGAGAATCGCACAAGCCACAATAATGATTTGTACAGTATTTAGTTGTACTTTCATTCCTGTTGAAAGCACAGGAAAAAGTCTCTTTATAACGCCATATGACTTCTCCACTGCATTGCGAGTTCGTATTTGGCTTTCGTTATATAAATTATGTGCCTCAGTGTCATCTCAAAAATGGTGTGGCCAAATACTTCGTATTACGATAGCCCGAATCCAGGGCCGTACCGACTGGGGGGGATGGGGGGGGACGCTCCCCCCCCCCCCCCCCCCCCCAATAAGTCTTCAATTGGGAATTTGACCCTTAGGAGTTGGGAAATCTCACTTCTTGAAGATGTGAGATTTCCCAAGTTGGGAAATCTCTTTTGTCGATTTTCCAAAATCCCAACTTGTCTTTTTCTACCTCAAATTTTCTATTAGTGAACAAAGGCGTGTTTTATGACTTGTTTGTGTTTCCACATGCCATTCTGCTTTGGCGACAGCGTCACAGCGAGTTGGGAGAGAATGAATAAAAGGCTTTGAAAGAGTAGAGTAGACACTTGACCATGGGGGGAGTATAATGTTCTCATCAGTTATGGCACAGAACTATATAACATAGTATGGTGACACAAAGCTCTGCTGAAAAATGGTCCCAAAAGTATTTCCCTCTTTATCATACTTAAACGCATCCACTGAACTGTATAATATCGCGAAATTCAAATTTCGTCCGCCGCGAAATTCAAATTTCACAAGTTTGAGACTAACTTTATGCGCCAACACCATTCCGAAAGTCTATTTTCCTTTGACAGCTCACGGTTTAAACGAAAGGACTATATTTATAGTCATACGGTTATCTCGCTCTTACTTAACTCGTTTTGATTCATTGAACTGTATTGAAATGGGACCATTTGAGACAGCAAATCGAGCGATCTAGTATATTCGTGCTGAAACAGTGAGTTTTGAAAATATAGTGTAATTGTTGTACCATCGGTGTTCGGATTTTTTAAACAAATGAATAGGTAAGAACTGTAATATGTATTAAATTTCTTATAAGTTTATGTCAACACTGGATTCGGATAAAATCTGAATACAAAAGAAAGTGCCAAAAATAAGCGATATAAAGTCAAATTTTTGCCATTTACCGTAAATTGATATCTTTTACAGTTCTCAAGCTATCTCAAATTTTGTACGTTTTTGATATTTTTGAATAAACCAAGAATTTATTGGGATGTCGTCTTAGGTTGACAACGCGACAGGGCTCTAGCGTAAATTGCGCAGGATCGTAGATTTTGTAGAAGTAAGTTTTGTGTTGACCACAACTGATATTTCATTATATCAGTTGTTTCTTGTCAGAGATTCTGGGCAAGGAAAAGGAATTTTTATTATGTACATCCCAGTTGGGAAAAATTAGATGTTCGAGTTGGGAAAATTGAGACGTCTCTCCCCCCCCCCCCCCCCCAATCCAGAACCTTCGATACGGCCCTGCCCGAATCACCAACCAAAATCGAATTGCCAAAATCGCCACGCTCAAACCGCATTTTTAATCTGGAATTATTAAAAATAGTTTGATCGTGCGAAGCACCTGGACATAGGGATGCCAACGATACCTCGATGTTTGCAAAACATCGAGGTATCGTTGAAAAATATCGAGTTTTAACCTCGATGTTGAACAGGCCGATATATCGAGGTATCGATGTTGTTATCCACGATGTTAGAACATTACTCTTCATAAAATTAGTAAAGAAACTAATTTTAGGACTGGAGGGACTAGTTTTTAGATAGATTTAATATAGCTACTCTACTTATATGATTCAAAAATACTAAAAAGTAGATGCAATCAGCTTATATAGAGGAAATTTGAACTCTCCTCCCTATCCGCATCCTCCGCGGTCAAGTCACAAAGAGAGATTCGAAGCGTTTGCCTGATGAATGATCCACTTCGAATTCTTGGGGTCGAAACTTGATGTTTCCTATCAAATTTTTTCTATTCCCCATTGTTTCATTTAAAAATTAATTTCGTTGTATTCGATCGTGGTCATGAGAAATCTGGTACTTGAATAGAAATAATTTTGATAGAAATAAATAATACTTCAATATGATCTGTAGCCCGAAAATTTTCAAATAAAAATTATTTTACTTAGAAAAAATTGTAATAATTCATGAAGTAAAGTCTTGCTTATACAAAGTTGTAAAAATTCAAGAAATAAAGTCTTTTACTTATACAAAGTTGTAGTAATCCATGAAAAATTTCCATCTCTTAATTTTGCCTGAAAAACACTTCCCGAGCACTCCTGATTCGGTTGGAGCATTATCACAAAAACGTCCAAGGCAAATAGAACACTAGGTATGTTCCGTTTCCGCGTTTAGTTTTCTCTCTTATTTATTGTGACGTCATTCAGGTCGATGAGTTTGACAAATGGCGAAATTTGTTCGGTGTTTTGTTTAATGGTGAGTTTTTTTTCGGTGTTTTTGGATTGTTTTTTTTTTGTATTTTGTGATCAAACCGTAAAACTTTTAAACTTCAATAGGATTATCGGTTAGCAGTTTAATTTAAAAGAAAATTGAAAGACAAATTTAGTGATAAAAGGAAAGGGGAAATTGAAAAAGAAAAATAATAAAAACTATAACATAAAGTTGGTATTTTCTATTTAATAAATTTAATATTTCAGAGTTTTATTCAAAACACTTTTTTTTAATTACCAAAGTAATTTCAGACATGGTGGAGATTTACATTTATTTTAAAATGTTAAAATGGATAAAATTTGGAAATTTTTCATTCCTACAAAAAATACGTAACGAACAGAACTAATCCCTTATTGAATCAATCAATGCTCAATGAAACAAGTTGAGCACAAAAGCTTTTTACTATTCCAATCATATCTTCATATATTGTTCAGAGAACCAGGTCCGTGTGACGTCACAGCTCAAATGTCAAAATATTCGTAGCATACCTATGATAGTCTACTTGCCTTGAAAAACGTCTTTCTGTCTGTCAGTCTTTTTTACAAGATTTCGCAAAAAATACCAGAGTTAGCCATGAAATTTTACAGAGAAGTTTGGTCCTGATGTAGAAATCCGTTAACAGGAAGTAACCAAAACGGCGGCTTTTTAAATTCTATGCGGTTTATTCCGAAACTAACCATTTTCCAGTAGTCTTATGTATTACAAAACTTGGAGGCAATAAAATTTGCTACCTTTAAGTCTTTTACTAGAACTCTGTATCTCAAGCCGTTATGAAGATATGCTGGTATTTCAAAAAAATTAGTTTTTTGCGAATATCTGAGTGCACTCCATTTATTTATTTATTTATTTATTTACTAATTCATCAATACACTGACTACTACAAGTTAAATTAAATGCTAATAAATGTACAGTGGAATCCGGTTATAACGACCTCCAAGGGACCAACAAATCTGGTCGTTATATCCGGTTGTTCGTTATAACCGATTCATAGTTTTAAAGGTTTTAAAATACATGTGTGAAGTTCTAAAATACAAAATTTTTATTGCAAATCGTCCGTACATTAAAAAATTAAATTTATTTAATTTTTCTGCAGATATTGAGTAATCTTTGTTTGTTTGAATTTTTGGTGCAAGAACACCTTTTCAATTCTTAGCACAGCTTCTTTTGACATCAAAAATGTTATTGATTAATAGGAATGAACTCAATGTCGTAATACCCCGAAGTGCTTCATTGACTGAAGGTATGACACAACCTGTTTCTGAAATTTTCATCCGATTTTAAAATTATGTATTGTGATGCATAAAACATTATTTACCAGTAGTATCTTCTTCATCTTTTTCCTCGATACTAAATTGTCGCCTTTTAGCATTCATTGTGGAATTCACAGTATAAACTACGAAATAAATTGAATTAACACAACGTAGATGCACAAAACTTTGACAGAACTGATTAGGGGAATTCCCGAAAAGTTCCAACTTTCATTTAATGACTTAAGCAAATGACGTTTAGAAGTGCAACAAGTTTGTAAATTGGGCAAAAACTAAGGTATCTGACATGGCGGCCAATTTAGAACATTTGTTAAAAACTTAATCTACCAGGTTTTGGTTTTTTTCTATGAGATCTTAAGTTTCGGTCGTTATAAACGATATTCTTTTCTGTTTTCGTAGAAAAAGGGGTCGTTAAAGCCGATATGTCGTTATATCCGGTGTCGTTATAACCAATACCAAAACGCACAGAGTCTTATGGGCTCTGGCCGGGACCTAAGAAATGCGTCGTTAAAGCCGGTATGTCGTTATAACCGGTGTCGTTATAACCGGATTCCACTGTATATACAAATTATAGAAAAAAAAAAATTATTATAATAATAAAAAAAAAATTATTAAATATATGTTTACAATACTAAATAATAATTTAAAAATAAATACAAAACAAAAAAAAATTAATGAAGCAAATTTTTCAGTTGCGCTAGACTGATATTAAAATCAATACATTCAAATGAATTATTAAAAGTTCGAGCCATTGATGAAAGAGGCTCATTATAACCATAATTTGTCGAGTGTGATGGAACTTTTAAAAATCTGTAAGTTCTTCTGGTTCTATTATTTGCATTTATATTTAGTTGACTTAATAGTGGAACCGAGTCAATTATTCCGTTCAACATTTTAAAAGTGAATTTAATTTTGGCATTCGTACGGCGAACTTTTAGAGAATGCAAATTTAAAAGTTTTAAGCGATCCTCATAAGGGGAAGAATAAGAGAATTTTCCCACGGTAAATGCTCCAGAGCAAATCGAACAAATTTTCGTTGGACACTTTCAATACGCACAGAGTGAATATCGTAGTAAGGGTCCCACACTACTGAAGCATACTCTAAAATAGGACGAACGAATGCACAATATAAAGTTTTCGTGATAAAAGGATCACAAAATTCTTTATACCATCTTTTAACAAAACCCAAGGTAGAGTTAGCTCTAGATGAAATCATATCAATATGGTCATTAAATGTAAGAGAAACATCAAAAATGACACCAAGATCTTTTACTTTAGTTGATCTTGGTATAACGTTATCATTGAGCATATAATTATGTGAAATATATTCCTTCTTTCTAGTATAACTTACTACAGAACATTTATCAACGTTTAACAATAAAAAATTATTTGAACACCAAGTTTGAAAATTAAGCAAATCAGAAACTAAGAAGTTGCAGTCAGAAAGATTATTAACAATTCGATAAATTTTTACGTCGTCAGCATATATCAAAACACAACTATTTTTTTTTTTTTTTTAAAACAGTTCCTGTTCGACTATTGACCGCAGAGGTTTAGTTACAGAGAGCACAGACTTATACTCAGATTCTCAGTTTATTCAGTGAAAGTACTCGTTTTTACTTGTGTTTAGTTTGAAGATTTTTTCGTATTGGAAGTCGACGTCATGAGCCCTAAAAGAGGGGCCGACGGCCCCTCAGAATTACTACGCGATAAGCTATCACATAAAAGAAATAAATCCAACTTGGATCAAACTTCAAATCATCCAACAACATCAAGACAAAATCGATTCGAGTTGCTAGACGATATTTCTCTATCTGATGGTGAATTAGAGGACCCAACACTCAGAGTTGACAAACAGGAAAAAAGAGTTAAAATGCCACCAATCATTTTCCCCGAACTAGATCGAAACACTATTGAAGTTATGGTTAAAGCCATAAACATTACCAACTTTAACATCAAACTCTCAGTGAAAGGAAAGCAACTGTTTATATACTCAACCGAAGATTATGACTCGATGCTCCAACACCTCATCACCAAAAAAGTCAACTTCTATACTTATCAGCGTATGGATAAAAGACCGGTTAAAATAGTCCTATCTGGCTTACACAGTATGGATAATCAATTGCTAAAAGAACATCTGACAGACCTAGGACTTCAAATTGTGGATGTGAAACGTTTCAACTTCGCACAAAAGAGGTATGTCGACCACACAACTTATTTGATTTATTTCGTACGTGGTTCAATAAAACTCGATTTATTAAAATCAAACCATCCAACTATAATGCATACCATTGTACACTGGAGCTACTACAAAAATAAAAAGAGTCTACCAACACAATGTTATAACTGTCAACGTTATGGACATGGATCATCGCACTGTCACTTACCAACCAGATGCTTAATTTGTTCCAAAGATCACCACCATAGCCAATGTCCAGAAGTGGACTCTACTAATATTAAATGTGCAAACTGCCAAAAATGTCATTTAGCTAACGACTCTAAATGTGAGTCCCTCAAATTGTACATAAATAATAACTATAAAAAGAACAGGAAAAACATAGGCAATCACACCGACAAATCCTCACAACACTACAAAACAAACAGTCTTCCATCAATCGATGATCATCCTAAGGAAAGTACATCCAAAAACGGCCATCCAGAACTACAATACAGTACTATATTGAAGTCATTTTCCAATAATAATAGCAACAGCAGCAGCAACAACAACAACAGCAGCAGCAGCAACAACAACAACAGCAACAACGCTAAACAGAGCAACCTGTTTTCAGGAGCTGAACTTATACAATTCTCAAATGAACTAATTTCTAAACTAGCCAGTTGTAGAACAAAGGTAGAGCAATTTCAAGTTATAGTAGACTTAGCTATTAAATTTTTAGATGATTAATATAAATAACCTTAAAATTGTTCTATGGAATGCTCAAAGCGTTCGTAACAAAACTTATGAACTATTTAACTATTTAGAAACTAATAATATTGACATATGTATCTTAACTGAAACATGGCTTAAGCCATCAGACAAAATTGGTATAGCAAATTATAACATTTATCGAAATGACAGAGAATCACAAACTGGAGGTGGCGTAGCCATTTTTGTCAAAAAGAGTATCTGTCACTCCCCCTTACCCGTGATTAATACTGCTGTAGTGGAATCATTGTCAGTGAAAATACTCAATAGCAACTTAACTATAACCGCCGTCTATTTCCCAGGTACTCATCTCAATGAAAATATGTTAAACCTTTTCAATTCTGATTTAAAAAAGCTTATGAAATCTTCTAAAAAGTTTCTCCTATGTGGTGATTTTAATGCAAAACATAGATTTTGGAATTGTGTAAGAGCCAATAAAGCTGGAACGATCCTGTACAACAATATTATCAATAATAACTGCTTACTCCATACACCCACCGAACCCACATTCTACCCTCCTAAATGCCATCCATCATTTTTAGATCTTATTATTTCATCCAACTTAAGCAATATATCTCAGCCAATTACAATAAACGACCTCTCATCTCCGCATCTACCTGTTGAATTTTCCATCCACGACGAAACTATCTCACTAGCAGCAAACAAGGTTTCTTTGAATTATTCTAAAACCAACTTTCCAAAATTCCGTCATTTACTTAACAAAGAGATTGACTTAAAAATCTTAAAAAATCTATCACTTAGCAACATAGAGGACTTAATTGAACAATTCAATACTCTTGTCTCCGATACAGTAAATAAATGCACCCCAAAATCAGAAATCCAAAAACGTTCAATGCGAATGGACGAACAAATAAGCTCTCTTATTAAACTTAGGAATGTTAAAAGACGCCAATGGCAAAGATCTAGATGTCCTTTCCTTAAGGCTGAACTTAATAAGCTCCAATTCAAAATTCATAACCAAATTAATCTAACAAGGAATCGTAATTGGAATAACACCTTGCTTAATATGGATAAAGGTAACAACAAGTTATGGAAGCTTAATAAATTCCTAAAAAGAAAAGGACAATTCCTTCCTTATCTCACCAAAAACGATGTAAGAATCTACTCTGATACGGGCAAAGCAGAAGTAATTGCTGATCAATTTCTTGAAGCCCATCAATTAACAACATCTTTAGGAAATCCCGATACGATTAAAGTAGTTGACGACTGGGTAAAAAATGAATTGTGTTCTGAGACATACCAGATTTCTATTGATCCATCTCATCTTTGCAAACCACAAGAGATCTCAAAAATTATTCGATTCTGTAAAACTAAAAAATCTCCAGGCTATGATAAAATTTCGAACAAGACAGTCAAAAACCTCTCAAAAAAAGCCATTGTCTTTCTTACACAAATCTTCAACTTCTGCATAAAGAATTGTCATTTCCCACGTCAATGGAAACAAGCTACAATAATTCCAGTTCCTAAACCCAATAAAAATCTCTCGAACGCAAGTAGTTATCGTCCAATTAGCCTTTTACCATCCATTGGAAAAATCTATGAAAAAGTTTTACTCTCAAGAATTCAAAAGCATATAGATAATAACGATATTATTCCAAATCATCAATTTGGATTTCGCCAAGGACATTCGACTAACCACCAACTAAACAGAGTTTCTCAGTACATCAAAAATTCACTCAAATCAAAAAAATCGGTAGGACTTATAGCACTAGATGTTGAAAAAGCTTTCGATTCTGTCTGGCATAAAGGACTTCTATATAAATTACATCTTTTCTCCTTCCCCCCATATATAATAAAAAGCTTATACAGTTTCACACAAAATCGTTGCTTCAGTGTAAAGGTTGGTAGCAGTTTGTCTTCAGAGAGAATTATACCGGCAGGAGTACCACAAGGTTCATGCCTTAGCCCTACACTCTATAATATATTTACTTCCGATATACCACAACACCCAAACTGTGAACTTGCTACATTTGCAGATGACACAGCCACCTACTGCTGTCATAACGACCCGAAAGCAATAGTTAATAACCTGCAAGAACATCTTAACCAAATTTCAGAGTACTTCAAAAAATGGAAAATTAAAGTTAATGCGTCAAAAACCCAAGCTATATTCTTTACCAAGAAAAGATCACCGAAAAACTTGCCAGATCCAACTATCAAAGTATTTGATCAACATATCCATTGGTGTAAATCCATTAAATATTTAGGAATATATTTGGACACGAAACTAAATTTTCATGAGCATATCAACCAAACATCTATAAAAACTCTAAAGTCTATAAAAATACTCTACCCATTAATTAATAGAAGATCTAGCCTCAGTCAAGAAAATAAAATGATTTTATACAAAACAGTAATGCGTCCTATCTTGTTGTACGGATCTCCAATCTGGTGCAAATGTGCATTGGCTCACATTAAAAAACTTCAAATTGTCCAAAATAAATGCTTAAAAATAATACTTAATTTACCCTGGGACTACTCTACTAAAAGGTTACATAAGCTTGCAGAATTATCTACAATCAAAGAGGAAATTAAGACGCTCTACGAAAAATTCAGGACAAGATGCCAATCATCAGATATCACAAATCAATTGTAAATTTTTGTTCTCTTATCGTAATTTTAGTCTGGTGGCATAGGCTTAAGTTTTATTTACACAATAGGTCATAATAAGGTTTTTTCTCTCCATTTTCCTTAACTTATTTAAATACATTAAGTCATTTAATAGCAAAAGCTACTATTTGTTCAGAAGTTGTAAAGACAATAGTCTGGTCTCTCATCAAATAAATTGTATTCTTACAAAAATTATAATAAGGAAAAAAAAAAAAAAAAAAAAAAAAAAAACTATTTTTAATTACTAAATTTATGTCATTAATAAATAATATAAACAATAAAGGCCCGAGATGGCTACCTTGAGGTACTCCAGAAGGATTTTCCACTATATTAGAGATACTTCCACGAAAATAAACGAACTGTTTACGATGAACTAAATAAGATTCTATCCATTTGACAAAATTGTGAGGAAAACCAAGAATATTTAACTTAAGTAATAATAATTTATGAGAAAGTCTGTCGAAAGCTTTAGTAAAATCAGTATAAATGCAATCAATCTGATTGCCATTTTCGATCTTACATTTGCAAAAAGATGTAAATTCTACTAAATTCGTTTCAGTAGAACGACCTTTCATAAAGCCATGTTGATGAATATTTATTAATGACTTAGTGTGGAACTGCACAGAGGAACACACTATGGCCTCAAAAAGTTTTGCGATGCAAGAAAGTCTAGCAATCGGCCTGTAATTAGCAATTTCGTTACGGTTTCCTTTTTTGTGTAATGGAATGATAAAAGATAGTTTCCAAACATTAGGGAAAGTACCCGAACATAAAGACAGATTAAATAAATGAACTAATGGTTCAGTTAACATAACATTACATTTTTTTAGGACTACAGAAGGTACGCCATCAGGACCACACGAGAAATTACACTCAAGATTGTTAATATAATTTAAAATAGTACGTTTATCAATGTTCAGATCATTCATTGTCAGGCTAGTTGTAGTCAAGTTTCCACCGCCACCGCCAGGTAGCTAAATTATTTATTAAATTTAACTTTTTCAAAACATCGGAAAAACATCGAGGTATCGATGTTTTCAGGACGATGTTTTTTTGACATCGATGTCGCCTTAAAAAAAAACATCGATTTTCGATATATCGAGGTTTTATGAACGATGTTGCATCCCTACCTGGACAACGTGCGACAATGTTGATCACCTTCAAATTAGTGGCGGCTACTGTCTGCACGTTGAGCGAAAACCAGCCTTTGCGATTGCGATATCCTTCTGCATTATTTCCACCCGGCGAATTGATTTTCACGTGAGTGCAATCGATGGCACCGATGGTCCACGGAAAATTAGCGATGCCAAGAAATGCTGCACTGGCTTCGACTCTTTCTCTTTTCGTCTCAGGCATTTTGATAAATTGTCGTCGCAGCTGACAAATTGCAGTGGAAACGCGACGAAGAATGTGACACACCGATGCACAGCACACACCGGCGAAATTTGCAACGGTTATTTGCATCGATCCCGATGCATAAAACCGTAGTGCAATCAATAGCTGCGTTATTGGCAGGATGTAACGCGATCTGAAGAGGAAGGAAACAAATAAAATTAATATGATCGACTATTTATCTGTTTACCTTTGTTCCTTAAACTCAAGCGTTGGGCGTATCATTTCCAGAACCGTTGCAACAGTTTCCTTCCGCAAACGGAAGCGACAAAAAAAATCATGGTCATTCCAATAATCCATATTTATCCGGACGCGGAATTTATATTGGCGACGTTCTCTGCCTAAATATTCCTCTTCGTCGTTGTCAACCCAAATTAAACGAGCGTCTGCTTCCAAAATGAAATTCATATCCCGATCAAAACAATTTTCACGTCCAAAAATACAGAAAACCGATATCGAACTGACAAAATGACATTTTAATATCGAAATGCAATGAATAAATGTTTTTTGGGCTAAACTTAACAACGTTTAACCCCCCTTGTCAGCTGGGTTACGCAAACTCCGAGTTATCTTAACTCAACGAGTTAAATTTTCCTTAACTCACCTTAACTCAGCGTGAATAAATGAAATTCATGGAAAATAAGGTTAGCTAACTCCCTTAAATCACTAACTCGGCTTAACTTATAGTGAATAAATTGGCCGTAATTGAACAATTATTTTCTACTCACAATTTTGTTGTTAAGATTTAAACAATAAAACACTATTACAAACGTACATAAAAATAAATTAATACGTTGCACGAAATACAACCTCGGGCCTTGGATTTCAATGAAATAAGATTTTGAATTCCTCTGTCGTCGATTACAACAAAAAATTGATGAACAAAAAAAATTCATAGTGTAGGGGAACCCGGTGCTAAGAATTAACAAGCCTATTCCCGCCGAAATATACGAGCCACAATCTCGAAATTTCGTTTTTGTCCCCACTCGATACGGTCGACCATATCATGACTCATCAGTTATAAACTGTTCATTGCCAGTGAGGGTTAAGCATAGAGACCGAATTTTAGCTGGTAAACCAACTTTTTATGGTTTGCAATATTTTGATTTCTGTCTTAGTTTTGTATATTATTGAATATAACTTTGTCGATAATGGAAGTTAATGAAGCTATAATTAATAATGCGCTTTGGTTTTATTGCAATACTTAACTATATTTTTGGTATGATTAATAATTCAAAAAAAATAGTGTCGGGGCTAAAATTAACAAACCCATGGGGCAAGAATTAACACATGTTAATACATACTGACGATGACAACATAGAGTAAGAATTCTCATACTATGTTTTTATAGATACAAATTATGTACAAAAAAGCTTCGCTGAAACCTTTTTTTTAGATAATAATTGTTTTTGTTTTTTAAAACGACTTATTTTTTTTTGTCAATTTATGTTCCTTGAAAAGGATATTTATTTGGTTCATTTTATTAGTTTTTGTGATAAATAATATATTTGAATTTAAAAGGATATTTATTTTGTTGTTTTAAAAATTTTTGTGAAAAAAAATTCTTTTCTTTTAATTATTTCCATGTTTAAACTTATGTTAATACTAACCCCATCGCTGTTAAAACTAGCCCCATGACCGGGGTTAGTTTTAACAGATGACATTTTTTCATAAAAATGATTTTTTTCATATAGTGACTACCTGGTTGAAACTTTTTTTTATTTCTTATGATACCTGAATAACTACAGTATGGCTAGATATAAAAACAATGGGCCGTATGAATAATAAACACTCTACTCGAGTGCACTCAGTTTTTTGCGATTGCACTCAATTTGGCATGAATAAAAAATCTCAACTCAGCTGTACTTTACTCAGTTCCCTCAGAAAAACATCGAATTTGTGAGTGGAGTGCCATATGCACTAATTTGGTATGAATAAAAACTGTTTTTGCTTGAGTGAAGCAAAGTAAAGTTCAGTCAGATTTGAGTGTACTGTTGGGCATCCTCAGCATTGCTTTTTTTTTAATTTTCAAATTTTTCCGATTGTCAAGGAAATATTTGACACTTAACTTTTGTTTATCGTCGTTTTGATTTCAATTTTAGTTAACATAGACCAAAATGGTAAATAAATATCACAAATATTTTATAATAAATTACAGAAATATATTGTTTGTCCTAAATTTCATTTATTTTCCACAATCTCAATTTAAATATCAGTGAATAGATGGTTTTAGAATATGAAATAAGGAACAATTCAACACTCCAATTGCTTGTGGGAACTTATATTTCATCTTACATGCATTCTGCGCTGTGATTAATTCATCATCTGTTAATGGCAAGTGTATATATTCATCAGATTTTTCTAAAATTCTGTCGCAAACGATCCACAAATTTTTGCAAACAGTAGACTGATGTACTCCAACATCATTACCAACGCCAATCTACAAATGATTCAAAAAACTTTTATTCTGATATATATCCCCAGGTCAATTTCAGGTCAGTGGGTATCACCTGGAGCCAGTATTTTTTCGTCAAAGGGGTATCGCAATTTATATCCGCAACGATGTGCCTTACTCACTTCTTCCTAACTTAGGAAAATGCGCTAATCCAGAATTTAATTTCATCTGGTTAAAGCTCCATATGCGCAAGCACATCTACCTTTGTTTCATTTATCGAAGCCCTAATTGTTCCACCGGGACAAATTGTCTGTCTCCATCGATGCAATTACTGCAACAAACCCTGACGCTGAAATTGTTGTTGCGGGTGATTTCAACGTCCATAATGATAAGTGGCTTCCTTTCTCATGCCATCCTGATCCTGTTGGTTTGCACACTGAACTCTTCGCAGAATCAAACTTGTTGACGCAAATCGTAGACAAACCAACGAGAATTCCAGATATTGCAGGACACACCTCATATCTGTTGGATTTGTTTTTAACTACAAATCCGTCTAAATATAGCGTTTCTGTCTTGCCTCCCCTGGGAGGATCTGATCACTGTCTGGTAAGCTGTTCATTTTCCACCGAAAGGCCTCCTAAAAATACAATTAAAGCCCCGCGTAGGACTGTTTGGCATTTTAAAAAAGCCAACTGGGAGAGCTTGAACCGTATTTTGCAGCTTACAAGTGGTCTGATTGTTTCAGGGAAGGTGACGTTGACGTTGCGACTGAAAAGGTCACGAACGTAATCACACTTGGTATGAAGTCCTACATATCGTGCAGCTCCATTGTTGCAAGGTGTGACTCCAACACCTGGTTCACGAAAGCGTGTCGCGACGCCATCAAAACAAAAAAGACGGCGTTTTCTGAATTTAGGGGAAACCCTAATGAAGAAACTCGTTTGTCGTTTATAAACGCTCGAAACACCTCTAAGTCTGTACTACGTCGTGCTAAACATGACTTCGACCAAAAGATGAAGCGGAAAATCTTAACCTGTCCGAAAGGGCAAAAATCCTTTTGGTCAATGGTGAAAGCGGTAAAAAACAATTTCACAAAATCTTCAACACCTCCACTAATTTGTGATAATGAAGTGGTTGTCGATCCCGTTGGCAAGGCGAACGTTTTAGCCGCGAAATTCGCAGCGAACTCAAGTCTCCCGGAATCCAACCAATTACCGCCCCAACCCACCATATCGGAGATTGTCTCTCCAAAACTTTCCATCCGCAAAAGACAAATAGTTAGAATTCTGCAGGAGATTGACGTAAACAAATCCACAGGACCCGATGGCATTCCCCCCCATGTTTTGAAAAAATGTGCCGTCACCTTAGCTGGACCTCTTCGCTCCCTTTTTTACCTTAGCTTCTCTAAGGGGATTTATCCCTCTTCTTGGAAAGCAGCTAATGTCCAGCCCATTCCCAAAAAAGGTGACAAATGCGACCCCTCTAATTATAGACCCATAGCTCTGACTTCTGTACTTGCCAAGGTTATGGAGACTCTAATAAATACCAAAATTATAAATTTTTTAGAGCGAAATAATTTAATCAACGATCGCCAATATGACTTTCGTGCGCGCCGCTCCACAGGCGATCTTTTGGTCTGCTTGACCGAGCGCTGGAGTAAAAGTCTCCATAATTTTGGCGAATCAAAAACTATAGCGCTGGACATCTCCAAAGCTTTCGACCGTGTTTGGCATAAAGCTTTGATGGCAAAGATACGAGCTATCGGTCTAAACCCTGCAATTTCCAAATGGATTGAGAGCTACCTTTCTGATCGTTCAATACAGGTTGTATTGGATGGTTATAAATCTGATCTCTTCAAAATTAACTCTGGTGTCTCTCAAGGCTCAGTTCTAGCTCCTACGCTTTTCTTAATATTTATCAATGATCTACTATCTCTCACTCTCAATCCACTTTATTGTTTCGCTGATGACAGCTCCCTTGACGCATCCTACCATTTCAGTTCACCTGCAGAATCGAACGCCATTGCTGTTCGATCGAAACGCAGTGAGCAAATTAGATCTTTGAATTCTGATTTAAACACAATTCTGGCTTGGGGCAGAATCAACCGTGTGGAATTCAACGCATCTAAAACCCAATCAATGCTGTTATCGATGAAATGCGAAAAATCCCCCGAAACGGTCGAATTTATGAGTGAGTCCATTAGTGACTCAAAAAACATCAGAATGTTGGGCATCGAAATAAATGAGAAGCTCCAATGGAGTGATCATATTTTTAAAATAGCAAAGGAAGCATCGCAGTGCCTAGGCTTCCTGGGACGATGCAAAAAATATTTCGCACCAGTCGACGTCCTTAACATTTACAAGAGCTACATTCGACCGAGACTCGAGTACAATTCGCACATTTGGGCTGGAGCCCCAAAAACTGTCCTCCAACTGCTGGACCGAATCCAAAAACGTGCGATCCGACTAATTGGAGACAAGTCTTTGACGGACTCATTACCGTCTCTCGAGCATCGTCGCTCTGTTGGAGTACTCAGCATATTCTACAAATATTTCAATGGGAAATGTTCCACCGAAATTTCCCAACTTATTCCTCCACGGTATATTTTCCCTAGACCCTCTCGTGCAGCTGGACGCGCGCACGACTTCTTCCTTGAGCCTCCCCGCTTTCGTACAGTAAAGTTTAGGGGTTCCTTCATTCCGCGAACAACAAGACTTTGGAACAATTTACCATCCGATGTGTTCCCCCCGGACTATAACCCGCAGAAGTTCAAGGAGAACATAAATCGGAAGCTCCTTTTGTCCCTCCAACCATCCCGAGCTGTGCTTCGGCATTAAAGGGTCTTCCCCTAAGCTCTGGCTGGATCTATAAAAAAAAAAAAAAAAATATCGAAGAAAACATTTAAATTTTTCATGCTTCGAGAGACTTCCGCCTCTGGTTTCATCATATTCTTCCGGAAAGAAGATTTGAACAATTCGTTTGAAATTATCCACATCGAATCTATATAATTGAGGAAAATTTTCTTCACAATTCAAATTTCTTTTCATATACACTTTTCTTTTTCTCCGACGTTCATTATTTTCATATTCAGAATCAGATAAGTCGAAAACTAAACCATTCACAAACGAAAACATTTTTTATTTTTCAATTCACTTCCAAATAAATCAAAAATATCAGTTGTGGTCAACACAAAACTTTCTTCTACAAAATCTACGACCCTGCGCAATTTACGCTAGAGCCCTGTCGCGTTGTCAACCTAAGACGACCTCCCAATAAATTCTTGGTGTATTCAAAAATATCAAAAACGTACAAAATTTGAGATAACTTGAGAACGGTAAAAGATATCAATTTACGGTAAATGGCAAAAATGTAGAAAATGTTAACGTCTTTAATTATTCTTTTAACTGATTTGTCGAAAAACCGTTAGTTTGCAAATTATTCGCAAAAATATGATTTTTTACATATTAATGAAAATATTTCAATAACGGTAAAAGATAACGGATAACGGTAAAAGACAAAATTGTGCAGAATGCCATTCTCATTAATTCACTTCATACATTCAGTCAGCAAAAACCCGTTAGTTTTCGAGATAATCGCAGAAAACTGTTTTTTTGGAAATAACGGTTTATCTCGGTAACAGGTGGAGATATCGAGTTATAGTTAAAGACAAAAGTGTGGGAAATTTTATTTTCTCCAAGTTTTGTCATACTTAAGGCCACTAAAAAACGCGTAGTTTGGGAGTAAATCGAGAAAAACGAAATTGCGATTTTTGAAAAACCGCCATTTTGGATACTTCCGGTTAACGGATTTCCATCAAAAGTTGATAGGATCGTCCCATTTCAGGACCCAACATGCCTATAAAATTTCATGGCGCTAGCTCTATTAGTTTTTGAGAAATCTTGTACACAGACTGACAGACAGACTGACAGACTGACAGACTGACAGACTGACAGACTGACAGACTGACAGACTGACAGACTGACAGACTGACAGACAGACTGACAGACAGAAAGACATTTTTTAAATATGACTCCAATCGACTCAGGAGTGATCGGGAAATGTTTTTTAGGCAAAATTAAGAGGTCGAAATTTTTCATGAATACAATACTTTATTATACTCCGTAGAAGAAAGTAAAAATATCAGTTGTGGTCAACACAAAACTTTCTTCTACAAAATCTACGACCCTGCACAATTTACGCTAGAGCCCTGTCGCGTTGTCAACCTAAGACGACCTCCTAATAAATTCTTGGTGTATTCAAAAATATCAAAAATGTACAAAATTTGAGATAACTTGAGAACGGTAAAAGATATCAATTTACGGTAAATGGCAAAAATGTAGAAAATGTTAACGTCTTTAATTATTCTTTAAACTGATTTGTCGAAAAACCGTTAGTTTGCAAATTATTCGCAAAAATATGATTTTTTACATATTAATGAAAATATTTCAATAACGGTAAAAGATAACGGATAACGGTAAAAGACAAAATTGTGCAGAATGACATTCTCATTAATTCACTTCATACATTCAGTCAGCAAAACCCCGTTAGTTTTCGAGATAATCGCAAAAAACTGTTTTTTTGGAAATAACGGTTTATCTCGATAACAGGTGGAGATATCGAGTTATAGTTAAAAACAAAAGTGTGGGAAATTTTATTTTCTCCAAGTTTTGTCATACTTAAGGCCACTAAAAAACGCGTAGTTTGGGAGTAAATCGAGAAAAACGAAATTGCGATTTTTGAAAAACCGCCATTTTGGATACTTCCGGTTAACGGATTTCCACCAAAAGTTGATAGGATCGTCCCATTTCAGGACCCAACATGCCTATAAAATTTCATGGCGCTAGCTCTATTAGTTTTTGAGAAATCTTGTACACAGACTGACAGACTGACAGACAGACTGACAGACAGACAGACAGACTGACAGACAGACTGACAGACAGAAAGACATTTTTTAAATATGACTCCAATCGACTCAGGAGTGATCGGGAAATGTTTTTTAGGCAAAATTAAGAGGTCGAAATTTTTCATGAATACAATACTTTATTATACTCCGTAGAAGAAAGTAAAAAGGAAAATCATTTATTATGATAAAACACCCTATTTCGATTTTGAGATACTTGCCTACTAAAACCGTCAAAAGGTAAACCATCCGATTCACGGACAATTTATCGTGAACAATTTATCGTAAAACAATTTATCGTGAACAATTTATCGTATAACAATTTATCGTAAGAACAATTTATCGTAAGACAGTTTATCGTAAGACAATTTATCATAAAATAATTTATCGTAAGACAATTTATCGTAAAACAATTTATAGTAAGACAATTTATCGTAAACATTTTGTCGTAAGGAATATTATTTTGACTAATTCGGGCGCCCGACTAGCAGACCCTACGTTGCCAGCTTAAAGTTTTTTGTATAAATTTTAGAGTGCGAAAAAACCATAAATAACTTAAAAACTTTTGGGAAAAAACGTTATCCTTACAACACCCTATGTTGGCATTTTGAAAATCTAGGACCGGATTCGTGATCAGCGACCCCAAAAACCCTATAATGCCAATTTTTCCGGGGAAAAAAGGGAAAAAGGATATTTGCGTTATCCTCATAGGACTTTCCGTTTAAAATTTTGAAATTTCAACATCCAACTCGTGATTAGCGACCACGGAAACCCCCTAAAGCCAGTTTTTCGGCGAGAAAATTAGAAAAAGGATATTTGTGTTATCCTTACAGGACCTTCCGTTTAGAATTTTGAAAATCTAATACCGGATTCGTAGTCAGCGACCCCAAAAACCCCATAATGCCAATTTTTCTGGGGAAAATAGGAAAAAGGATATTTGCGCTATCCTTACAGGGCCTTCCGTTTCGAATTTTGAAAATCTAATACCGGATCCGCAGTCAGCGACCCCAAAAACCCCATGATGCCAATTTTTCCGGGGAAAATTAGGAAAAAGGATATTTGCGTTATCCTTACAGGACCTCCCGTTTCGAATTTTGAAAATCTAATACCGGATTCGTGATCAGCGACCTCGGAAACCCCCCAATGACGATTTTCCCGGAAAAAACGGGGAAAAAGGATATTTGCGTTATCCTTTCAGGACCTGCGGGCGCACGGATTGCGGGCGCACGGATTGAGACTTGAAATTTTACGCAGATTCGTTTTTCGTAAAATACAAGGCTAAGTTCGTTAATGGGCAAAAATGGACCATTAGGGGGGGTACCCCCCATACGAACGGAAACTTTTTTTGCGAATATCTCAAAAACGGTGCATCTTTGGTAAAAAGTGCAAGAACAAAAGTTTTTTAGGATATGATTCTACATAATACTCCCATACATCAAAATCCCATTGGAAAAAATTTAAAAAAAATCTTATTGAAAAGTTTGACTTCAAAGTGGAATTTTGATACAACTGTTCGCCGTTCACAATGCCATATCACCATACGGGTTTTCAATAATTGCCAGATTGGCAAATAAAGCCTTTGTTATGTTTTTTGTGCAGATTATTTAGTTGGAAAGCCTCATGTTGTTATGTTTTTGTCTAGACAAATTGAATAAACTTTTTTTTTCAATTAAATAAATAGAAATTTGGTTTTGAATCCATTTTTTTTAAATTTGAGAATTGAAACATAAGAAAAGTTGCGATTGGTAGGGCTATATGTATATAAAATCGTTTAACCTGACTGATTGAGTGACTGACTGACTGACTCTTCAACGCCCAGCCCAAACCCCTGAAGCGAGAGACTTGAAACTTTCACAGTATGTCCCAACCATCGCGTAGGCGCTCACTAAGGCGGGGTTTTCCGAAATTTTACCGCTAGGGAGGGTAAACGAGGGGTAAAGAGAATTTGGGTATTTGAAGACCTTGTCGCCATGAATCCTGCTCAGTAGGAGGCTGAAAAGTTTCACTCGGGGGTTTTCGGGGTCGCTGATCACGAATCCGGTGTTTGATTTTCGCAACTACAAACGGAAGGTCCTGTAAGGATACCGCAAATATCCTTTTCCCCGGGGAAAAATAGCATTAGGGGTTTTCGGGGTCGCTGATCACGAATTCGGTGTTACATTTTCAAAACTCGAAACGGAAGGTCCTGGAAGAATAACGCAAATATCCTTTTTCCCAATTTTTCCGGGGATAAATGGCATTAGGGGGTTTTCGGTGTCACTGATCACGAATCTGGTGCTGAAATTTCATAATTCGAATAGTCCTATAAGGATAACACAAATATCCTTTTTTCATTTATTTTCGGTTTTTGCAGAGGCTGATCACAAATCTTGTGATGATAAATTGCCAACGGAAGCTCCTGTAAGGATAACCCAAATATCCTTTTTACCACTTTTCCTCAAAAAAAAACTGGAAATAAGGGGATTTCGGAGCCGCTGATCACGAATCTGGTGTTAGAATTCGGAACGAGAGGTCCAGAAGGCATAATGAGTTTTTTCAAAAGTTTTTAAGTTATTACTTTGTTTTTTTTTGGCGCAAGAAAATTTTTGCAAAAAACTTTTACCCTGCAACGACGGGTTTGCAAGCTGGTACTCTATATAATGACTGACAAAATGTTTAAAAAATATCAGTTGTGGTCAACACAAAACTTTCTTCTACAAAATCTACGACCCTGTGCAATTTACGTTATAGCCCTGTCGTATTGTCAACCTAAGACGACCTCCCAATAAATTCTTGGTTTATTCAAAAATATCAAAAACGTACAAAATTTGAGATAACTTGAAAACTGTAAAAGATATAAATTTACGGTAAATGGCAAAAAGGTAGAAAATTTTAACATCTCCAATTCTTCCTTAAATTAATTTGTCGAAAAATCGTTAGTTTGCAAGTAATTTGCAAAAAATATATTTTTTTATATTTTAATCTAAATATCTCAATAAAGGTAAAAGATAACGGATAACGGTAAAAAACAAAATTGTGCAGAATGCCATTCTCATTAATTCACTTCATACATTCAGTCAGCAAAAACCCGTTAATTTTCGAGATAATCGCAAAAAACTGTTTTTTTTTTTTTTGGAAATAACGGTTTACCTCGATAACAGGTTGAGATATCGAGTTATAGCATAGTTTAGAGATATATAGTTAGGAAACGTGGAAGAATTTTTTTTTTCTGAAGAAGAGTACATTATCGTCTGTTTCATTTGCTTTGTAAAGACACTAATTGCTTTTGTGTGAGAAATGCAAAACTCTCGGGATATTTTGTATTGTCGGCAGAACATTCCGTAAAATGTTCCTTGCCAGGCATTTTTTCTGTTTAAGCAACGTAACAAGTGAAATAAAAGTGTTTTTTTTTTTGCTAAAAAATCCTATCGCCATTGACAGTTGAAGAAATTGTGAAAGGCCGCTGTCGGCCCTTGTGTATGTGTTGGCACAATATTTTGGTTTGGTCTGTGCGAGTATTACAAAATGATTTTTTCAACAAGTCCATTTGAGCTAAATGATAAAAAGAGAGAAATAATGCTGTCGACTACGGAATGATGCTGTCGACTACTTCTTTCTACAGGCGGCAAACGGAAAACCACGTTTGTGTCTTATCTATAGTAAGTCTCTAATCTATGGTTATAGCTAAAGACAAACGTGTGGGAAATTTTATTTTCTCCAAGTTTTGTCATACTTAAGGCCACTAAAAAACGTGTAGTTTGGGAGTAAATCGAGAAAAACGAAATTGCGATTTTTGAAAAACCGCCATTTTGGATACTTCCGGTTAACGGATTTCCACCAAAAGTTGATAGGATCGTCACATTTCAGGACCCAACATGTCTATAAAATTTCATGGCGCTAGCTCTATTAGTTTTTGAGAAATCTTGTACACAGACTGACAGACTGACAGACTGACAGACAGACTGACAGACAGACAGACTGACAGACAGACTGACAGACAGAAAGACATTTTTTAAATATGACTCCAATCGACTATGACTCCAATCAAAATTAAGAGGTCGACATTTTTCATGAATACAATACTTTATTATACTCCGTAGAAGAAAGTAAAAATGATTTGTATAGGAGTCGTCCGATTGGCTATGTGAAATCATATTCCAAACACATTTCATCGTTATAAATTTTTCGATACGACGCACAGTTTTCGAAAAATAGGAAAAAAATATTCCATTTGTATCGGAGAAGAAGTAGTGATCCGATTGGATTTTGATGTACGGATGAGTTATGTAAAATCTTATTTTAAATACATTATACCTTTATAAATTATTCAATATTAGCAGACCCTTCGTTGGTAGCTAAAAGTTTTTTTTGTATAAATTTTAGAATGCCAAAAAACCATAAATAACTTAAAAAGTTTTGGGAAAAAATGTTATCCTTACAGAACCTTCCGTTTCGAATTTTGAAATTCCAACTCCAGATTCGTGATAAGCAACCCTGAAACCCTTCCAAAGCCGGTTTTTGCGAGAAAAATTGCAAAAAGGACATTTCCGTTATCCTTACAGGACCTTCCGTTTAGCATTTGAAAAATCGAACACCGGAGTCGCGATCAA
The DNA here is from genome assembly GCA_964034945.1 of Chrysopilus asiliformis. Lineage (NCBI taxonomy): Eukaryota > Metazoa > Arthropoda > Insecta > Diptera > Rhagionidae > Chrysopilus > Chrysopilus asiliformis. The sequence goes on along the minus strand of OZ035962.1, from coordinate 53,190,936 downwards.
CGACCTCGAAAACCCCTTACGCCCGGTTTCACAGTGGGAGCTTAAGCTTCGGCTTTGTTAAACTTATCCTGGTAGCTTAAGCTTTCGCTCACACAAGTGCTGTTTCACAGTTAAATTTTGTGTGTCGATTAACAAAACTCAGTTTAGTGAATTTAATAGGCCACTGTGTATTTCTGTACTCATGGTAAACAATATTTAGCTCCGTAAAATTTTTATTTTACGGAGCTAAATATTCATTTTAACACCGTTTTGACCTCAAATTTGAATTAACTCCGAAAAGGAGTCAAAAATTCACTCCAACTCCTTTTGGGAGTTATTTTCATTGTAAACACGAAAAAAAACTCAAAACATCTCAAATGCTTGCAAAAAAAGAGAATTTGCGAGGTTTTTTTATTTGGGCCATCTAATAAGTTGGTTTAACACCGAAAAATGGTTAAAAATTAACACCCATAGGGAATTGTTGTGAACTCCGTAGCCCGGAGTTCGATTTTCTCCGATAGGTGATGGACTCCCTCAAACTCCCTTTCGGTGCGTATTCGACTCCATTTTTTCGAGAGTGTTCGTGTGCTGCAACCGAGAAGATTGCATAGCAGAAGAAGCTTTCAGAATTTTATACTCGTTTTAAGGATTCATAATTTTATACTCGTTTTAGAATGAGTAAGCAGTGTGCGTTTACAATATTAAACTAGATAAGGTCTCAAATAGAAAACACAACAACATGGTACACTGTCGAAAAAACGGAGTCAATCACGCACTGAAACGGAGTTTGAGGGAGTCCATCACCATTCGGAGAAAATCGAACTCCGGGCTACGGAGTTCACAACAATTCCCTATGGGTGTTAATTTTTAACAATTTTTCGGTGTTAAACCAACTTATTAGATGGCCCAAAAAAACCTCGCAAATTTTCTTTTTTTGCAAGCATTTGAGATGTTTTGAGTTTTTTTTCGTGTTTTCAAAGTTAATATTGACTGTTAACAACTTTTCTTGCATGTCTCTGCCGGGACTCGAACATGGGACCTCTCGAATCGTAAACCATTTGCCTTCCCAATTGGCTGTTGAAGCCAATTGGTAAGCCTCTTCTAAACGTGAACCCCCTTTACAATGAAAATAACTTCCAAAAGGAGTTGGAGTGATATTTTGAATCCTTTTCGGAGTTAATTCAAAATTGAGGTCAAAACGGTGTTAAAATGAATATTTAGCTCCGTAAAATAAAAATGTAAAAATAACTCCGCGCCACGGTGTTACATTTTTTCTGAATAACACTGCGAGGTGCTTACTTTTAGCTATGTTTTGAGGCGGAGTTAATTCGTCCCCGGATTTTTTCGAGAGTGAACCAGATAGTAGCATTCTTCATCACTTTCATCAAATAAATCTTCAAAATCACTATCCATTATTAAAAACTCAATTTAAAAACCAATAATAATAATATTTCACTGGACGATAAACAGAACCGACGTAACAATTTTTGACACATGAAACATAAAATGCCATTTCGCATGCTAAGCTTTAGCTTAAGCGCTCAAGTTTGGTGGCTTAAATAAACGGAAATTTAAACTCAGTTTAAGGACTAAACCAGCACTGTTAAACAGTAAAAACAATTAAGCCAAAGCTTAAACCAAATTCGAAGCTTAAGCTCGCACTGTGAAACCGGCTGTTAGTGTCAATTGTTTCAAGACAAATTGGAAAAACGACATTTGCGTTATCCTTACAGGACTTTTCGGTTAGAATTTTATGTCGATTTTTCCGAGGAAAAACGGGAAAAAGGATATTTATGCTTACAGGATCTTTCGTTTCGAATTTTGAAAATCTAATATCGGATTCGTGATCAGCGATCCTAAACATAATGCCAATTTTCCCGGGGAATAATGGGAAAAAGGATATTTGCGTTATCCTTTCAGGAACTTCCGTTTCGAATTTTGCAAATCTAATACCGGATTCGTGATCAGCAACCCCAGAAACCCCCTTATGCCGATTTTTCCGGGGAAAAACGGGGAAAAGGATATTTATGGTTACAGGATCTTTCGTTTCGAATTTTGAAAATCTAGTATCGGATTCATGATCAGCGATCCCAAACATAATGCCAATTTTTCCGGGGAATAATGGGAAAAAAGATATTTGCGTTATCCTTTCAGGAACTTCCGTTTCAAATTTTGCAAATCTAATACCGGATTCTTAATTAGCAACCCCAAATACCCTATAATGCCAATTTTCCGGGGAAAAATGGGAAAAAGGATATTTGCGTTCTCCTTACAGGACTTTCAGTTTAGAATTTTCAAATTCCAACAACCAACTCGTAATCAGCGACCACGGAAACACCCGTAAGCCAGTTTTTTGGAGACAAAATTAGAAAAAGGATATTTGCGTTATCCTTACAGGACCTTCCATTTAGAATTTTAAAAATCTAACACCGAATTCGCAATCAGCGACCCCGGAAACCCCCTTATCCCGATTTTCCCGGGAAAACGGGAAAAAGGATATTTGCATTATCCTTTCAGGACCTTCCGTTTCGAATTTTGAAAATCTAATACCGGATTCGTGATCAGCGACCCCAAAAACCCCATAATGCAAATTTTTCCAGGGCAAAATGGAAATAAGGATATTTTCGTTATCCTTACAGGACCTTCTGCTTTGAATTTTGCAAATCTAACATAGCTAAAAACCTGCTCGTGGCAACGCAGATCATTTTGCAAAAAACCGCGTAAAAATCGGTCCAGTAGTTTTTGAGTTTTGTAATCACAAACGGACAGACAAACATCCATTTTTATATATATAGATGATTCACCGTTTTCGAGAAAATTGCAATAAACTATTTCGTTTGTATGGGAGAGGAATGGTCCGATTTTGCCCGTTCAAGAACTAAACCTTGCTATTTACGAGAAACATAACTATAAAAAATTTCAAGTCTCTAGGTCAATCCTTTCGAAAGGTGTTCACGGACAGACGGACGGACATGCGGAAATCAAAATCTTTTATCATCTCTAACACCCTGGTGTAGTTTATTCTTATCTCAGATGATTGGTTCGATGCGTTACAAACGGTATACTAAGTCTAATATCTATATATAAAATCGTTTAATCTGACTGATTGACTCATCAACGCCCAGCCCAAACCCCTGAAGCTAGAAACTTTAAATTTTCACAATATGTTTCATCCATCAGGCAAGGGCTTACTAAGGCAGGATCTTTCGAAATTTTACCGCTAGGGAGGGTAAACGAGGGCTAAAGAGAATTTGGGTATTTGAAGACCTTGTCGCCATGAATCCTGCTCATTAGGAGGCTGAAAAGTGCCGGTTGTGGTCCGAGTTATTTTTTAGGAAGCTTTTAGGGAAGCCACAAAAAACACACGGAATTAAGTTATTTTACTTTACTTTATTTAAATCAGATTTTGTATGATTTACTACTTATGTAGTGACTTACTACTTCAACAGTTCAAACAACAATCATAACTTACTGCTAGCTTAAAAATTCTACCTGGAGAGGAATGTTGAGTCCGCACTTTTATTATCTCACGGTGTGCATCTTCATATTTACTCCACCGTGAGTCTTGGAGGTTCCGTTGTGTTGTCATATGTCGAGTCAGCGGTTTCACTGTTTGGACGTACTTACAAAAAAGCACTTTAAAAAACAAGTTTTATAACCTTAAACACTTTCAAAAATGCAGTAAAATGTAAAAAACAAGTTTAAAGTTTCACAAAAAATGTTTTTATAAATTGCTTGTTGTTGTGAAAATATAAAGTGTGTGACGTTGCATTTGCTCTTGAATCTGTAATAGCGGTTTCATACTGTGCAATGCAGATACATAGGTAGCCAGCCAGCCAGGTCGCGACAAATCAACTTAATAAAAAGTGTATAAAAGGGGTCGGATATCTGTCTCCTGGTTGAAACTAGATATCCGTCCCATGACCGCGATATTTCCGCTGGCCTCGACAGTGCCACTCGCGGGTTTTCGGGTTCGCTGATCACGAATACGGTGTCAGAATTCCAAAACTCCAAATGGAAGGTATTGTGAGGAAAACGCAAGGTATTGTAAGGTATTGTAAGGAAAAAGGTATTGTAAGGAACAGGCGGAGCGATATTGGATAAAGTATTTTCAATATAAAAATTTTACTAATGAATTTTTGTCTTTACAGCAGAGAAAAGCCATTCCTCGTGGCTCCACGTTGCTAACACTGAATCCATTTTTGGACGAAGATGAAATTATCAGAGTTGGTACTCGGTTACAGTTTTTTGAAGACTCATTTGATGTGATCTACCCCATTATTTTGCCTAAAAGGTGTGAATTGAGCGACATGATAGTAGCAGATTATCATAGCCGAACATTACATGGTGGAGTTCACGTTACTTTAATGCGGTTAAGAGAGAGATTCTGGATTATTAAAGGACGACAATTGGTGAAGAATGTAATAAAAGGATGCAAGGTGTGCTTAAGACTACGAGGAAAACCTGCAGTTCAACCAATCGCACCCTTGCCAAAGAGTCGTATGACTGTGACGAAACCGTTTTGTAACGACAGCCCCTTCAGAAAGTCAAATTTCATAGCTTGGCAACAAAATTCAAATTTTCGACACAGCTGAAACTAACGGTCAGAATTTTATAAAAAGACGATTATAATAGTCTATATTTTTTTGTTCCAAAACCTCCTTTTTTCGCTATTTTTTTCATTTCAATTTCTACGGTATTTCATATTTCAAAATTTACAGAAAAATAATTTTAATCTTATTTCCAAGTGGTAACCGGGGTATACCCTATCTGCTGTGAGAATTCCCAAAATATTGATCTTCACTTTGATCCCATAATCCCAAAAAGATTCTGGTTAGTTTGAATGTCGTTACCGGTAGATTTCTCAAGAAAAAAAAAGGGTTTTCTTATTCACGATTAAAATTTTATTTGCGATTATCAAAAATAATTTATCCGAAAAAAAAAGATCCTGAAATGTATAATTTCATCATTGAGGGTACATAAAGCAACATGTTAGCAACTATTAGCAATGACCAAACGAACTTAAAGCAATAGAAAAAAAAAAAGATTTTTGGAGTGACCGATGGTCATTGTTAATAGTCGACGAAATCGAGTTTTTAGAAGCGAAAAAGGAAGGCAGTTGTTGTTCGATCGTCTAGCTATCCGTGGGTAAAAATTTCAGTTCTTGATTACACGAGAAAAAAGGGAACTTTTGACCGACGCGTAACTTGCACACGCGGCTGTTTTTTTTCGTTAAAGTGCGTTTTTTTTATCTTTTTCTAAAGGTGTTTTCCTTGTATCAAAACTAGAACTAAGAATTTTATTGTGAATTAGCTAAGACAAAATTAAAAATAACATAAATGAACTGATTACTTAAATATATATATATATAAATAGTTTTAAAAATTCCTAACACTAAGTCAAAATATAATAGTGAAAAGTAAACATACAACGATTTGAAATTCTAAATAAAATCAACAAAGATCAATATTTTCATAGAAAAAAAAGACTATACGAACATTAAGTGCAAAGAAGAAAAAAAAAAAATGTGAATAAGAATTTAATAAAATACCATATATACAAAAAAAAAAAAAACCCATGAAGTAAACCTACTAAAATATTACAACACGGAATACACACAACAACAAACAAATAAGTTGACAAAAAACCACGAAGCTTTAATTCAGCAAAACAGAAAAAAACATCGCATCGTAAGTAACATAAAAAATTTTCACTTTCATATGTCAAGAGTCGGATAATACGAAGCACACACCGATCTTGCACATTTACACACACACACTCACATACACACACCCACAAATCGACAAATCTGCATAATCGAATCCTCAGGATCATCAGTCCTTGGACTCTACACAACATATATCTACACTCAACACACTCACACCGCATGCAACTACACTCAACACCAACATACACACAAAACATTAACTAACATAACTAATTGTAAAAACAATTATATATTATCTAAAAATATTTAAAAGAATTAAAAATTGATCTAACTAAACTAACTTATATACCTATATTTTGAATTTATATTTACATGTTTCTTTTTATTTTTATTTACACATATTTTTTGGGTTTAGTAAATTTTTGTATTTCATTGAATTATATCCTTTGGTTAGGAGTGGCCACTTAGGTAAAATAGTTTGTTTTGTAGCACACTGGACTAGTATTAAATTTTTTTTTTGGAATTAGAGAAAATGCTTTTAAAAAGAAAAAAGGTCAAAGTCTTTGGTTTTTCGCGTTGATTTCACCTTGTTTACAGGATCGGTCAACATTTTCCAAGGACTTTAAGAGCAATGAATCGTGATATCTGTTTTTTTTTAATTGAAACATGACTTCGTAGATAGTTTATTTTTAGGAAAGAATGCTCGAGGATGATGTCGTGGAGATCCTAACAGGGACATAAGAATGGCGACGATGGATTGATCGATTTTTGTTGGTTTTTGAGTTATTTTTTTTAGGGAATTGTCAGGCTGATGGCTTGCCTGGCGATTTATTGGCCTGGATCATCCAGGAAAGGGGTGGGAAAAGCCTTCGCTGTCGCCATCATTTTCATTTTTTTTTGTTGAGCTATACCTTCTTTATTCCCCCTTAGTTTTCTATAGGTTCGCAGCGACCAAAGTCAGCCTGGGATTGTCTTTTTCCTATTTTGGTTGATCTGCTGCCCCGCATACCCGTATGTGTGTAGGTGAGAGGACGACGAGGCAACCTACGACCTCCAGCTGACCGACGAGCTAGCCATTTTAGGCAGGGTATGCAGCCTTCGTCTAATGATCCCTCCACCACACCTCTCGAAAAGGCCAATTGTAACCCAGCTGATGCAATCAGACGGCACAATCGGGAAGTGTTACTCACACTTGGCGCCCAACGGGCACAAAATTTTCAATTTGTAATCCTAAACGGAAATCGTTTGTGTCTTATTCAGACTGTGCCCGGAAATTTATTTCAAGTCAATAGACTTATTCCCAATTTAAAATTTAGTTTTTTTGTTTAGAATTTTCGCATTAGAGTAGTTTCAGTTTTCCCAGATTGTGATCTTGTTAGACTTTTGACAGCAGGTTTGAGATCGCATCTTAGCTCGGCTCGGCTGATTAAGCTGCCCTTACCTGTGATAGAAATTTTGGCAAGGTGCAATCATACGCAGGAGATGATTGTATACTCTTGACGAGGATTATTGGGTGAGCTTTGGCTTGCGTGATATCGCAATCCTAACCCGTCAAAGGTATACGATCGGATGCGAAGCTACGTTGGTACTTTCGTCCCTGCAAACTCGGCAGTAGAAAGAAAAGATTAAATATAATAAAGTAAATTGAAATCGAATACGCGCAATCGTCCAGCTGTGGTGGATTCCAGTGGAAAATAGTTTATTACACTGTTGTTACCCTATAGTAGAGATTGCTTAGATAAAATCAATTTTCGTTATGATTCAAATTAGTTTTGTTAAAATCAAATCGCTCAATCAATCGGCGTTATTCTCACGTTTATTATCTTGTAGTGTTCCTTTCAGCGGCTAATCTTAGAGCATTCTTTCCTTGTTTATGAATTGAATTGCGGTTATTATATATATCTAATTACGAAAATTTACCTAGTTATGAATTAAGCTAATATTGTTAGACTATCGAACATCATCTATCGTTAAGAACTTAAAATAAAGGTTTAGCGTTATAGACCCTAGTATTTTTTGATTTTCGAGATTTTTTATTGATCTTAAAAATACATTATGTATAGAACTCCAGCTAAAAATACTGGTACTATACCAAAACGCCAGACTCGACAAACGACCAAGAATCAAGCTAATCCCAATCACCAAGTTTTACAGGATAAATCCTTCATTCCTAGAAATGACCGTGACTCTAACTTACAAACACGAAACCTTGCTAGCGGTGATACAAATCCACACTCGTTAGCAACCCCTGTTAGTCTGAACCATCTTTTTAATGTGTCCGATTTTCAACAACAGACCGCAACTCATGCGAGTGGTCTTGAGAGAACCGCGCCAAGAAATCCCAATTTAGACCGCATTCGACAGGAACTTCACTTTGAAAATCTTAATAACTCGATGATTGTACCTCCTAGAATAGAAAAAACAGTTTCAATATCCACTGCTCCAGTGACCTCCAATTTGTTGACCACAAATACAAACATGACAGCAGGCGCTTCAGCAATGGGACAAAATGACCGTTTCAATTTTCCTCCCCCCACAGCTCCTCAATCATCTAGAGATAGGGTGGACTTCTCCCAAACACCAGCTAATTCTGGATTATCCTGGGATCCTAGTTATGACAATTATGTCAAACAATTCGCTCAGAATAGTTCTCAAGCTGAGTCAGAGAAGGACAAAACCATTTTAGAACAGCGAGATTTAATCAAGAGTTTGTCTGAAGCGTTAGATTCCCAAACTAAGACCCTTTTAAACTCTGCCTATAACCCTTCAATAAACCGGCCAGTACAACCCAGACAAGACCCCGATTATCGATTTAGAAGTCCGCTATTAAAGTGGACAATAAAATTTGACGGTGACCCCTCGAAAATGTCTGCTGAAGATCTCATCTTCAGATTAGAAGTTCTTAGCCAATCTGAGGGAGTTTCGCATGAAGAAGTGGCCAAACATTTTCATCGTTTTCTCTCGGGGAAAGCGGAAGTTTGGTTTTGGAATTTCCTCCGTGTCAACCCCCGGCCAGACTGGAACACAATAAAAAGTGAACTTCTAAATCAATATCGAAGTCTTATCTCTGACCACGAAATTATTAGAGCTATGGTCGAACGAAAGCAAACCATCCGCGAGACAGTCGATGATTTTATAACCTCTATGCACACTATGAGCCTGCGAATGCGCTCTGCTCTTCCGGATCGTGAATTAATCGACATCCTGCGTAAAAATTTGTTGTCTCGATTGTCGACGATGATTTTTGTAGCTCCAGCTTCGAGTTTGAGGGAATTCAGATATATTTGCCGGCGAGCAGAGGCACATCTTGCCATGATACGTCCCATGTCGAATTATGAACCCCCTAAACGACATGTAAATGAGATCGCGGACTGCGATAGGGAATTAGAGGCTGCAATCGAGAGTGTCCAGTGTCGCAGAAATACCCAAACAGACCAAAGGTCATGGCGTTGCTGGAATTGCGACTCCATTGGCCATGGTTTTTTCGAGTGCCCCCTTCCAGTGAAGAATCCTTTTTGTTTTAAGTGTGGCACAAAAGGAACCACGAAACCATTTTGCCCGAATTGCACTCCGGAAAACACGAGGACGAGCGAGACGCGCTCCGGGGCATCTCGTCCGTTGTAACTTCGCCCGGAGATTATCTGTCATCTGCGCTCACTCGAGCAATTATTCCACCTGACGAGACCAATAAAATTTACCCCGATAACGACGAAAAAAGTCCAAGATTGTCTATTTTGAAAAGATTAGTCCCTATTAACCAAGAAAAGATTACCGTAGATCAGCCAAAATCATTGCATGCCAGAAAACTTGCTTACGAAGAAGCCCGATCCAGAATTTTTAGTAATTCCTGTCTGGAAAAAACCCGAAAACGAAAACGTTCAACCGCTCGTCTAATTTACTATTATCGGAAGCGAAAGGAAATGCACTCTGCTGTTCTATCATCCATTGTCTCAGTGTCTGGCGATGACCGACCGTACGCCAAGGTCACTATTAATGGCGAAACATTTAAGGGTCTGCTCGATACTGGGGCAAATATTAGTTGCTTCGGTTTTGGTGCTTTAGAGCTTCTGGAACGGTGGAACCTTAAATATTCAAAGTTGTCCACTTCCGTTAAAACAGCTGATGGAAACGCACAGCAAGTCCTAGGGTATGTCAAACTTCCGATAAGTTTTAATGGCGTTTCTCATGAAGTGACCTTGTTCATTATCCCAAATCTTAGCCAAGCTTTATATCTTGGTATAGATTTTTGGAAGATGTTCAAAATCGCTCCATTAAACCTCAACGAAATTGAATCTTCAGATACAAACGAGGATTCGAACTTGTACCCATTAACACCATCTGAACGTTCTCGTTTAAACAAAATCGTGGGTTGTTTTCCTTCGTCCGCAGAGCTGGGGTTGGGGCGAACGTCTATGGAGCAACATGTGATTGACGTTGGCGACGCATCCCCTGTGAAGCAGAGGCACTATCCAGTGTCTCCGGCTATTCAGAAATTGATGTACGACGAGCTGGACAGAATGCTATCAATGGGAGTGATAGAGGAAAGTTCATCCGCCTGGAACTCACCTGTCGTGCTGGTCAGAAAGCCAGGCAAGGTCAGACTATGTCTGGACTCACGTAGGGTGAACCAGGTGACCCAGAAGGACGCTTATCCTCTACCTCACATTGATGGCATTCTGAGTCGGTTACAGGGAACGCGTTTTGTCACGAAATTGGACCTTAAGGATGCCTTTTGGCAAATACCCCTTGAGATCCGATCTCGTGAGAAAACAGCGTTCACTGTACCGGGCCGTCCGTTATATCAATTTACTGTTATGGCCTTCGGGTTGTGCAATGCTTCACAGAGGATGTGTCGCCTAATGGATAAGGTGATGGCAATGTTACCTGGTTCCATGCGCGAACACGTGATTGTGTACTTGGACGATTTGCTCGTTGTTTCGCCCAACTTTGATCACCATCTGAATCTACTCGCTGAGGTTGCGAGATGCCTCAGATTGGCTAATTTAACCATTAATGTGGACAAAAGCCAGTTTTGCGTAAAGGAGATAAAATATCTAGGCTACGTGGTTGCTGATGGAGTTCTGAAAACCGACCCGGCCAAGGTATCTGCGGTCACTGAGTTCCCAAGTCCTAAGACTATGAAACAGGTTCGCAGATTCCTTGGCATGACGGGTTGGTATAGGAAGTTCATTCCCAACTACGCCAGCCTATCCGCGCCAATCACTGATACGCTTAAGAAATCTCCGAAAGGTTTCAGGTGGTCTCCTGAGGCACAAACTGCGTTTGAGACATTGAAGCAACACCTGGTTACTGCACCTGTCTTAGTGAATCCGGACTTTTCGCGGCCGTTCACTATACAGTGCGATGCCAGCACCACGGGCGTCGGGGGTGTTCTGTGTCAGACTAACGAGAGCGGAGAGGAATGTCCCATCGCATATGTCTCTCAAAAGCTGAACGCGGCGCAGCGGAATTATAGCATCACAGAGCTTGAATGCTTGGCCGCTGTGCTTTGCGTGAAAAAGTTTAGAGCATATGTGGAGGGACATCCTTTTCGAATCGTGACTGACCATGCAAGTCTGCGCTGGCTTATGAGCCAGAAGGATCTTAGCGGACGGTTAGCGAGATGGTCCCTAAAGCTTCAGGCGTTCGACTTCCAAATCGAGCATCGACGAGGAAGTTTGAACGTCGTTCCAGACGCTTTGTCCAGAATTTACGCTGAGGAAATTAATGATGCCCCTGGAATAGGAATCGAACTCAAGTCTCCTTGTTTTCTCTCAGACGAATACAAGGACCTGATAGATTCCGTCCAGAAGAACCAAGAACGACTTCCTGACGTCTGTGTGTCAGACGGTTATGTGTACAAACGTCTGGAGCCCAGGAGCGGCGATCTCATTCAGGAGGACCAAACCTGGAAGCTTTGGGTGCCATCTGGTTTGACGACTGATCTGATCACTATGGCTCATGATCCTCCGCAGACTTCGCATGGGGGCCTGAGCAAGACACTCTCGCGCCTTCGTCAGTATTATTACTGGCCGAAAATGGTTGCTGACGTTAGACGGTATGTGAGCGCTTGCGAAACGTGCAAGGCGGTCAAGCCGGCTAACACTGCTTTGCGTCCACCCATGGGTAACTTAGTCGAGACAGAGCGCCCTTGGCAAAAGATCTATATCGATCTTTTGGGGCCTTACCCCAGGTCGGCCAATGGCAACACCGTGATATTGATCGTACTAGATCACTTTACCAAATTTGTGATGCTCAAAGCTCTCAGACAAGGTACAAGCAAGGCAATAATTTCTTTTCTCAGACGAGACATTTTTCTTACCTTTGGCGTACCTGAAATTGTAGTGTCGGACAATGGGCGGCAGTTCACGTCATCTGATTTCAAAAAGTTTTTGTCCGAGTTCGGTAGCAGACATTTTTTAACAGCGGCTTACTCGCCCCAGGCGAATGCGTCCAAACGGGTAAACCGGACCATCCTTTCTGCTATACGAGCTTATTTGAAATCCGATCACCGTCGGTGGGATGCCCACCTGGACGAAATAGGGTGTGCACTCCGAAGCTCAGTGCATGCGGCTACTGGAAACACTCCTTATTTCCTAAACTTTGGGCAAAATATGATTACCCACGCTTCTTCCTATGGATTGCTCAAGCGGTTACAATCTTTGGGAAATGATGAGACCAAAATATTATCCGCCCCCGATAAATTACACCTAATTCGTGAGGAAATTCGAACAAAGCTACAAGAGGCTCATCGTTCCTACGAATCGCGGTATAACTTGAGGTCAAGACCTAGAACCCTTTGTCCTGGGCAAATCGTGTTTTGCCGGAATTTCGCGCAGAGTGACGCCCATAAAAATTTCAACGCCAAACTCGCCCCAAAGTTTAGAAAATGCGAAATTGTTAGGGCTATTGGGAATTCAATCTACTTATTGAAAGATATGTCTGGCAAAATACTTGGAAATTTTCATGCCAAGGACATAAAGAATTAGCAAAATTGCCCGGCTATTCGCATGAGACTTCTCAGGTCGTGGACGAGCCCCACGTTGGACTTTCCAAAGTTGCAGTCTAATTTATTTCGACATCTTTCCCTACCTTGAGAAGGTGAGAAAGCTGCCGATGGTGTAACGACAGCCCCTTCAGAAAGTCAAATTTCATAGCTTGGCAACAAAATTCAAATTTTCGACACAGCTGAAACTAACGGTCAGAATTTTATAAAAAGACGATTATAATAGTCTATATTTTTTTGTTCCAAAACCTCCTTTTTTCGCTATTTTTTTCATTTCAATTTCTACGGTATTTCATATTTCAAAATTTACAGAAAAATAATTTTAATCTTATTTCCAAGTGGTAACCGGGGTATACCCTATCTGCTGTGAGAATTCCCAAAATATTGATCTTCACTTTGATCCCATAATCCCAAAAAGATTCTGGTTAGTTTGAATGTCGTTACCGGTAGATTTCTCAAGAAAAAAAAAAGGGTTTTCTTATTCACGATTAAAATTTTATTTGCGATTATCAAAAATAATTTATCCGAAAAAAAAAAGATCCTGAAATGTATAATTTCATCATTGAGGGTACATAAAGCAACATGTTAGCAACTATTAGCAATGACCAAACGAACTTAAAGCAATAGAAAAAAAAAAAGATTTTTGGAGTGACCGATGGTCATTGTTAATAGTCGACGAAATCGAGTTTTTAGAAGCGAAAAAGGAAGGCAGTTGTTGTTCGATCGTCTAGCTATCCGTGGGTAAAAATTTCAGTTCTTGATTACACGAGAAAAAAGGGAACTTTTGACCGACGCGTAACTTGCACACGCGGCTGTTTTTTTTCGTTAAAGTGCGTTTTTTTTATCTTTTTCTAAAGGTGTTTTCCTTGTATCAAAACTAGAACTAAGAATTTTATTGTGAATTAGCTAAGACAAAATTAAAAATAACATAAATGAACTGATTACTTAAATATATATATATATAAATAGTTTTAAAAATTCCTAACACTAAGTCAAAATATAATAGTGAAAAGTAAACATACAACGATTTGAAATTCTAAATAAAATCAACAAAGATCAATATTTTCATAGAAAAAAAAGACTATACGAACATTAAGTGCAAAGAAGAAAAAAAAAAAATGTGAATAAGAATTTAATAAAATACCATATATACAAAAAAAAAACCCCATGAAGTAAACCTACTAAAATATTACAACACGGAATACACACAACAACAAACAAATAAGTTGACAAAAAACCACGAAGCTTTAATTCAGCAAAACAGAAAAAAACATCGCATCGTAAGTAACATAAAAAATTTTCACTTTCATATGTCAAGAGTCGGATAATACGAAGCACACACCGATCTTGCACATTTACACACACACACATACACACACCCACAAATCGACAAATCTGCATAATCGAATCCTCAGGATCATCAGTCCTTGGACTCTACACAACATATATCTACACTCAACACACTCACACCGCATGCAACTACACTCAACACCAACATACACACAAAACATTAACTAACATAACTAATTGTAAAAACAATTATATATTATCTAAAAATATTTAAAAGAATTAAAAATTGATCTAACTAAACTAACTTATATACCTAGTTAAATATAGATTTGACATATAACTGTAAACGACTATAGATTTGTCATATAACTGTAAATGACTAACGATGAGTAAAATCTCAATCATATAAACATAGAAATATCAAAGCATCATAATGATTCACAGACACCTGTCTAAATAATGTACATCGAATCATAGGATGAAACATCCTAATCTTGTAATAGTCATATAAGCTTATCTAAAATTATAAAAGGAGCTAGAATAAGATAAAGTTCTTTAGTTCTTAATCCATTCTGTATATTGAAGGTTAAAACTCCGCAGCCTTGGGCTCATAATAAAGTTAATATAAAGTTTTATATTGTTTTATTCCATAGTGGACAAGTAGTCCACTTAAAATATATTTTTTTAAAGTTCTAATTACAAAATTAGTTAACTGGCGCCCGAGCAGGGACCGGCGTCTTTTAATAAAAGTGCTATAAAATGAAAACGTGAATTTACAATTCAAGCCACAAAATATAAATGAAAAATTATAAAAATCAAAGAATCGAAAAATAAATCAAAATATATATAATCCACGATCAAAGTTAATAGTTTCTATAAAAAGTGCCACAATTAAAAACAAGTGCCACGAAAAAACGAAACTAACTAATTGTTTCTATAAAAAGTGCCACAATTAAAAACAAGTGCCACGAAAAAACGAAACCAACTAACTGTTTCTATAAAAAGTGCCACAATTAAAAACAAGTGCCACGAAAAAAAAAAACGAAACATCAATCATCAGGTGCAAAAAACCTGTCATAAAGTGAAATAGTGACAAAATCAAGAAGTTGTCCATACTTAAAAGGACAAGTGCATTCGCAAGGCAGCAGATCACGGAGATATTGATCTAAATAGCAGTGTACTGATGGTGAATGTGTGCAGTGAACGAGCCCCAGTAGGATACGGACAATTTTAACGCCGCAATCTAAAAAGGAGCAACTCGTCCTACATCAACATCATCAACTTCAAGGAATTATATCACTCAACATATAGTGTCTATCACTCGGAATCCAGAATCATCAACAGTATGAGGATCCCAACAATTATTTTGTAAGTCAAATAACTTTCATTATTCAACAAAAATATTTTACAAATTAAATATCAATCAACAACATTGAAATATTCAAATAAGTAAAGTGAAAATTTTTTATTATACAACGGAAAAATATTTTAAAATTTGAACCAATCACAAATGTTGAAAAAGTTATCATAGATTTATAAGAAAAAAAACAAATACAAATTATCTAACGTGTAAATTGAAAGGTGTTACACTATTATCAAAATTTAATTTGAATAAATTGTGAAATCTCGTTTAATGATCCCATTGATCAGAAAAAAACTCAAAGTCAAGTAAAACGCGAAGTCAAGTGAAAACGCGAAGTCAAGTAAAAACGTGAAGTACTCGAAGTCAAGTCCTAAACAAATTTACTTAGTAAAACTCAAGTCAAAGTATAAAAATTTATAAAATGACTACTGTTCAAGAAGCCATGGACCTTGTTAGGGCAGAAATTTTAAACCTAACAGGTGCCTTAAATGCACAAATTAATCAAACGAATAAAATCCAAATCCAGTTTGACGAATTTAAATCAGAAACTCAACAAACCCTACTAACAATTGCCCAACCCCCTCAAATAAATATTGAACCACCATTAGTAAAACCCACAACTGAAGATGAATTATCCCAGCAAACAAAAATACCAGACCCCGTAAAGGAAATTAAGTCCTTTAATGGTAACCCTACAACATATTCTTCATGGATAAAATCCGTGGAAAGCGTCTTGGACGACTACAAAATCATAAGAAACAAACCCCTCTATAGAGCAATAATTCGCTCAATACGTCAAAAGATAGTTGATGAGGCTGACACAGCCTTAATTGCATACAATACTCCAGATGAAAACTGGATAGCAATCAAAAGATGTTTGTCATTGCACTACGCAGACAAACGCGATATTAGAACCCTTGAGTATCAATTGTACTCACTCCACCAAGGAAAGAAATCGATTGATGAATTCTTTGGAGAAGTCAATCATCATCTTACCCTAATTATTAACAAAGTCCAGACAGAATGTTTCAGTATTGAAACACAATCCACAATAATAGAAGGACACCGTAACAGAGCTCTCGATACATTTATAAGAGGTCTGAACGGAGAATTGTCTAAACTTATTGCTATCAAATCACCCAGATCACTTCCAGAAGCATATTCTTCATGTCTGGAAATACAAAACATGAATTATAGGGCAACCAATTTTCTCAATAAAAATAATCAAACAAATTCAATTGTAGTACCGCATAATGCTCTTACACCACCAACATTACCCCCAAAGCGATATTCACAACCACCAACGCCAATGCCCAGAAACTTTAACCCACCTCAACTTACGACACAACAGCGCAATACATTGTATAACGCTCAATACAAACCCCAAATATATCCTCAAGTTAATCAATATAATAAACCATATAACATTCAACATAAACCACCTATTTATCCCCGATATAGCCAACAAAATAAACCAGAGCCAATGGATGTGGATAAAAGCACACAAAGTAAACAGGTCAATTACATGAATAGACCACAGATTAATCCTCAACCGTTCAGGAAACCTTTACCATTTGGTAACCTGCCAAATGCACAACCTCAACAACGTATGTACCACACCAATACGGAACCTGCTGAGGAATCATATGAAGATACAAGCAACGAAGCTTATGAAGATCCATACGAATTATGCTGTGAAGACTTCGACCTGGAGCCAGAATTAAATTTTTGCCAAGCAGACTTAGTGCAACACCCTACTTAGCATACGAAATATCGGATGGAAAATTCCTCAAACTCCTAATAGACACCGGAGCCAACAAAAACTTCATTTCCCCAAAACACGTATCAAACCTCAAACCCGTTAAAAAACCATTCTTCATAAACTCTGTTGGAGGAAAAATAAAACTAGAACAATCAGCCACGGGAAGAATATTCTCAAAATACGGAAATAGAATTCCAGTAAAATTCTATTTGCTACCATCTCTAACATATTTCGACGGAATTATAGGCGACGATACATTAAGACAACTAAAAGCAGTTATTGACAGAGGTAAATCCATTTTAAAAATTCACCCAGGAATCGAAATCCCCTTACAGATGAAAAAGTCATTCGATGTAAATCACATCAATATCAGAAATAACCACCTCCCTAAAAACCAGCAGGATGATCTAAACAAACTAATCAGGGAATTCAGACCATTGTTTTCTAAACCCGACGACAAGATAACAGCAGTCACTAATATAAAAGCAAGAATTAGAACAAGTACTAATTCACCAATTTATGCAAAGAATTATCCATACCCATTCAACATGAGAAAAGAAGTTGATAAACAGATCAAAAAACTACTTGAAGACAACGTAATAAGACCTTCAAGATCACCCTATAACGCACCAATATGGGTAGTACCAAAAAAATTGGATGCATCAGGCGAAAAGAAATACAGAATGGTCATTGATTACAAAAAACTAAATAATGTCACAATCTCTGACAAATATCCCATACCTGATATTACATGCACTCTAGCGAACTTGGGAAAGGCCAAGTATTTCACAACAATAGATCTAACTTCCGGATTTCATCAGATACGAATGGAAGAAGGAGACATTGAAAAAACCGCATTTTCAACGTTAAACGGAAAGTACGAATTTTTGAGATTACCGTTTGGCCTCAAAAACGCCCCATCGGAATTCCAACGAATGATTGATGACGTACTAAAAGAAGAAATCGGAAAACGCTGTCATGTATATATAGACGATATAGTTGTATACAGCGAAACAATCGAACAACATTTCGAAGACCTAAGGGTAATATTTTCAAAACTAAGCAAAGCCAATCTAAAAGTTAACCTGGATAAAACAGAATTTCTTAAGACAGAAACAGAATTCTTAGGCTTCATAATTTCAAGCCAAGGAATTAAAGCAGATCCTAAAAAAATACAATCTATAACAAACACACAGGAACCCAAAACTTTAAAGGAGCTAAAATCATTTTTAGGATTAGCCTCCTATTATAGAAAATTTATTAAGGATTTTGCCAAAATCGCCAAACCACTTACAAAACTCACAGGTGGAGAATTGGCTAGAATACGCAAAACCCAATCAACAAAGATTCCAATAAAATTTAATAAAGAAGAAAAAGAAGCTTTCCATAAATTAAAAGACCACTTGACCTCATCGGAATTACTCATTTTCCCAGATTTCGAAAAACCATTTATTCTAACAACCGACGCATCTAATTATGCATTAGGAGCCGTCCTATCTCAAGGAGAAATTGGAAAGGACAAACCAATTACGTACATTTCCAGAAGTCTGAATACTACCGAACAAAATTATGCCACAAACGAAAAGGAAATGCTTGCAATCATTTGGGCCCTAGAAAATCTTAGAAATTATTTGTATGGAGCAAAAAAATTAAAAATTCTCACTGACCACCAACCTTTAACATTTGCTCTTAGCAATAAAAACAACAATGCAAAACTCAAAAGATGGAAGGCAAGACTCGAAGAATATAATTACGAAATTGTCTACAGACCAGGTAAAGCAAATGTAGTAGCCGACGCTTTATCTAGGATGAACATCAGCGAATGTAATGCTTCTACATCCACTCAACACAGTGCAGAGGAAGATTCAACAGATCTCATCATTTGTACCGAATCCCCTATTAACGTTTTCAAAAATCAAGTAATCCTACGAATTACCACATCCCGGATATCATAGGAAGACCATCACAAAGACTCAATTCAATGAAGATTCTATAAAACAAATACTCAAAACTGAAATGAGATCAGATGTCATCAACGGACTTAAAGCCCCAGAACATATAATGCGACTTATTCAAGATATATATAAGGAACATTTTGGAAGAAATTTGAAAATTAGGTTTACACAAAAAGTGGTTACGGACCTTATTGATGAGGAACAAATTTTGGAAACTATTCTAAAAGAACACAGGCTAACACACAAAAGAGCTGAAGAAAATAAGGAAAAACTACTTCAACAATATTATTTCCCTAAAATGGCCTCAAAAATCAGAGAAATTATAGCAAACTGTAACATCTGTAAAGAAAACAAATACGATAGACATCCCTCTCGTAACCAATTGCAACCCACACCAATTCCGCAATATCCAACCGAAATTATCCATATTGACATTATGGAACTCGATGGAAAATTATTCCTAACATCATTAGATAAATTTTCTAAATTCACCAAACTATTTCCTATAGAAAATAAATCATCATTACATCTTAAGGAAAAAATATTGGAATTAATACATTACTACACGACTCCGAAATTATTAGTAATGGACAGAGATAAGGCTTTCACAACACCAATAATAACAGAATTTTTACAAAATATAGGAGTAGAAATATATCTGACACCATCCTCTCGTAGCGAAGTAAATGGACAAGTGGAAAGAGTACACTCCACAATTCAGGAAATAATAAGATGTCTACAAAAGCAACACAGATCTTTGTCTATAAATGAATTAGCACTAATAGCAACCGACCGTTATAATAATTCTATTCATAGCACTGTCAAGGAGACTCCGGCTACCATATTTTATGGTAGAATCCCATCTAAAACCTTGGAAGAATTACAAACCGCACGAGAACAAGCAAATACAAAAACCAAACATTTAATTGAACGAATTCAACAACAACGACTCAATTACGAAAACAAAAAACGTCAGAATCCAAAAAAATATAACACAGGTGATGTTATCTACATAAAAGCCCCTGGAAGGAAAGGGAAATTAAACCAGAAATTTTCCAAAGAAATAGTCAAGGATGATCACAGAGTCACAGTAACAACGTACAGCGGCAAAAGAATTCATAAAACAAATATTAAACAAGATTAATTCCCCTATCTCACAACGAATCTTTAATTTCAGATTTACCATACAAAACAGAAGCAGAAGCCCTTAACCTAGCAATCCCATATGTCGCAATCAAAGAT
The DNA here is from genome assembly GCA_964034945.1 of Chrysopilus asiliformis. NCBI lineage: Eukaryota > Metazoa > Arthropoda > Insecta > Diptera > Rhagionidae > Chrysopilus > Chrysopilus asiliformis. The sequence continues at coordinate 53,170,671 of OZ035962.1, read as the reverse complement.
AATTTAATCCTTTACATTGTATCTATCCCACTAACTGAAGAAATTGAATATGATCATTTAATATTAAAACCAATAACCAATAATCAAAAACAAATTGATCTTGACTACACTCATTTACTTACTAGTAAACAAGATTATTATGGCATCCGACAAAAGTGTAACACATTTCAAGATCTAACAATATGCAAAAGAGAAAGTGTAATAAAATTACCAAAAAACTCATGTACAGTTAGGCTACTTAAAGGGGTAAATGCTAATTGCCCAAACAAATACAATATCAATACAGTAATAGAAGAAATAAACGATAACCTAATATTCGTTGATAATTTTGAAGGAAATTTCACCAATGAATGTGACAATGAAATAAAATCCTTAAAAGGTAGCTTTCTTATCAAAATTAATAACTGTTCTATAGATTTCGGAAATCAAAGATTTATTTCAAAAGAAATTAAAAACTTTCAACCATTACCTCCCATTTTACAAATAAATCTTACAGAGGCATACATCAAACCAAATGTAGACAAACTTCATATTGAAAACATAAAACAAACAGAAAAAATCAATCAATTAAATATTCATTCAATATCAAATGATACAATGCTCTATGTAACAGCAATAATAATAATTGTAATAATCATATACTGGATAAAAAAGACTAAAAATTTTAAAATTCTAAATATACACTCAAAAAGTATGCCAGAAGCAATTCAATTAGACAGTAGCTCAGGTAATAAATAAATTTCACTCTTTTTGAGGACAAAAAGTCTTAAGAAGGGAGGAGTTAAATATAGATTTGACATATAACTGTAAACGACTATAGATTTGTCATATAACTGTAAATGACTAACGATGAGTAAAATCTCAATCATATAAACATAGAAATATCAAAGCATCATAATGATTCACAGACACCTGTCTAAATAATGTACATCGAATCATAGGATGAAACATCCTAATCTTGTAATAGTCATATAAGCTTATCTAAAATTATAAAAGGAGCTAGAATAAGATAAAGTTCTTTAGTTCTTAATCCATTCTGTATATTGAAGGTTAAAACTCCGCAGCCTTGGGCTCATAATAAAGTTAATATAAAGTTTTATATTGTTTTATTCCATAGTGGACAAGTAGTCCACTTAAAATATATTTTTTTAAAGTTCTAATTACAAAATTAGTTAACTACCTATATTTTGAATTTATATTTACATGTTTCTTTTTATTTTTATTTACACATATTTTTTGGGTTTAGTAAATTTTTGTATTTCATTGAATTATATCCTTTGGTTAGGAGTGGCCACTTAGGTAAAATAGTTTGTTTTGTAGCACACTGGACTAGTATTAAATTTTTTTTTGGAATTAGAGAAAATGCTTTTAAAAAGAAAAAAGGTCAAAGTCTTTGGTTTTTCGCGTTGATTTCACCTTGTTTACAGGATCGGTCAACATTTTCCAAGGACTTTAAGAGCAATGAATCGTGATATCTGTTTTTTTTAATTGAAACATGACTTCGTAGATAGTTTATTTTTAGGAAAGAATGCTCGAGGATGATGTCGTGGAGATCCTAACAGGGACATAAGAATGGCGACGATGGATTGATCGATTTTTGTTGGTTTTTGAGTTATTTTTTTTAGGGAATTCAGGCTGATGGCTTGCCTGGCGATTTATTGGCCTGGATCATCCAGGAAAGGGGTGGGAAAAGCCTTCGCTGTCGCCATCATTTTCATTTTTTTTTGTTGAGCTATACCTTCTTTATTCCCCCTTAGTTTTCTATAGGTTCGCAGCGACCAAAGTCAGCCTGGGATTGTCTTTTTCCTATTTTGGTTGATCTGCTGCCCCGCATACCCGTATGTGTGTAGGTGAGAGGACGACGAGGCAACCTACGACCTCCAGCTGACCGACGAGCTAGCCATTTTAGGCAGGGTATGCAGCCTTCGTCTAATGATCCCTCCACCACACCTCTCGAAAAGGCCAATTGTAACCCAGCTGATGCAATCAGACGGCACAATCGGGAAGTGTTACTCACAGTTTGACATAATAGGGATTGATTTTGCGAGACCGCTTTATACGAAGATTTCTGGCGCAGAAAATAAAGTTTATCATCTGGTAATTACCTGCGCGGTAGTTCGCGCTGTACATTTAGAACTCGTTCCCAATATGACGACCGAAAGTTGTCTTATGGCATTGCGACGATTCGTTGCTAGGAGAGGTACACCCACCGAGATATATTCTGACAACGCGCGGACTTTCAAGCGATCAGCAATCGAACTAAGAGGCCTCAGTGGCATTTTACAAAGCGAAAATTTTCAAGAGTTCTTAACTTGTCATAGAATTAAGTGGAAATTCATAGTTGAGCGCGCCCCATGGTGGGGAGGATTCTGGGAACGGATGGTAAAAAGCGTGAAGGATATCTTGAAGGTGGCGATATGGAGGGCGAAATTGGACAATGAACAATTACAGACATTTTTGGTGGAAGCGGAAGCAATAATCAATGCTAGACCACTTACGTATATTAGCGATGATCCAAGAGACTTAACGCCTTTATCTCCTGAAAGTTTTTTAAAGGGATACTACAAAACTGGTAACGTAATTGAGGAACAGCGATTATTGACGACCCGGAATGACTTACGTCAAAAGTGGATATCGCGATTGCAGACCATATCAAATTTTTGGAAACGTTGGAAAAACGAATATTTACGACTTCTGCGATCTGCTCATCATACAAACGGTAACTTTTCGAAAGCCATCAAAGTAGACGACGTAGTTATGGTGTACGACCAAGCATTGCCTCGAATCCATTGGCGATTGGCTTTAGTCGAGACTTGCTTTCCAGGACGAGACGGAAAAGTACGAGCATGTGAAGTTCGCATCGGAGACGGAAAACGTGTTAGACGTTCAGTTCAGCATCTTTATCCCCTAGAAGTACGAGGCATCGCCGGCCCGGAGGATGTTGAAATTTAAATGCCGAATTATTTAACAAAGCCAATTTTGTAATGAATTGAATTATTAACTGTAAAATTATTGGATTCTAAAATTTGCCTATTCTCTTAACGATAACGAAATGAATTGTATTTAGTAATAACCGAGATTTGAAACTCTCAACTTGAATTCGCTAAAATAAATTGTTTGATTTATACCGATTCTTTTACGTTCCCCTTGCCCCTTGGCAAACAAATTTCACACCATCTGTTGGCCATAACATTATCGTGAGAGACAAAATTATCCGTTTTTCAGTTTCAAATACAATATTTTCTCCTTCCATACCATAATCCCATACAAAATGCAAAGTTTCAATTTTTCGATATTCCCGCTTTTCCCCAAAATTTTCTCGAGTTTTCCAACAAAACGAAAAAAGAATCGGGATTTTTGATTTGGAATTACTGAAAGTGCAAGCCAGAAAACCGATGCCACCAGCAACATCTGAAAGTATGCAATTTCGGTTTTTCAAGATTTTCGGACTTTTCCGGTGGAAATTTCCATTTTTCGGCTCCGTAGTGTTTTTACCTGTACACGGATTCTGAGCATAATCGATACTTATCGCCAGTGGAATGTCGAAAAGAGGGAATTTTTTTAAAGTTAGGAAATTTTCTTGAAGATCCGCAGCGATGAAGAATTTTTTACCTGCCCGATGTGAATTTTATAAGTTGCAATGCTAATGGTATGTGTGTAAATACATTCTCATTATATTAAATTTGTTATATAGAATTTCTTGACTGAATTTTACCACTTTATCATTGTTATTAAGTTTGTACTGAATTTATACTTAATACTATAGCATCAATAAATAATTGAATTCAATTTATAAGTTGCAAGTGTAATAAGTAACCCAAAAATTCTCGATTTGACAGCCGCAAATGTGAGAGAAGTGGACAACGAAAAGTACCGCGAAAAACTTTAGATAGTGTTTTTGATAATTTACCAAAAACAATGAATTCCACAGTATCCGTTTATTATTACCTTAGGAGGAATCAAATGCGAATAATGAGGCGAAATCTACGGGACGAGTCAGATCCTTTTGCGATATTTATGTGTTTGTGAGGTTTATAGAAATAAATGGGCTTCCACAGGCACTAGCAGTGGAAATCATTGAAATGTTGACTCTGCACATGCCTAATCAAATTTTAATATCGCCTGCTCTTGGTGTTTTGTATGCGCTAAACTTCTACGCAAACGCACTGTTTTCACCACCTCACAAAGCAAGTGATATCCCTTGGAAATGTCAATAAAAACGTCGGAAATGTGGAATAGATTTCCAGACGTCAAACCATTAGTGTTACCCGAGTGAAGAAAATCGCATTGGAAGTCAAACCTGCATTAGTGTGCTGTATCCACCAACACAATTAAAAGAAAGTTGAATATGTGCACATAAGTCGCTTGTCGATAATTATCGACAGTTCCCTCAGAATCCCTATACTGGTTCAATACGAATCCAAGAAAGAAATCCCCATGTAAATCGGATTATATTCAGCCGACTTATGGATAGCCGCACCGACCACGATTCATTTTTATATATATATATATTAAGGTTCAATATATGTATTAAGTTATCGAATCATTTCACCTAACGTAGTAATAGTATAGGGTGGCCCAAATGAGACTGAATGATTAAAAATATCAAAAACTTTTTTTTTCACTAATTTAAAAGAAAATATAATTAGTGAAATTTTTTTTCAATATATAAAAAATGACATCACATCACTCAAGTGATTCCCATTCTTTTGTTGACAAATATTTACTCTTTCAGGTGCATTTTCCACCAAGCGCAGATCTTGTGGCTCCAAGTTGCTTATTTCACCACGGATGTTCTGCTTTAGTTATTGAATTGTTTAAGGTTTATTTACATACGCCATCCCTTTTAAATAGCGCCATAGCAAAATCAGGTGCCGTCAAAACTGGTGAACGAGGAGGCCAAGTAAAATCGATTTTTTTAAGCTATTCGGTCATTAAACAGTTCACGAAAAAGCTCCATAGTTGCTGCTGCTGTATGTGCAGTGGTTCCATCTTGCTGGAACCATATGTTTGGGTTATCCTCCGCTACTTACAGGTTGCAAAAAATTATTGATCATAGACATATACAGAGCCCTGGTGAAAAAAATAACACCAGTGCATCTAAAGGAGTGTTATTGAGTGATACATCTAAAGGAGTGTAATTGATGTGTAATGTCCTAGGATTCTGTTCGCCCCATAGCTTGCAATTTTGTTTATTCACATTTAACCCATTAGGTCCCAGCGTTTCAAAATTCGTTCTAGGGATGTTCTTGAGATTTAGGCCAATAACAAATAATTTTTTTAAGAATCTATATATTTAAAAGGCAAAGCGATTTTGTATGGATTTCTTTCGACAGAGCTCCTGCAGTTCCTATGGAACCGATTTTGATGATTCTTTTTTTTTTAATGAAAGCTCTATAGCTGTAGATTTGTCCGTTTTACTTTTTTTCAATTTTTAATAATACTTTATTAGTGATTTGCCTTTCAAAATTATAAATATGCCGCTAACTAAGTCTTCAATGTTAACACGACATTCCGTACTGTCTGATCAGCGCAGTCAGTTAGAAGTTGGACTACCATGCGCCAAGCACCGGGTTCAATTTTTATCGGTGACAAAATTCTTTTTTTTTCTTTTCAAAATTTTTTTTTGTTGATTTATTTACTTTTATTAATATATTATTACTTAATTTATCTTTAAGTTTACATTTTTACTCCTGAATAAGTGTTAGACTACAATGCGCCAGATGTGCGGGTTCGATTCCGAGTGGTGACAAAATGTTTTTTTAAAATTTTTTTTTGACCTTAAATTACTTATTTTATTTATATTATACTTCTTTAGGCGCGTTGGGCGATTTTTGGATGGGTAAAATCTTATGAGTTCGCGTCACCGACAAGCTAATTTAACAGCTTAAGAATGCTGATTTGCTTTCATTTGATTTTTTGATACAGAAAAAATCGATTTTTTTGGAAGACAGTACAGAGCAAAATAAAATTAGATAGAAAATTTCTGAACAGCACGTGACTTTGTTATGTTATACACCAAAAAATCGATTTGTTTTTTTGGAAAATATACAGCAAAATAAAATGAGACAGAAGGTTTCTGAACACCAGTTGACTTCCTTATACAACAAAAAATCGATGTTTTTTTTTGAAAATATACAGCAAAATAAAATTACACAGAAAATTTCTGAACAGCACGTGGCATTCTTATACAGAAAGAATTAAATATCTCTAGCATTAAATATCTCTATACAACAAATAGTATAAGAAAATCATGTGCTGCTCAGGAATTCAAACCTTAATATGCATATTGACTTTTATTTGAAATTTACTGCTTATTAGCATATATTTTCAAAATTTCAGGTTGAAAAATATATAGGTATAAATACACGACAAAATGACCTATATTATTGTTTTCACTTCTGTTGGCAGTTCCCAATGACAGCCTGTTTTTTATTACTTAATTTATCTTTCAAATTTATATTCTTACTACTGAATTAGTGTAAACTACATCGCGCCAGGTACGGGTTCAATTCTGAGCGGTGGCAAAATATTTTTTTTTATTTTATTTTTTTGTTGAAATTGAGTTTTTTAAACGTAAAATTAAAAATATCTGTCTTCTCTAGATATAAAATCGTTTAACCTGACTGAGTGACTGACTCATCAACGTCCAGCCCAAACCCCTGAAGCTAGAGACTTGAAACTTTCACAATATGTCCCAACCATCGCGTAGGCGCTCACTAAGGCGAGATTTTTCGAAATTTTATCGCTAAGGGGGTGAACGGGGGGTAAAGGGGGTTTGGGTGTTTTTAAACCGTGATTTTCGCCATGAATCTTGCTCAATAGGAGGCTGAAAAGTATCACTCGGGGGTTTTTGGGGTCGCTGATCACGAATCTATATATTTAAAAGGCAAAGCGATTTTGTTTGGATTTCTTTCCGCAGAGCTCCAGCGGCTCCGATTTTGATGATCCTTTTTTTTAAAAAAAAGAGAGCTCTCTATCTTTAGATGTGTCCATTTTACTTTTCCACCAATTTTTAATAATATTTTACTAGATGCAGACCCATCGTTGTCGGGCTAAAAACTTCCAGAAATAACTTTTAAAAAATAAACATGTTCGCTTCAAGACTTTTGGTTTTGAATTTTAAAACTCTAATACCCAATTAGTTTTTCCAGCCTCCTCACGGGCAAGCTAACTTCAGTCATATAATATTATCATCACAGACAATGGTGAAAATCTGATCAAAATCGTTTTCGGTTTATAATTAGTGTCTCTATTTTTGTTTTAAACAGTTTTCACATACAAAAAAAAAACACAAAAATCACAAAGAAAAAAATTTGTTTTAACTAAATGAAAAAAAAAATAAATTAAAAAAACAAAACCTTGGCACCAGCAACCCTGGCTTCGAGCATGGGTATTTTACCCCTTCATTAAACGCCCAGCTGCGATCCGTGTTGTTATGATCGAGACTCATCTATATATTTAAAAGGCAAAGCGATTTTGTATGAACAAAAGTTATTTAGGATATGATTCTAAATAAAACTCCCATACATCAAAATCCTATTGGAACAAATTTTAAAAAATCTTATTGGAAAGTTTGACTTCAAACTGGAATTTTGATACAACTGTTCGAATTTTGATAGGAATATCACTATACGAGTTTCTAATAATTGCCAGACTGGCAATTATAGGTTTTGTTATGCTTAAAATTTATGTTTGTCCGTCTGTCTGTATGTCGGTCGGTATTTCTGTCTGTTTGACTGAATGTTTGTTCCGACATCACGCAAAAACGGCGCGGCCGATTTTGATCAAACTTTGCACACAGGTCCTTTTCCTATTTATTGACAGAATAAAGGATATGATTCTTTTTGATGTCAATCCCCGTTTCTTCTGATATCTCTTACTCAAGGGTGTCGGATACAGTTTAATAGCAACCCCTTTCCCTCTCTTGAAACCTCTTTATGCGCTTAAGGGTTTCGGATCCGATTTTCACCATGAGAGACGTCAGCGATGGTATCTTTTTTCGGACAAAAAACAGTATATTTCACCTAAAAATTTAAAAAAGCAGTAAATCGATTTCAAAAACAGTATTTTTCGCATTATAAATTTTATTCAATGAAAATTTGTGTCTTTGCTCTTAATTTCGACATTTTTATTCTTTTAAATTAACAATGGAAAGCAAAATCAAAGTAACGCGTTCTGAAGAAGGATGAATAATGACAAGACAGTAATCGATGGGGAAAGGAAGAAGCGAATCTATATGACATGTTGCCATCAATACTGCGCTGTTCGTCGTTTGAATGTATTTACACTTGCCATGTGTTGCCACTGACGTTTTGCATTGCTATTAATAAATTTGAATTTTGAAACGTTGAAGAATTAAAGTTTTCTGAGAATTTAAATACAGTATTTTGGGGAAAAAAGCAGTAATGCAGTATTGGAGTCTGAAAAACAATATTATACTGGAAAAAACAGTATAGATACCATCGTTATGTATAGCCCTCACCTGCTATCTTCTGCAATTCTAAAGGGATTTGGTGCTTCAATGTATGACATGAATTAAAAAGAATAACATTTCCCACAATATTGTCTTTCCCCGTGTGGATAACCACATTTTACCGTTATCTCTATATATAAAATCGTTTAACCTGACTGAGTGAGTGACTGACTGACTGACTGACTGACTGACTCATCAACGCCAAGCCCAAACCCCTGAAGCTAGAGACTTGAAACTTTCACAGTATGTCCCAATCATTGCGTAGGCGCTCACTAAGGCGGGGTTTTTCGAAATTTTACCCCTAAGGGGGTGAACGGGGTAAAGGGGGTTTGGGTATTTTTAAACCGTGATTTTCGCCATGAATCCTGCTGAATAGGAGGCTGAAAAGTTTCACTCGGGGGTTTTCGGGGTCGCTGATCACGAATCCGGTGTTAGATTTTCAAAATTCAAAACGGAAAGTCCTGTAAGGATAACGCAAATATCCTTTTTCCCATTTCTTCCGGGAAAAAATGGCATTAGGGGGTTTCCGAGGTCGCTGATCATGAATCCGGTGTTAGATTTTCAAAGTTCAAAACGGAAAGTCCTGTAAGGATAACGCAAATATGCGTTTGCCCATTTTTCCCGGGAAAAAATGGCATTAGGGGGTTTTCGGGCTCGCTGATCACGAATCCGGTGTTAGATTTTCGAAATTGGAAAAGGAAGGTCCTGTAAGGATACAGCAAATTTCCTTTTTCCCATTTTTTCCGGGGAAAAATGGTGTTAGGGGGTTTCCGGGTTCGCTGATCACGAATCCGGTGTTAGAAATTGAAAATTCGGAACGAGAGGTCCTGAAGGCATAACGATTTTTTTCAAAAGTTTTAAGTTATTTCGTTGTTTTTTTTGCGCAAGAAAATTTTCACAAAAAACTTTTACCCCACAACGGCTGGTATGTAAGCTTTCTACACATATCATAAATCTGTAATTCTGTCTGTCTGTTGAATTTTGTTCCGACATCACGTGAAATCAGCCCAACCGATTTCGACGAAACTTTGCATACATGTAGAATTACTGGCAGAATAAATGATAGACTAATTTTTATTGACCTCCCCCCTCTTCTTCGATACCCCTCCCCTGATAACTTTCGAACCGTTCAACCGATTGGGGTGCGGCTTTCACTAATAGAGAAGTCCTTCCTCAAGGAAATTTTTCGCCCACTAATATCTACCCCCTACCTTCTCGGTAGACTCCCTCGCCTGCTATCTACTACAACACTGACGGGACTTGGATTAGGTTTTCTCCATTAGGAAGGCCTGCCCTCAGGGAAATTTTTCGCCCACTAAAATCTATCCCCTCCCCTCTCGGTAAACCCCTCACCTGCTATGTACTACAACATTGATCGGATTTGGATTAGGTTTTCTCCATTAGGAAGGCCAGCCCTCAGGGAAATTGTTCGCCCAATAATATCTACCCAGCTCCGTGCAAAGTCAGACCCGAGGTCAAAAGCCGAGTAACTACCTAGCCGAGTAAGGCGTGGTTCTTCCAGAGGCGCAGAATCTATATTATTGTAAATTTGAAATTTGCGTGTATTTTTATAATCTTTTAGTGTAATGGGCAATAACCTATTATTTCAAAATATATTGTCAAATTTTTCCAGATATTTCTCAGTATAGATAAAGATATAAAACGCGTGGCCGTAGGCCGCGTATGATTCGAGGCCGAAGGCCGACCTGTGGGTGTGGGGTGAACCGCGAAGCGGTCCGGGGCGCAGCCTCTAGTTGAATATATTGTGAGTAAACAGTACGATTTTGTAATACACCGTTGGGTCACAAAGAAAAATGTCTCTAAAAAAATTTCCCTTTTTTGGGTTAACTATATGCATTTGACTCGAGGCTGAAGGCCGAGTAAAGAGGAATGCGAGAGCTGAAATATATTTAAATAATTTTACGTAACATCTCCATACATCAAATTCCAATAATTCAAGCGTGAGGGGCGAGGCCGAAGGCCGACCTGCGGAAGGGGGATGAATTGCGAAGCGGTTTGGGGCGCAACCCCTAGTCTATATTATAAAGATTGAGATTTAATAAAGATTTATTATTATTATGATGTTCTTGAGATGCCCAATTGGGTAGAACGACGAGTGGAGGCAGGGTCATCATTCACACTCTGCCGTACAACATCCACAAGTTCCTTCAGTACGTACAGACCGAAGATCTGCCACTGATCTTTGTTCCTCAAAATGGGAAACTAAGTGCGCGCACGATACGGAGCAAACCAACTTTCTAAGTTTGAAGGCTTCTGCCGTATTTCAGTGGTGCTTTAGGCGCGAAAATGTGATTTTTTCCGAAGCAAAGTGCATTTCGGTTATCCATTAATTTTTTTTTGCTTTACATTTCATTGTCATTTTTTTTTTAAATAAAGATGTTTAAACTAATTTAACCTGTTACCTTTCAATGTACTATACGCAGTACATGAAAAATTTGTGGCGTTAACCACTATTGGCTCAAAAATTTGGCATAGTTAAATTTATACGTCATCCATTAGTTTGATATTTTTGCTAAATACAGTAGGGGAGACTGGGGTGTTCTGGACCGCATTTTCATTTTGGCTAAAAACTCGCAAAAAAAAAACATTTTCTGAAAATTTCAAGGCTTGAATTTGTAGTACGATAAATAACCTCTCTTTGGGTCACAGCAGTTTGATCAAATTGTATTAAATTATCCAAGTTATATCAGTTGGCTCAAAAATGGCGTTTTTGCGATTTTGAAAAATCTCGGGGTATTATGGACCACTTTGTAAATCGATTAAAAATGGAAAAATGTGATAGAAAAACTTTATTTTTGACTCATATATTTATTATATAAGAGACAAAGTGAAATGAAGTGAAAAATTGCAATGAAAATCATTCCGAAACGTAATGTTCGCAAGTCCAATAACTTGCAGTCATTCCGGCGCATCCCAAGTGAACAGCTCGATCGCACACGTTGCAATGGATGATATTTCGGCGGTTCATTTTTTTGGCATATTTTTCTTACAAATTATGCAAAAACCGATGTCTTCTTCCACCTCACAATCGGTTGAAGATGGTTGTTTCTTCTGTGGTGTCTTCGATTTGCCACGATCTTTTTGCTTTTTCGATAATGGTTTACCGCCTTTCTTCTCCAATCACTTTCGGTTCTTATCAGCCTCCTCACGAAGCTCATTTACAACCTCTGGCGATGTCAAAACGGCCGATTTCATCATTACATTCAATAAATTCTTCATTACATCCATATCAGCACTAGCAACATCGATCTTCGCCTTATCAAAACTCGCGATATAGCTCATCAAATTGGTTTTTGGAATTTTGAACGCCGTTGAAACTTGCCGGAGTGAGGTCTTGTGAATTTTCTCCTAGTTCATCACCTCCAAAATATTATCGAAATCAATTGATTTCTCCTTTTTAGCATAATAAAGCGGTATTATGGCTGAAAAGGGTAAGTAAGTGTAACCGAAATTCTCTACAGAAGAGAACCTAACCTCAACATTGTATACTTGCATTTGAAAATTATTATCGTACCAAAAAAATATTAGAAACTAGCTTGCATACCAGTCGTCGCTGGGTTAAGCTTTTTGTCTAAGTTTTAGAATACGAAGAAAACCGGAAAGAACTTAAAAACTTTTTAATGGGTCTATGTTGGGGCTGGACCCCCGACGAACATCTATGCCAAATTTCAGGCCAATTGGTTCAGTAGTTTCCCCGCGAAAGAGTAACATAGCGCAAAAACTAAGTTTCGAAATCACTTTACCCCTCCCCTTACTCCCCCCACCCCTCGCGCTACTTTTCCGTATGCCTATATTGGAACCAGAACTACCACAGATACTCATGGCAAATTTCAAGTCGATCGGTTCAGCCGTTTTTGCGTGAAAGAGGAAGAGACACCAACTCATTTTTATATAGTACCAGGAAGACCGAGCCATGCTCGGAACCCTCAGAATCCTCCTTTTGCTAATTTTTTTGGGGAAAAAAGTAGATTCACGTTAACTTCACAATAGTTTTCCTGAGGTTTTAAATCTCCTTTTCCTGAGGTATTTTGAAAGAAGGTATTTTTCTTATCACCACAGGACCTTTGGTTTCGAATATTGAATTTCCAACATCAGATTCGGCATCAGTGACCTCAAAAACTCCCTAATGTATATTTTCCAGAAAAAATAGGATATTCGCGATATTCTATAGGACCTTCCGTTTCAAATTTTGAAACTCCAACATCATATTCGGGATCAGCGACCTCACAAACCCTATAGGGTAAACTTTCCTGAAGAAAAACGGGATAAAGAATATTCGCAGTATTCTAATAGAACTTTAACGAATTTTCCTGAAGATGGGACCTAAGGTGATCGCATTTTTGTCCCCAAAAACTATAAGTAGCCGAATTTCATCAAAATCTATAGAACCTGTTTCGAAAAATAAATATATACAAACATGAAAACATACAATTGCAATTCTTAATGCAGTCTGTCTCTGAGTAATTGAATCCGATTGTAATTGCAACATGATTCGTATAATGAGGTTCAGGGAACTTGATTGTTATACCCGTATGGTGAAACCAAAGGGTATATTAACTTTGCCTTACCGTTTGTAACGCCAAGATCTCGTCATCGCACACAAAAATGAATTACACCAGTGTGTTTAGAATGATGAAAAAAGTTGAATTTAGCATGTCCGTCCGTCTGTCCGTCCGTCTGTCTGTCTGTCTGTCTGTGGCGCGGATTGCGGGCGCACGGATTGAGCTAGAGACTTGAAATTTTGCGCAGATTCGTTTTTCGTAAAATGCGAGGCTAAGTTCGTTAATGGGCAAAAATGGACCATTAGAGGGGGTACCCCCCATACGAACGGAAACGTTTTTTGCGAATATCTCAAAAACGGTGCATCTTATCAAAAAAGTGCAAGAACAAAAGTTATTTAGGATATGATTCTACATAAAACTCCCATACATCAAAATCTGATTGGAATAAATTTTAAAAAATCTTATTGGAAAGTTTGACTTCAAAGTGGAATTTTTGTACAACTGTTCGAATTTTGATACGAATATCACCATACGGGTCTCCAATGATTGCCAGATTGGCAATTATAGCTTTTGTTATGTTTTTGTAATTACTATTTATCGCTGCCGATAGATATCTAAAACGTGATATTTTTAGAATGCATATCGAAAAACCTTACTCCATAGCGAATTTTCATTAAGATACTTTCACGTAAGACACCAAGCGAGGGGTGTCGAGGGGAGGGGAAAGTTAGGTTTGTAGTGGAAAAATCGAAAGCCCTAAGCCCCTTAGTAATACTGTAGTTTCATTAAGATCGGACCACCCAATTCGAAGATACCAGGCGAGGGGTATCGAGGGGAGGGAAAAGTCAGGTTTGTAGTGGCCTGACTTAGTGGCCTGAAAAATCGAAAGCCCTTAGCCCCCTTAGTAATACTGCAAAGTTTCATTAAGATCGGACGACTCAATTCGAAGATACCAGGCGAGGGGTATCGAGGGGAATTTTCTCAGGGGTGAGACCTATCTAGATCGATTCCTTGTCCCCGAAAATCCCTAACCCCCAAGTTTCGTGAAAAATCGTTAGGCGGGTTTTCGAGATCGTTTGTGCAGACAAACAGGCAGACAGACGTTCCTCGTATTATATTATAGGATTAGTATGATTGCCGAAAATCTAATGCTGTGTTTTTGCATGAAAAAACACTTATATGCATCAAATACACGAAGTTAGTTTGTCAAATGTCAAGAACTGACTGGTCCGTAATTCCCCGACAAAAGTGGTCCGTAATTCCCCGAACGCTCTTTTTTACAATATGGCAGCTATTAGTAACACAATGCAAACTTCATGCAAAATTTCTTGTCTGTGTCGAATTCTTAAGGCTCCGCGAATATTATGAACATATTTACCTGAGTTGGTTCTCGAAAAATGTGGTTAAATTTAAGCGAAACACAAAGTGAAATTTTTTTTTCGAAGTATCACATTTATATTTGCTATCGTAGCGAGGTAACTTGTGTATACGCACAGTGGAGTACTGAAGGGAAAATGAGCTTAACATGAGGCGAACTGATTACAGTTATTTGCAGCTACCAACCACTACTAGGGAAAAAATATGACGCTGGTCCGCAATTCCCCGTGGTCCACAATAGCCCAGTCTCCCCTAAACTCAATTTTACACTCAATTACAGTACACTCAATAAAAAAAGGTTATCGGTAGGCAGCGTGACCTGGTGATCGATTTAGGCTTGTTGTCTCGGTGTACCAGAAACCCATTTTTATGCCGGTTTTTTTTAAATTAGTGTAATAAATTTTTAAATACAGAAAAAACGATCACTAAATATGAAAACAGTACTCTATTTCAGCTGGGGGTTGCTCCAAAATACATTTTTTCACTTGAGGTACAATGTGTCCTGTGGCGCATCTCTTTTTATTGTTATTTTTGTTTACAATTCCCGTTGCGGCTATTTATAAAAAGTACAGAGTGCAAGGAGTTAAGTTAATTTTTGATTAGGATTGTATATCTCTTCATTTAAATAACTGCGCCCCATTTTGTTTAAAAAATTTCGCCTGCGTCGCACATTATTGATTTTTTCCGTGGTTTTAATCTTAATCAAGATTAATTTTCTATATAAAACTTATTGCCTATCTTGTCCCATACTGTCCCTAAGAACTATGGCACCCTACCCATAAAAGCGCTCATATTCGCCATTTCCCTGTTACTCAACATACCTCACGACGTTTTACACAATATCTCTGCTGCACCTAATAATTGATTTTCCCTGCCCAAAAGCAAAAACTGACAAACTTTTATTTTGATTATTCAGTTGTATGCTTAAAAATGAGCATCAAACAAGTATGAGCATATGTTCATTTTTATGCATACAGCCCAATGTGTCAAATCCGAAACTCCTTTTTTTAATTTCCATTGAAGTCGTTCGTAAAAGGTAATGGTTGAAAACTAATTACACTACCTTATGATTTTTTACGATTGTTTTATCTTTTTTTTTGTTTTCAACGACAGAAGAATTTAAGATTTGATATCATTGAAATCGAACAACTTCTATCAAAAAAGCAAAAAAATAAAAAAACAATACATATGTAGAACACGTGTAAATAAGATTAGTTTCACTAAGTTGATTTTTTTTCTAGGCAATTGACAGATAATCAAATTCATGCGGTAGAGAAGGATGCGCTACAAGATCTCATATCCTTGGAACGATTGTAAGTATTATATATGAAAATAAACATAAATACCAGTACTATTGCATAAATACCATCGTAAAATAGAAATAAAACGAGATTATTTCAACAGTGTTTAGCATTGTTACACTAAAACAACAGAATCGGAAAGGCACACTTTTCACGGAAAAACCTTTTAATTTCAGTTTTTATGCGATTCGACGCGTTATCCTTATCCTTACAGGACCTTCCGTTTCGAATTTTGAAATCCCAACACCACATTCGTGATAAGCAACCCTGAAAACCATCCCAAAGCCTGTTTTTGCGAGAAAAATTGGAAACGGACATTTGCGATATCCTTACCGGACCTTCCGTTTCGAATTTTGGAAATCTAATACCGGATTCGTGATCAGCGACCCCAAAAACCCCAAAATGCCAATTTTTCCGGAGAAAAATGGAAAAACGGATATTTGCGTTATCCTTTCACGACCTTCTGTTTTCAATTTTGAAAATCTAACATAGCTAAAAACCTGCTCCTGGCAACGCAGATCATTTTGCAAAAAACCGCGTAAAAATCGGAGCAGTAATTTTTGAGTTTTGTAATCTCAAACGGACCAACAAACAAACAAACATCCATTTTTATATATACGGCCCTATTCCAGAATCCGTCGTCGCTTTATTACGAAGAACTAACTACGTTACGAATACGAAGAAATCAGTATTCCACGATCCGAACGGAAATGAACTTACTGGTGCCTGATTAAAATCTAATTTCGAAAAATTAATGTCTTTGTAAAAAGGTCCCTATGCAAAACTCATAAGGAATAGATTTCTGACATGGAATAGTTTCGTGAAAAATGTCACTTTCTTGACTTAAAACGAAAATTGATATTAATAATGGATTCTGCAGCGTTTGCAATGAAAACGGCAACAAATAACGGATACTTAGGAATACTCACATTGCTCTTTTTTCGAAAATAATTCCTCTTAATTTGTCAAAAGTTACACTTGTACTAAATAAACAAATAATAAATGTTAAAATTGCTTTTTGTTGTACAATTCCAGCCATAAATTGAGCTAAAATAATAAGAAAATGAAGTTGCTTCTCGATCTACGAATCGAAAATTTTTCGTGTGTTTAGCTGTCAAAAGATCGATTCCGTCGAATTCTATGATGCCAGATATTCCGATTCGTAATGTTTTCGAAATTAATTTAATTCCTACGGATCGTGGAATACCATTTTCACGAATTCTCCGAAAATCATAGCTACGACGGAATCTGGAATAGGGCCGATATAGATACTAGCTTGCAAGAACCCGGCGTTGCCGTCGCCCGGGTAGTAATAAATTTTTGAATATGAAAAAATTTTGATGTATAGAAAAATTATGCTGTAATTATATTTCAAAAAATTTTTCCTCATATTTTTTTTGGTTTGACCCACTGTTTTCAAGAAAATTGCAAATATTAGGAGATATTTTAGGAGATGTAGATCGGAGTAGTTTGAGTGGATGACAATTTCTTTTGTGATTGACCTGCCCAACACTGAAATCCCTTCAGTGGTTCAGAAGATAACAAGCGAGGGGTGAAAGGGGAGCCGATACCACGACCACACCTAACTACCGTATGCGTCATAAAAATCTGGAAAATTCATATTAAATTGTAAACCGTTTAAAAAAACACAGAAGTTGAACGAAAAAAAAAAATGTTTTGCTCTAAACTAAATCTTACATACTAGTAAAAAAAATTTTTCAAAATGCCCACCCCCAGCATTTACGAACTTCTCCAAACGGGGCCTGTACTTCTTGCATGTCAATATTAAATAAGACTCCGGCTTGTCGTTCCATGCGATGGTAATGGTGGACTTCAGGGCTTGCACATTGCTGTAAGCCTTAGCTCCAGTCTTAGCCTGAACATATGCCCATATTAAAAAATCCAGGGGATTAAGGTCTGGAGAGCTCGGTGACCACATGTCCTTAGACCAGAAGTTTTTTAAATTATTCGTTTTTTAAATTATCCAAATTTGGGTACTTCTGGCAGTGTGGCACGGTGCCCCGTCTTGTCGAATCATGTAAAACACATCATTACCTTAGGTTGACTCTATCGATGGTTTTACATGACTCTCCAAGATGTCCTTACCGGATTCCTTCTGATCCTTCCTTTGATTGCCCTAATCAACACTGGAGTTTTTACTGAAATGGGTCTACCGCTTCCAGATTGCGGCCTAACTATTCCCCTGGCTAAACAAGTCGCTCTTACAGCATAAACAGTTGACGACGTTACGTTTAATTCATTGGAAATCGCCTTATTGGACTTCCGCGCGTGGACCAACTTCATGATTTTCACTCTTTGAGCCTCCCCCATGTTGCTATATTTATAAACATTTAATTTTTTTGCTCAATTATGTACGAAGTTGTATTTACAAACCCTTTCAAACGTAGTACAAATTAATAAGCAACCGTTATCTCCTTGAAAATACTTGCAGTACTAGATTTCAGATTTTTATGACGCATACGGTATAAACCGTGGTCATGATACATAGTCTATGTTGGTGCAGTAGTTCTTGAGTTTATACGTTACTCCATCTCACAAATAAAAAAAATTATAACTCTATCTCACAAATAAAAAAAAACGCTCTCGCACCCCAATAAGTTTGTTCCTGCACTCCAGATGGACCTCCACACTATATGAAAATCATATTGATGTATATTAGATTTCGTTGTAACGTATCAAACCAATCGCGGGACACAAAAACGAACTACACCAGGGTGTATGGCATGACAAAAGATTTTGATTTTGGCATGTCCGACCGTCTGTCTGCCCGTCTGTCTCTCTGTCGTCTGTCCGTCTGTCGTCTGTCCGGCTGTCTCTCTGTCGTCTGTCCGTCTATATATCTGTGAATAACAACCGCTTCGTATCGATCATCAATGAGAAAAGAGCGATTATATTTCTCAGCTATCAAACGTGAGTCTGAGAGCCTAACGCCATCTGTTGGCGATAACATTATGGAAGGAGAAAATATTGTATTTGGAATTGAAAAACGGACAAAATTAGTAACAGCCAGAGTGACGAGATGATCTTTCATTTCGATGGTGATGTGGTTGAAGGGGAGGCAGCGTGACACGTTGGAAGGTCTAGGGCTTAGCTCGTCGGACGGGGTCGGTTCTTGCCAATCTCCAAATCACTACTCGGATTACAAATAATTCGTGCCAAAAACAAGACCATAGCTCATCTTCTAAAAAAAAAATCTAACAAGGAAGGGAAGGGAATCTTTTACCGTCGCAGGATGAGGCGGTTATGGCTTACCTTTTTATACACTTTCTATTAAGTTGGATTGTCGCGACCTACCTACCTACCTGGCTGGCTACCTATGTGTCTATCTCTGGAATCTTTGGAACCTTATATCTCCGAAACTACCCAACCTTGGAAGATGAAATTTTGTCACCTTGCGTAGTTCCGGTGACAGTTCAATATTTTTACTACTCCATCCTTGTAAGGATAATGGAAGGTCCTGTAAGGATAACGCAAATATCCTTTTTCCCATTTTTTTCCGGGAAAAACTGGCATCAGGGGGTTTTCGGGGTCGCTGATGACGAATTCGGTGTTAGATTTTCAAAATTCAAAACGGAAGATCCTGTAAGGATAACGCAAATATCCTTTTTCCCATTTTTTCCAAGAAAAAAAAGCTGAATCCGATTCTGACATTTGAAATTCTGTAAGGATAACGGAATGTCCTGCAAAGATAACGTGGATTTCCTTTTGCACCATTTTCCCGCGAAAGATCTTTTCTGGAGGTTTTTGGTAGGCTAATTCAAGACTAAAAAGTATAAAATAAAAAAAAAAACACTTTAAAAAACAAGTTTTATAACCTTATACACTTCAAAATGCACTAAAAAGTAAAAAACAAGTTTAAAGTTTCACAAAAAAATGTTTTTATAAATTACGTGTTGTTGTGAAAATATAAAGTGTGTGACGTTGCATTTGCTCTTGAATCTGTAATAGCGGTTTCATACTGTGCAACGCAGCACACTTTATATTTTCACAACAACACGTAATTTATAAAAACATTTTTTTGTGAAACTTTAAACTTGTTTTTTACTTTTTAGTGCATTTTGAAAGTGTATAAGGTTATAAAACTTGTTTTTAAAAGTGTTTTTCTTCCTCCATCTCTGAGTTTTGCACCTGCCCTAAATTAAAACTCTCACACAAACATGATCATAATTAAAACACTAGGTCTAAATATCATCATGAATCTTTAATTCAATTTCAAAAATAATTGAAAGAACAATCATAAGCCATTTATAGTCTTCTAAATATGAATAAAACTAAAAGCAAATCATACTAATCATTTTTATCGCCGCAAAAAAAAATTCTAAATGCAAATCATAAATCATCATAATAAACAAAAGAAAAATAAATTAAAAAAAATTAAATTAAAACAAAAGAAAATCAAAAAAATTAAAAATAAAAGAAAATCAAAATAAATTAAAACCACATACTAAAAAAAAATTTAAAAAAAAAAAAGCTTTTAAAAAAAATGCACTAAAAAGAAAAAAATAATTTTTGGCCGCTGTGTATCACAAATATAAAAGCTTTTAAAAAGCGAGATAAATATTTATTTTATTGCTTTATGCTTTATCTCGCTTTTTAAAAGCTTTTATATTTGTGATACACGGCGGCCAGAAAATTATTTTTTTCTTTTTAGTGCATTTTTTTCAAATCCCAATTCGATATAAAATTCAAATTAATTTGCAAGGAAATCACGATTGTAATTCGTGTAATAATCAGCCCTATTCCCGTAACCGGCGGGACGTGTACGCCGCGGGATTAGGCGTTTCCCGTAGAAAATTTGCATTCTGCTAAACGCAATTGTCCCGGCGTGTGCCGTGGTGCTGAAAACGTTTTACTTTCGGTATTACACTAAACGCACCCGCGAATGTTTTGACTTTTCCATACATTTATTTCCCGCGAGTAAATCGTTGCGGGACCAATCAATTAAATAGAAAGTTTGAATAAAAATGTGAATTTATTTATACATTCAATGAATTTTAACTAAATATAAGTTTTGAAGGTCAGGAAAAACTAACGCAGTACAATCATTTAATTGAACAAATAAAACTTCATGCGTATCAAATCAGCAAAACTGTCAAAATAGTCAGCGCGGGGCTGAATAAAACTGCGTTTCTACGTCTACTAGAATAAGAAAATTTCATTCGATCGAGATAAAACTTGCGTGGCGTATACACGTCCCGCCGGTTACGGGAATAGGGGTGAATATTTCGTTAAGTAGTGACTTACTACTTTAACAGTTCAAACAACAATCATAACTTACTGCTAGCTTAAAAATTCTAGCTGGAGAGGAATGTTGAGTCCGCACTTTTATTATCTCACGGTGTGCATCTTCATATTTACTCCACCGTGAGTCTTGGAGGTCCCGTTGTATTGTCATATGTCGAGTCAGCGGTTTCGCTGTTTGGACGTACTTATAAAAAGGGTCGGATATCTGTCTCGTGGTTGAAACTAGATATCCGTCCCATGACCGCGATATTTCCGCTGGCCTCGACAGTGCCACTCGCGGGTTTTTAAAAAAAAAAAAAGCTTTTAAAAAAAATGCACTAAAAAGAAAAAAATAATTTTTGGCCGCTGTGTATCACAAATATAAAAGCTTTTAAAAAGCGAGATAAATATTTATTTTATTGCTTTATGCTTTATCTCGCTTTTTAAAAGCTTTTATATTTGTGATACACGGCGGCCAGAAAATTATTTTTTTCTTTTTAGTGCATTTTTTTCAAATCCCAATTCGATATAAAATTCAAATTAATTTGCAAGGAAATCACGATTGTAATTCGTGTAATAATCAGCCCTATTCCCGTAACCGGCGGGACGTGTACGCCGCGGGATTAGGCGTTTCCCGTAGAAAATTTGCATTCTGCTAAACGCAATTGTCCCGGCGTGTGCCGTGGCGCTGAAAACGTTTTACTTTCGGTATTACACTAAACGCACCCGCGAATGTTTTGACTTTTCCATACATTTATTTCCCGCGAGTAAATCGTTGCGGGACCAATCAATTAAATAGAAAGTTTGAATAAAAATGTGAATTTTATTTATACATTCAATGAATTTTAACTAAATATAAGTTTTGTTGAAGGTCAGGAAAAACTAACGCAGTACAATCATTTAATTGAACAAATAAAACTTCATGCGTATCAAATCAGCAAAACTGTCAAAATAGTCAGCGCGGGGCTGAATAAAACTGCGTTTCTACGTCTACTAGAATAAGAAAATTTCATTCGATCGAGATAAAACTTGCGTGGCGTATACACGTCCCGCCGGTTACGGGAATAGGGGTGAATATTTCGTTAAGTAGTGACTTACTACTTTAACAGTTCAAACAACAATCATAACTTACTGCTAGCTTAAAAATTCTAGCTGGAGAGGAATGTTGAGTCCGCACTTTTATTATCTCACGGTGTGCATCTTCATATTTACTCCACCGTGAGTCTTGGAGGTCCCGTTGTATTGTCATATGTCGAGTCAGCGGTTTCGCTGTTTGGACGTACTTATAAAAAGGGTCGGATATCTGTCTCGTGGTTGAAACTAGATATCCGTCCCATGACCGCGATATTTCCGCTGGCCTCGACAGTGCCACTCGCGGGTTTTCGGATTCGCTGATTATGAATCCAGCGTTCAAAACGGAAGAGCCTGCAAATAACCTTTTTCCGTTTTTTTTCCGGGAAAAATTAACACAATGGGGTTTCTGGGGTCGCCGATCACGAATCCGGTGTTATAATTTCAAAAATCCTATCGAAGGGTCCTATAAGCATAATCGCATTGCGGTGTTTTCGAGGTCACTAATCAGGAATACGGTGCTAGAATTCCAAAAAAAATCTAAATGCTGTAAAAAAAAAATCAAATATGCTTTCTCCGGTTTTCCCCGCGAAAATTTGAAATTCGGAGGTTGTAGGGGTCGCTGATAATGAAACCGGTGTTAGAAATTCGAAACTTGAATTAGAAGGTCCTGCAAGGATAACCTAAATATCCCCTTCCCTTTTTCCCGGAAAAATTTCATTAGAGGGTTTTCGGGTCGCTGATTACAAATACGGTGTTAGAATTCCAAAACTCCAAATGTAAGGTCCTGTAAGGAAAATGCAAATATCCTTTTCCGTTTTTCCCGGGAAAAATTACATTAAGAGGTTTTCACGGTCGCTGATAAAGAATCTGGTGTTACATTTTCGAAATTGGAAACGGAAGGTCCTGTAAGGATAACGCAAATATCCTTTGTCCCATTTTTCCCGGGGAAAAATTGGCATTAGGGGGTTTTCGGGGTCGCTAATCACGAATCCGGTGCTACATTTTCAAAAATTATAACGAAAGGTCCTGTAAGGATAATGCGAATATCCTTTCCGGTTTTTGCCGGGAAAAACTGGCATTAGGGGGTTTTCGGGGTCTCTCATCATGAATCCGGTATTAGATTTCCGAAATTAGAAACGGAATATCCTGTAAGGATAACGCAAATATCGGGGTCGCTGATCACTTCAAAATTATCTGTAACGCCCTAACGCCAGTCTTCCCGAGGAATAATGGCGAAAAGGATATTCGCATTATCCTTACAGGACCTTCCGTTTCCAATTTCGAAAATCTAACACCGGATTCGTGATCAGCGAACCCAAAAACCCCCTGCTATATTTCCCAAGAAAAAGCCCCTTGCTTTTAGTTGGCTAATTTGTTTAACAAAAAATTTGCCTTTCCATGAAATTCTTTATGTTAAGCTCTTATAAACAGCTTGACATCTTTTCATTCTGAATGAAGACGTCAAACGTACCGGTTTAGATTGGATTTTTGATTGTCAATACTTTGTCCGAATTGCGTTGAATTACAAAACTACGGTTTCGATATTAATCCTTCACCCCTAAACATGACACTCGAATATCTTAATGTTAAGGGCAACTGTTTGACTAGGTATTCGAAGTTTACCGCAATGGTCTGCTATATGAGAGGTTCGATACTGAATGTCACCCTGTGGAGAGAATACGTTTTACGCAAGATCTCTCTTGGGGCCATTTCGATGCGTATCTATCAATTAATTCTGAAGAAGTGACTTATGCCGACGTGCTCTCAGTCCAACCACTTATTACAGCTACTATCTGTTTCTATACCCAAGATAACTCCTTGCAAAAGTTGTGCGACACATACCGACGCTAAAAGAAGAAAGCAACTCAAGGATACGGCAAGGAAATATGCGGAGAACAATCCCTCGGTACACTATACTGCGGTGGCCAAGTACCAGAAAGTTCACTCAGCAAAGCACTGTGCTAGAGTGGCCAAGTACCAGAAAGTTCATCCCGCAAATCACTGTGCTAAAGTGGCCAAGTACCAGAAAGTTCTCCACGCAAAGCACTGTGCTAAAGTGGCGAAATACCAACAAAGTCACCCCGACGCGCAAAGAGTAACACAGTCTCGATATGAGCAAAACAATCCTGGATTACAAATAGAAAGACGAGCACTTCCATGGAAAGTCAAGGCTCACTCAGGGCTGGCGTATGATCCTAAGGTATCCTATGAAGCAGACGCCAGTGTAGCCCTAGGTACCACAAGTCACAAATGCCAGTGGTGCAATGCCCTCAGGTGGAAGAGTGAGGCTTCCGGTGTGGTGGTGTTTAGATGGATAAGAAGTTTGGGTGATAGAAACGATGGATGGTGAAAACTAAAACACAATTCACTTTTAACTTTTGTCTTTATTAAACACTTTCCTTTTGTATAAACTTATAAACTTATTTTCTTTTACAATTAACTTGGTTTCTTTACTTTATTCACAATCTCAAAAATTGATCTTCCTTTACAAAATTCACTTATACTTCGCAACTTATTGATCTTTACAGAATTTACTGAATTAATTACTTATTGACTGACTTCTACTACACTACTCGTTAACTACTGACTAACTACCGTTCTCCTTGACTTCTCATTAACAACTCTTCTTGTCGACTTCTAATTTACAACTCTTCTTGTCGACTTCTAATTTACAACTGTCTCTTGTCAAATTCTTCCATACCTAAATTTTGACCTCTTCCTTTGTTGAATCGAGTAGGGATTCGGATCTACGTTAACATTTCTACAACACGAAATTAATAACTTTACTTTCCCATGGGAAAATATAAATATTAGGTCAATCGAATGTTGACACATCGTAACTTCAATAAGTCGATATTTGGAAATAGCAACGTTGAAATTTAGTCTTCGTTCAAAAATGAGACTTTGTTGCTTAACGACTTTCTTTTGAAATTACTATGTTGGCAATAGTTTTTAGTAACTACAACGGTCACTGAACCAATTAACAACTTTCGAAATCCATTGCTTATAGTTGATGTTGAATAGTTAGATTTTGTAAGTATCCGGTCTCGATTCCATTTCACTACATTCCTACATTCACTACATTCCTTCCCCCTTCAACTTTATTGTTTTTTTTTTTTATTAGGAAAAAAAATAATCTTATGTTTAGTTTTCACAATATCATTTTAAACATGTATTTTTTTTTTTTTTTTTGTACAATTTTACTTTAACTAATTATTTTGAATTCATTACATTCATTTAAATTCCTTACATTTATTTATTATAAATTTTCCTTTTTATAAAAGTTTAGTTTTTAATATTTAAATGTTATCAAAATATATATATTAAAAAAAATATATTTTTTTTTAAATCTTTCGTACAATTTTACTGTTATTAATATAATTATATGAAATTTTACCAAAAAAAATATTTTTCTTGATTTTATAAAGTTAAATTAAACCTTTAATGTATTTATTTTCGGGGTTGTGAAACGAATGCCCCCACGCTTAAATTATATGGTGGTCCGGATTTTAGTTCTAATGGTTTTTCGTAATTTTGTTCTTCGTTTTTTGTATTATCGGGTATAGGTCGGGAAATAACGATTTCTGGTATTGTTTTACAATCTCAGTAGAGAAGTATTCATTATTATTCATAAAATAATTTTAACCGATTATTATGGACACGTTTTTTTCTTTAATTAACCATAATAATTGTGTTGATTTCGGTTGGTATTCCTATAACGGTAAATGGGCCTAACCACACCTGTGAAAGTTTGCCTTTTTTGGCAGCGTCCTTTACTAAAACTTTGTCTCCTACGTGAAATTTTGCTGGGTTTATATTCCGATCGTAGTATTTCTTATTCGTTTCTTTTGATACTTGCAAATTTAATTTAGCTAATTGATAGCCATTCTGTAATTTGTTTCTTAACTCGAGAACATAATCTTCGTAATTATACACTGGCTGAGGAACTTGTTTTAAGTCTGTAGGAATATCTGGTGTAAAACCATACAGTATCTCCATCGGGGTGAATCCTGTACTTGTGGTGAATTGTGGAGTTATGCACAAACATGGCCTGACGAAGGTGTTCGTTCCATGTTCTGGGATTTTTATGGACGAATGATTTCAAATATTCTATCAAAGGTTTATGGCTTCTTTCGAGCACGCCATTTGATTGAGGGTGGTAAGCAGTTGTTTGCATTTTCTTTATTTTTAAAAGTTTACAAAGGCGTTTGAATAAGTCGCTTGTAAAATTAGACCCCTGGTCCGTTACTGATTTTTTTGGTACTCCGTATCGACTGATGATTTGGTCGAAAAAGGTTTTAGCCACAGTGGAGCTTTCCATATCCTGGATTGCATAGCAATCAGTGAATCGCGTTAGGTCATCTGCAAAAGTCAGAATATATTTCTCACCATTTATCGTTTCTTCCAAGGGTCCAACAATGTCCAAGTAAACCTTTTCGAATGGTTTGTTTGCTGTGTTGGGTATAACCATTGGCATGACATGATTCTTGCCTGATTTGTTTTTCTGACAAAGGGAGCAGCGTTTTATATAGGTTTTTATATCTCTACACATATTTTTCCATTTGTACTTTCTTCTAATGTTTTCAAATGTCTTAAAAATCCCTTGATGTCCACCTAATGGATTATCGTGAAATGCTCTCAATATCTCTTTTATATCTTCAGAACTAGTTATTTCTGTTACCTCATTTGATGAAATGTTTGACAGATCTTGGGTTGTGTTATTTGTATTCTCGTTATTGTCCCTAGTTGAATTTTCTGCCTGTTCTATGGCTTTCCTTTGTGCTCTGGTTACTGCAAGAATGGTTTTTTGATTCTGAGTCTCTTTTTCTTGATTTTCTGTATTATCTTGTGGTATTCTACTTAAAGCGTCAGCAACTTGATTTAGTTTTCCTGCTTTATATTCAATAGTATAATCATATTCTGAAAGTTTATGCCGCATTTTTACCAACCTAGATGTTGTATCCTTTACTCTACATTCCCCAATCAAAGGTTTATGATCTGTTAAAATTTTAAATGGTCTTCCATAAAGATAACACCTGAAATTTTTTGTTGCACATACTATTGCTAATAACTCCTTTTCTATAGTCGAATATCTACGCTCGGCTGAATTGAGAGATCGGCTAGCATATGCAATTGGGTGTTCAATCCCATTTTCGCCTTCAGATAAAACTGCACCTAGAGCTTCGTTACTGGCATCGGTTGTTAACGTAAAAGGTTTCAGGAAATCAGGATATCGTAGTAACGGTGGTTTAATCAAACTTTCTTTCAATTCGGTGAATGCTTTATTACATTCCTGAGTCCATTTGAATTTTGTATCTTTGCGAAGTAATTTATTTATTGGTTCCGCGATTTTTGAAAAATTTGGGATAAATTTTCGATAGTAGTTAGCCAATCCTAAGAACGATTGGACTTGTCTGGCCGTTTTTGGAACAGGGAAGGTTTGTACGCAGGCCGTTTTTGCAGGATCAGGCATCGCGCCTTTTTCGGAGCAAACGTGTCCTAAATACACTACTTCTTTTTTCAAAAAATGACATTTCTCTAATTGTAATTTTAAATTGAATTTTGATAATTGACTAAAAACTTCACGTAATTTATTATTGTGATCGGCTAAATTTTTGCCGTGAATGACTATGTCGTCCAAATAAACAAAACATTTCCATCCTTGTAAGCCTGTCAACACTTGATTCATCATCTGCTGAAACGTCGCAGGTGCTCCTTTTAACCCGAAAGGCATCCTTTTAAATTGGTAATGTCCAAAAATCGTACTAAAAGCAGTTTTCTCCCGATCTTCGTCTTCAACGAGGACCTGATGGTATCCACTAGCCAAATCTAAAGTGGTGAAATAACGACAATGTCCCAACTGGTCAAGAATATCTTCAATTCTCGGCAGTGGAAATGCATTTCCTATTGTTATATCGTTTAATTTTCGATAGTCTACAACCACTCTCCACCGTTTCTTACCATCTGGGCCTGCTTTCTTAGGTACTACCAGTAATGGAGAATTCCAAGGGCTTTTACTTGGCTCTATTATGTCGTTTTCTAACATATCTTCCACCTGTTCTAAAATAACTTGACGTTGAGTCTCTGGTAACCGATACATTTTCTGGTTAATGGGTGCTTGACTACCCTTTACTGGTATTTTATGGGTTTGCGCTGTAGTGTATGTCAACTTATCTCCCGTGAGATGAAATAATTCATTATATTCTGCACAAATTTCGATTATTGCTCTTTTCTCTTCCTCGTTATACTCTTCGTTTAAATTTAAACCTTTTATAATTTCCGCAATTCTCCAAGTTTCTTTCGTATATCCTGCAGATTTAGTTTTATAATAATTATTGTTAAAGTTTTCATCTATATTTCCTCTTGTATTTATTTTCTCTTTAGTCTCGTTCCTTATTTCTTTGTCTATTTCCTTATCTTTTCTCAAAAATATATTTCTTTTTGTCCCATAATTATTCAATATTCTTATATTTTCTTCCTTTTTACGCCTTACATCATTATATGTATCTTTATCATTTTTTACTATTTCTTTTCTCATAATTCGACCATTGTTATTCACCTGTATTTCATTCTTGACCTTATTTCCATTTATTTTTTCCCTAACGCTATTTACTTCACTGTGTTTCTGTAATCTCGTAAAAATATCCTTACTATTTTCTTTTTCAAAATCTTCACCTATATCCTCATTTAATTCGCAAATAAAAAATTCTGATGCTGGCTCCATGTTCGGCCTATAATCTTCCAATATAATATCTTCATTATTCATATTTAAAACGCTAACTTTAGCTACTTTATCTCTTCCCTTAATCAAACAGTTTCCCATATAGACCCCTGGTTTTATTTGTTCTGCATAACAAATTTTCTCTTGATCATTGTTTACTTTAACTAAAACAATCTTTTCGCTTCGAGCGGGGATTATCGTTTTAAAATCTAACTCGTTGGAAAATAGCGATTTGCTTCTGAAATCGGTATCCTTTTCTCTCTGAGTCTCTTTCTTGTGGTACAGAAAGTGTGTCTGACCTACTTATCGAAACGTCTTCAGGGTCAAATTCACCGAAAAAAGATTCCAAATAGAAATCATCGGTTTTACCCCAGATATTAACTTCTCTCGGAGTCTCATTAATATCCTTAAAACAGTTATTCAAATGTTGAGATAGTTTAGTATTTGATTTTTTGGCCAATTGTGAATTTGAATTTTCACCATGAACACAGGTATTATCTTGTGAGTGCAATTCTTCATTTTTAACACAATTTTTACCGTTGGACAATTGTGAATGAGAATTTTCACCATGAACACAAGTATTATCTTGTGAGTGCAACTCTTCATATTCAACACAATTTTTACCCGTGGAATCGATCCCCTCAGGGTGATAGGACTCCAGTTTGCACAAGTGCTAACTACAAGAAGGGATAGTCTCCTCAGAGTCGTTATTGCCTCCTGTAAAGCTAATTGTCCCCTCAGGGCAAACTTGTGGTTGGTCGATGTCCCCCACGTAATTGTCAAATACTTCATCTTGTTCAATCTGACATTGACACTTTTCTGATGATCCTGTCGCATATTCTCCTGGATACATTGGTAATGTTATCCCTTCCCGTGGAAAAACGATTTGTTTATTAGGACCTTCTATGTTTATATGCTTTGTTAAAATATCGCTTCCTATTAAACCATCCCCTGGCAAATGTACATCTTCGTCTAATACTTGAAAATCGCAACTTATTTTGTTACCTAATAATATTTCCCCATGACAGGTACCTAATGTATAAGTTTTTCCACATACTCCTCTAATTTCCAATTTCGTATTTTCGTCTATCTGAACCGTGTTTTTTAAACTTGATTTTTTTATTAAACTTACATCAGCCCCCGTATCTATTAATAAACTTGCCTTATTATTTCGTACTATATCTAAAGGAAATTGGACCATTGGTGTTCTAATGGCTTCTACAATGCTGCTCTGATTTTGACTTTGATTAAAATTTTGTTCTGATTCTTTAACTTCCAAATGGGGTTGGGGCTGATTACACCCTAACAATTCCTCGCTTATCTTTGTTGCCTGACTGGGGTGCTTGCAGTCGGCCGTTGTCCGTTTCCCGATACGTTTAGATTTTCCCAACGTTCCTTTAACCTACATTCATTTGTTACATGATGAGGACTAGGGTGTGTCAAAAAATCAAAGTACATATATTTGAACCTCCCACCCCGGAATTTTGTTCCAATATATTTAAAAGTAATTTGTGTAAAATTTCAAGATTTTTGAATAATATTTAGAGGTGGCTCAATTGCAGTGAACTGTTTCGCTAAACTTCTTCTATATTGTAGGCCTATCGGTATTAATATCGCTTTCTATTGTAAACCATCTCTATTGTAACTGCAATAAGTCATATTTGAATAGAGGATAAAGCATTCCAATAAAGACCATCGAAGAGACCAGTCGAGTTTTATTTATTACAAATCAGAAGTGGTATATTGAACCGAAAATTTGTATTACAATGAGGAATTTACCAGACACCGCATGGATTTTTCTTCGAGAGGCTACGATGACAAGGTTAAAATTGAAATTAAGGAAGTTAAACCTAAGTACGGTTGGATCTAAGGCAGAGTTGGCTTTGCGTCTAGAAGAAGCTTGGAAATTATTGAACGAGCTGGACTTGCAAGCAGAACTTTCATCACAAGGTGAGCTACAGACATCGAATATAGAAGAAGAAAGTGCAGACGACCAAGTTTGTGGTGTGGGAGAAACTACAGCTAATTTAGATCAAGAACTGGAACTTTTGCGAGAAGCGGTAAAGAAGAAAAAGGAGATTGCAGAGTTAAAAAAAGCAGTTAAAAGAACTGGACCAAGAGGTTAGTGTTAACAATCAAAATAATTTATTCAATTTCCGCGATATAGAGAACTCATTGCCAACGTTCAGCGGTGATAATCATTTTTCGGTGGAAAAATGGCTGAAAAATTTTGAAGAAATTGGTGAGGCAATGCGGTGGGATGATAAAGTTAAGGTGATTTATGCTAAGCGGCTGATGGCGGGTACCGCAAAGTTGTTTCTGCGGACAGCATCAGCCAGCACGTGGTCTGTTCTTAAAAACAAGTTGCTTCTAGAATTCAGCAGAACAATTTCTAAAGCGGAAACTCATAATCGCCTTCTTAGTCGTCGCAAACGGCGAGACGAATCATATCAGCAGTATGTTCTAGAAATCCAAGAAATCGCATCGTATAGTGATCTGGAAGAAGCTGATCTTTTGTATTACATAATACATGGAATCAACGATAGTGACTCAAACAAACTTCTATTGCATAGCGCTCGAAAACTTCCAGAGCTAAAAGAAGCCTTAAGGAAATATGACATTAAATATTTTAGTGGTTTGTGATTATTCAATGACTCCTCAAATAATTTTAGGTCGAAACTTTGTGTCACGAGTTAATTTAAATTTTGTAATTGGACCGAATTGTGATACCTTAAATGAATCAAAGGATGATGGCTCTTCTAGTCAAGATGAAATTGGTGAAAACGAAGGTGACAATTTTTTTAATGAAATTTTAAATATAAATATTTTTGACAATAAACCTAAAGAAATTCAACTAAATATTAACGATAATTTATCTACTAACATTAAAAGTAAATTAAATGATATAATAAAAACGAATCTCGATTCGAATAAGTCTGAAGACGATTTCAGTTTAGACAAAGTAAAATTAGAAATAAAATTAACAAAAGAGGAACCTTTCTATTGTACACCCCGCAGATTACCCTTTACACACCTAAATGAATTGCGATTAATTTTAGATGATTTACTGGCGCGAAATATTATTAGAGAAAGCGATTCTCCCTATGCCTCTCCAATAGTTCTTGTTCACAAGAAAAATCATGAGACGCGACTTTGTGTTGACTATCGAGATTTAAATAAAATAACGGTTCGAGATAATTACCCTATTCCTGTAATAGAAGATTTGTTAGTTAGATTAAAGGATAAAAAATATTTTACAATTTTAGATCTGAGAAGTGGCTTTTATCAAGTCAATATTTCTTGTTCATCTATTAAGTATACCGCTTTCGTCACACCTCTAGGTCATTTTGAATAATAATAATAATAATAATAATAATAATAATAATATTTTATTCTTAGCAAAAGGAAATAATTTACAAATATGTTTTGCGCTAAATATGTACTGACATAATAAATGGTTATTGTCTGTCAGGTTGGCACGACGGTAATAATATAAATATTTTTCTAATTGATACATTTTAGATGAGAAAAAACAAAGTAAAATAAAAAATAATAAGAATAATAGTAAAGCACAAGAGCCTAGTGGTTTCAGTAGTACCAGGATTTCAGTTGAATTCGTCAAGTAATAACTTTCTGTAGTTTAAAGCGTATACTGCGAACTGATAAAGTGCCATGTAGTTACAGCCATTTAAATGATCATAAAATTCGTCTCGGTTTAGTGTTTCCGCGCCTAAAAAATGTTGTCTAGCGGTCCTGTAGATCGGACACCTTGCTACGAAGTGGAAGGTATTCTCAGGTTCGTTCAGATTACATATTGTGCAGTAACTGCGAAACTGCGAAAACTCTAGATTTCGGTATTCGTCATGGTGTTGGGATTGTTTGGCTAGCTGAATATGGTCTGCTCTGTTCTTTTCTGATATCAGACTGAGTGCCTTGTTATGTATCGGTTCCCAATCGGTATGTGGTGCAAAAGAGTCGACCTGCATTCCTACCTTTTGAAAAATTACTTTCCATTCTTTTGCCCAGAAAACGTCTTCCTTGATAGTCTCCTCTAATAAAAGTCGTGGTAAGCGGCTAGAAGGGTACTTTAGTATTTTTCGGAGGTAATCAAAAT
Organism: Chrysopilus asiliformis; assembly: GCA_964034945.1. NCBI lineage: Eukaryota > Metazoa > Arthropoda > Insecta > Diptera > Rhagionidae > Chrysopilus > Chrysopilus asiliformis. Next base: position 53,137,841 of record OZ035962.1, on the reverse strand, counting down.
GGGCTTTAAGAGTAACTTCGGAACTGCGCCCTAACCCTGTCTCTAAGTGAAGCATATAGTTGGGAGTGTTAGTGGGTAACCGAAACATTTTCTTGTGGAAGAAGCGCTGAAGCTGTTCGACTTGATTGTACTCTGTAAAACCCCATATTTGTGCAGCGTAATGCATGATCGTTCTAGTTGTTGTTTCGTATATTTTGAGCTTTTTGGACAGAGAAATGCCAGGGTTCTTAATGAAATTAGACCACACAGAATTCAAAGCGTTTTTTGAGCAGGTTAATTTTTCGTCCATATGTTTTTTGAGTGAAAGGTTAAAGGACATAGTAACACCCAGATACTTATATTCATTAACTGTTTCTATCTCACCGTTACCATAGTGCCAGCGTAGTGAAGACGATATCCTAGCACTTTTCCTAAAGACCATGACTTTGGACTTATTGAGGTTAACATTTAAAGACCACCGCGAACAGTATTCGTAAAGTTTATCAATCATGTCTTGTAAAACATTCGGGTCCTCTGCTAGGATAGCCAGATCGTCTGCATACTTCAGTATTCGTATAGTATGGCCCCCAATCACTACACCCCCTGGGAGAGCATCATCGATATCGTTGATGTATATCGAGAAAAGAAGTGGGCTCAATACACAACCTTGTTTCACCCCTTGGTGTACTTCGAAAAAATCGGAGAGGGTAACTCCGTCCCATACCGCTGAGTTTGTATTGACATATAGCAGTTTTAATATGCGCAACATTTTTGAGGAAATACCGATCTGTGAGAGCTTATAGAATAGTGCCTCCCTGTTTATTGTATCGAAGGCTGAGCTGAAGTCTATAAAGAACACGAAGAGCTTTTTATTTTCCATCAGTCTTAAGTGAGCTATGCTGAACAGACTAAAGATGTTATCGAGGGTTGAGTACCCCCTTCTAAACCCCGCTTGGCTCTCATGTAGTATTTGATAACCCTCACAAAACGTGGTTAGTCTATTCAACAATATCCCAGTGAAGAGTTTGTACAGAGTATTTACTAATGACAGCCCCCGATAATTACTCACCACGTTGGAATCGCCTTTCTTGAACAGAGGAACAATTATTGACCGTCGGAAGGAATTCGGGATCCGCTCAGAATCAAGAATTACATTGAACAAATTGGTTATTTCATTTAAAGCATTGAGTGGAGCGTTTTTGTAATACTCAAAAGGGATCCTGTCTTCTCCAGGTGCTTTATTGTTTTTTGCCTTGCGTAGTATGGTAAGAAGTTCAGAGAGGTCGACGGTGCTGTCCAAAAAAGGGTCAGATGTGCCAATTACTTGGTAAAGTGGGACCCAGGGTATAGTGGGCGGCGATAGTAGATTCTGGAAATGTGTGACGAACTCTCTGTTAGATATGGAGGTATTAACACGTGGTTTCTTTTGTTTTATTGTATTGACTAGCGACCACCACTCTTTACTATCTTTTGCTTGATTTACACTGTCTATGACCAGACAATTATACGTCTTCTTTTTCTCCGTGCAAAGTCTTCGGTATTTGTCACGACACACCTGATATCTATGCTTCAGGAACTCCGTATTGTGTTTATGGAAGGTTTTCAGACATTCGAACATTTTTTTCTGAGATTAAAGCATTGTGAGTCAAACCATTTGGATTTTGGTTCGAATCTCTTTGTTTCAATGGACGGAGTTACAGATTTGATGCTGCACGTTATTTGTTGCGTATAATTTTCAACGTCCCCAACTGCGTATGATGTACGATCAACAATTTCGGATAGTTTTCGCGAGTACTCTATGGCTGATTTGTCAGACCAAGGAAGCTTAGGTGTTAAACTAGCTGTAGCACTAGGTCCCCCGGTAGTGGTTGTTAAGGTTAACGTTAGCGGAAGGTGGTCGGAATAAGGCTTCGGTAATATAGCGAGTTGTGAGACATATTTTAAGAGCGAAGGCGAGCAACAACAATAATCGATTATCGAGTTCCCGGGGCCACCACAGAATGTGGAGTTCCCGGATACGTCTCCTTTAACTCTTCCATTCATGATAATCCCACCCACATCATCTAACATTAACATCATTTTGAATATTTAAAAATGCCATATGGTCTCAAAAATGGACCCTCTATTTTTCAAAAATTTATAAATAAAATATTCAAAAATCTCGTTAAGTCACAAAAGCTCTTAATATATATAGATGACTTATTCATAGCCACAGAAACAGTCTCAGAACATCTAATTATCTTAAAAGAAGTCATAGATACGGTCAACAAATATTCTCTTAAATTAAACTATGGAAAATGTAAATTTCTCTTTGAAGTTATTACCTATCTAGGTTATAAAGTAAGTCATCTGGGCATTAAACCAAGTTTAGATAATCTGAGTGCCATTAGAGAGTACCCATTACCGAAAAATTCAAAATGCGTGCAGAGATTTCTCGGGCTATGCTCTTACTTTCGTAAATTTATCCACAATTTCGCACTATTAGCTAAGCCATTGTATGATCTTTTGAGAAAGAGCGTTGAATTTAAGTTTGATCAGGCGGAATTAGAAGCTTTTGAAATTCTGAAATCGAAACTCTTAGAAGCACCCATATTATCTATATACAGTCCAGTCAAGGAGACGGAACTACATTGCGACGCCAGCAGCTATGGTTTTGGCGCTATTCTCATGCAAAGACAAACTGACAATAAGTTTCACCCAATCTTCTTTTTTTCCAAGAGATGCACTGACGTAGAATCTCGGTATCATAGCTATGAGCTTGAGACTTTAGCCATTATATATGCCCTTCGAAGATTTAGAATTTATTTGCTGGGTATCGAGTTTAAAATAGTTACCGATTGTCAAGCTCTAACTATGACTTTAAACAAAAAATTACTTAATCCCCGCATTTCTAGATGGGCCCTTGAATTGCAAAACTTTAATTACAAAATCGAACATAGATCATCAGCTAGAATGATGCACGTTGATGCATTGAGCAGAGATTCAAGTATATTAGTAATTACGGATGGGTCCTTCGACATCGCTCTAGCAGCTGCCCAAAAATCTGATCCAAAAATTAAAAATATAGCTTCAAGTCTGGAATCCAGTGAAAGTTCCACATTCTCAATGGTAAATGGATTAATTTATAGAAAAAACGGCAATAATCTTCTTTTCTACGTCCCAGAAAAATTGGAGCATAGAATTATATTTTTCCATCATGAGAACCTGAGTCACTTAGGTACCGATAAGTGCCACGAGTACATACGTAGGACTTATTGGTTTCCGGATATGAAATCCAAGATTAGAAATCATATCAATAGCTGTTTAAAATGCGTTGAATTTTCGCCCAAAGTAGGACAAAAGGAAGGAACGCTACATAACATTCCTAAAGGTGAATCTCCGTTTCACACGGTACATATTGACCATTACGGTCCTCTTCCAACAACTTTTGGCAACAAAAAATATATTCTAGTCGTTATAGATGGATTCACTAAGTTTGTTAAACTATATCCAGCCAAAAGTACTTGTACAAAGGAAGTTACAGTCAGTCTTAGTTCATATTTTAGTGCTTATAGCAGACCGTATAGAATAGTCTCAGACAGAGGTACTTGCTTCACCTCAAACGATTTTGAAAAATTTCTATCTGAGCAAAATATTAAACACGTTAAAGTCGCTACACATACTCCTCAGGCAAATGGCCAAGTTGAGCGGGTTAACCGTATTTTAACCCCTATGTTAGCAAAAGGCACGGAGTCATGCAATCTAGGTACTTGGAAAAATTTGATTCCAAAAGTAGAGTTTGCTCTAAACAATTCTCATAATCGTAGCATAAATACGACTCCCAGCAACTTACTATTTGGCATAAATCAAAGAGGGGACTTATGTGATAAACTGAAAGAATATATTGATGAATCAAGGGTAGATGAGGGAAATAGGAGAAATTTAGATTTGATAAGACAAAATGCTGATAAAGTATTAGAGTTATAAAAGCTTAGCTAAATAAATAGTCAACCAATCTATTCGAATGATAATTTTTATTAATGACAAAAGGTGATTTTTATAGATAAAGCTTACTACAATTTATACATAGAACAAACTTGATTTTTAGAGTGTAATGACATATAAATTTAGAGTGTAATGAGGAAATACAAAATTGAATATTCCTAACACTCTCCCGCAATTGAAGGATTCTTCATTACTTCAATCCCATTCTTTTGATACACAATTGATGCTTTGGTCTCGGAATTAGATCCCACGTATCATTATCTATTTGGCTCTTCTTTTCCATATAGATAGCATCTTTCCAATCTTCCCCTTCTGCACCGTCGATAGCTTGAGAAAACGGTATCTCACATGCAATTAACGAAAATTGCTCATTTTGACACATTAAATTTTCGTCTTCTATAGTTTCAGATTCATTATCTTCATTATTGATCAATTCTTTACTTGGTATAGATTGATTGTTATTTACCATATTATATTGCTTTCTTGGACGTCCTTTCGTTCCAGTCAATACTTTTCTAGGTCGACCTGGTCCCTTCTTTAATTGATTTTCACCACTGTTATCTGGAATTGTATCACTGTTATCTGGAATGTCTTCATAACTTTCACTATTTTCATTTGAACATTGATTTTCGTTAATAGTTTCTACAGAAATTGTGTTGGAACCAATTTCAGTTTCTTGATTTTGTTGTAAATTCTTTAAGACATAAAAACGACCATTTTTGGTCTCATTGTTGAAGAAATCTTCATGGTTTTGACCAGTATTATATTCATCGAAGAACTTTACATCCCTGCCAGTATGAATCTTTCTGTCGCTGGGTATCCAAACACGATAACCTTTCGATACAGTTGAATATCCAACGAAAATCCCTTCCAGAGCCTTCGCGTCAAATTTTCCTTTTCCTGGAGACTTATCCAAGATAAAAGCCTTACATCCGAAAGTCCTGAGATGACTGACATTAGGGTCATTTCCTGTCCATTTTTTATGTGGAATGTTGCCGTCTAAACTTCTTGAAATACAACGATTTCGAATATAGTTTGTCGTTGCAATAGCTTCTGCCCAAAACGACGGTGATAAACCTGCTTGTAGTAGCATACATCTCACTGCCTCTACCAAAGTCCGATTTTTGCGTTCTGCAACCCCATTTTGTTGTGGCGTATGAGTGATGGTTAAGCGACGTTGAATTCCTTCGTCCTTGAACAATTTATCCATTTTAGCATTGCAATATTCTGTGCCGTTGTCCGATTGTACGGCTTTTATTTTGCGTCCAGTTTGATTTTCGACCATATGTTTGTATTCTAAAAATTTTTCAAATACCTCGCTCTTTTTTTTAAGGAAAAATACTTGGCAGTGTCTACTTTTATCGTCAATAAAAGTCATAAAATATCGAGCTCCTCCCATTGATTCGGTGCGCATAAGCCCACACAAATCAGTATGTATGATCTCAAGTAACTCAGTGGATCTTTGTTCTCTTTGCTGAAAAGGTGAACTTGTTAATTTACTCATAACACATACCTTACAGGGTGACAAAATTGAATTGGGTTTAATTTTTAATCCAATTGCCATCTCCTTTTTCGCCATAGTAACTAGGTCCTTGGAGTTAAGATGTCCTAGTCTGTCATGCCACATATTTATGTCTGATTGTTGTTTTTCGGTTGCTATATATCCTTCATTGAGCTCTCCACGTAAGTAGAAAAGGTCTCCCATACGATCTGCTATTAATTTCACTTGACCACTACTGTCCTCTACCACAGCACGGTCTTTTGTGAAGATCACTTGAAAATTCTTGTTTGAAATTTTGGCCACTGATAAAAGGTTAGTCTTTAGGCTAGGTACGTATGGTACATCTTCAAATTTTATAGTTTTATTTTCATCATCCAACGAAGTTTTTATCCTTACGTCTCCCTTGGCTATAATTTGAGCAGTGTTTCCATCAGCGAGTTTTAACTCACCATTTGAATCAACATGGCGGGTGCTAACGATAGAAGATGAATCAACATGGCGGGTGCTAACGATAGCGTATCTATTTCAAGTAAATGTAAAGTTTGCGAACAAATTGTGAAAGATGGTGATGAAGCATTACTTTGCGACGGAATATGTAAAAGTTGGTTTCATATTACTTGTGTAAAAATTAGTTCAGCAAAATATAAAAAAATTCAAGGTTTAGCTCAAGATATTATGTGGATGTGCAATGAAGACAAAGAGAAAATTTACAATTACTGTGAGCACAAATCGGTGGAAAATCAACAATTCAGTGACAAGCTAAATGATTTGAATCTAAAAGTTGAAAAAATTATAACTAAACTAAACGAAAATAAATCATATGCGGAAACATTAAAAAACGATTTTAGTGATAGTGTGAAAAATTATGGCTTGTCTACTAAATCGGTAAACAATCAAAACAGTTCGGAAAGCTTAATAATAAAATCTCTAAAAACACATTCAAATGATGAAATAAAACAACTTCTAAAACAAAAGGTAAACCCGTCAGAGGCCAATGCACCGGTTACGGACATTATTAATTTGAAAAACGGCGGTCTGTTATTAAAAACTGTAAGTACGGATGCATGCATTAGACTTGAGAAATTAATAAAAACAAAAACTGAGGACGAAATATTAATTAAAAGAACACATTTGAGAGCACCAAAAATCTACATAACTAAATTATTAAAAAATTACAACAATGAAGATTTAAACAAAGAATTACGTGCACTTAACCAAAACATCGACGAAATGGATGTATTCAATATTGTTTACTCGAAGCAAGATTTAAAAACAAACACTTGGACCATCTACTGCGAACTAAGTGGAAACACATTTAGAAAGATAGTGAATTCAAATATAAATTTAGGATGGAGATCACATTTCGTTAAAGAGGACATTCAGGTGAAAAGATGTTTCAATTGTCAACGCTTCGGCCACACAGCTAAACAGTGTACTAATAAACAAACATGCCGTAAATGCGCTGGTGAACATGACATCAAGGAATGTAATGCCAATTGTATAAAATGTATAAATTGTTTGAACTTCCAAAAATACAATACAAACATTTCAATTGATTGTAATCACAGTAGCGACCACAAATCATGCCCTCAATATCTAAGGAGATTAAATAATTTGAGACAAAACATTAACTACAACTTTAAAAATGATCATCATGGACAATAAAAAAACTGATAAATTGAAAATTTTACTCATAAACATTAGGAGTCTGCGTGGAAAATTAGACGACCTTAATTTTTTAATCCAAACTTACGACTTGGACGTTATAATTCTAAATGAGACATGGCTATATGACGACGAGGTGAAATTTTTTAATTTAAATGGATATCAAGCGGTGTTCAACTGTAGATCTGACTGTAGAGGAGGGGGTACTGCAGTCTACATAAAAAACAATATTGAATTCACTATTCACTCAATAGTACCACAATACAATCAAATTATTCTAAGCATAAACTTGGCTATACCTATAAAACTGGCTACACTGTATAAGGCACCGAATCAAGATTTAAAAGAATTCTTTGAAGTCATAAACGAAACACTTTACAATAATAAAAACATGATTATATTGGCAGACACGAACATAGATCTTCTTAAGGAAAATGTATCAAAAATAACTTATTTAGAGACATTACAGACAAATAATTACAGAATTTTAAACGAAATAGACGTTAAGAAAGCTACTAGGACGACAACAGAATCAAACACAATAATCGATCACGTGATTTTGGATGAATATCTTTATGAAAAATTAAAATTTGAAATTAATATAGAGGAGAATGACATCTCTGATCATAATTTAGTCTTGACAAATATGGAGATTCCGAAGACACCTAAACAACGAATGGAAAAAAAACTTAAACCTAGCTTAAATGTTGACAAATTTAAAGAAGAAGTCGAGCTAAGACTCGCGTCGGAAAAAAGTAGCACCATAGAACAATTCATAGAAATAATTAAAGAATCGAAACAAAAAAGTACAACATATAGAAAGATTAGACAAAGGATAAACAACGATTGGATTAATACAGAAATAATGAAAATGATTAAAAATAAAAATAAACTATATAAACAACTAAAAAAGAATCCACAAAATGAAGAAATTACACAAAAATATAAAAAGCTAAAAAATCAGATTACAGGAGTTGTAAAACAGGCGAAAAAAAAATACATAGAAAAAAGGCTAACAAAAGGTGGTACCGATAATAGAAAAATATGGAACACAATTAATGACACTTTAAAACAATCTATAGGAGGTAAAAAAGAAAACTGCATTCATGCTCTAAAGATCGGAGATAATTGTATAACTGATCAAAAAAATATTGCGAACGAAATGAATCAGTTTTTTGCTAACGTGGGGAAAACATTAATTAACACTAGTAACAATTCAGAATCAATTGACATTAATAGATACACAATTGAAAAAACTATATTTCTACGACCTGTAAATGAAATAGATGTGATTAAATGGATTGAGGAACTAAACGAAAACAGCACTCCAGGAGACGATGAAATAACAAACAAAGATTTGAAGCAACTTAAGTTTATCATTGCAAACAACATCGTGGAATATATAAATAACATGTTTGAAACAAGCCATTTTCCTGATATTTTCAAAAAAGGTTGCATTATTCCCATACATAAAAAAGGAGACAAGACGGACCCGGGAAACTATAGACCAATTACCTTACTAAGCACGCTGGGGAAACTATTTGAGAAGGCTATCCACAACAGAATTAACACCTTCGTCTTAAAAAACGATATTTTGGACAGACAACAATACGGATTCCAGAGACAAAGTAGTACGGAAGCTGCGACAACTGACGCTATTGAATTTATAAATGATAAACTTGACAAAGGTTTCTACACCGTGGGATTATTTGTAGATCTAAAGAAAGCATTTGACACTGTCAACCATGATATCTTATTAGATCGACTAAATGATGTTGGAATAAGGGGAGCAGCAGGACGACTTATAAGGAATTATTTGACCGGCAGAGTAAATTATATGAAGCTGAACAACGTCAACAGCGACTTGATCACCATGGATACAGGAGTTCCCCAAGGATCAATTTTAGGACCGTTATTGTACAACTTATATATAAATGATATTCAGAAGGCGGCAATCGGAGACAAATACATAGTGTATGCAGACGACACGCTTATATTATTTTACGGAAAAAACAAAAGAGAAATTGACGACAAAATCAAAATTGGAGTAAAAAATTTTACACAATGGACAAAGCTTAATAAACTTACAATTAACGAGACAAAGACAGAATTTTTACTCTTCAAACAAAAAAACAAACCAAATATTGATATAAACATAGAAATTAATGGAAGAAGAATAAAAAGGGTGACTACTACAAATTATCTGGGCTTAACCATCGACGAAAAACTAAATTGGACATCACACATAATTAAATTACGTAAGAAGATTGCTCCGATGATAGGAATTCTGGGACGTTTCAACTGCTTTAATTTAAAAATAAAAAATATTGTCTATAACGCATATATTTTATCTTCAATTCGATATAATATCATTACCTGGTCTCAATGTTCAAAACATCTTATTAAATCTTTGAATAGACTCATGGCAAAGGCACTCAAAAATATAAACCGATACAGCAAACTGACGCCAACAGTAGAAGTTTTTGCAAATACAAACAATATTCAATTGAGTAAGCTAATAGAAATCCAGCAAGCCAAATTTATTTATCACATCTTACACAACACGCATAAATACAATTTCAACATAATAACAACACAGATGATACATAACCACACGACAAGAGGATGTTTAAAATTACGAATACCATCAGCAAGGACGAACAGAAAGCATAAAAGTGTTTTTCAAGAATCGTTACGGGTTTACAACAATCTACCAGACCAAATTAAAACATCGAAATCTATAGAACAATTTACAAGAGAACTTAAAAAAAAAACTAAAAAAATAGCTGATTGATCTAAAATTTTATTAAATGTTTCAAAAAAAAAAAAAAAAAAAAAAAAAAAAAAAAAAAAAAAAAAACTAGTAAATATTTTTAATAATATAAGTTAGAATATAATATTATTTATGAAGTACGCTTGAAATAAAAAAAAAAAAAAATTGTAATAATTGTAGCAAATAATAATTGTAATGAGAAAATTGCTCATACCAGCCTTAGAGCTGTTTTGCAAAAAAATAAATTTAATAATAATAAAAAAATAAAAAATTTGTTTTCTTGAAATTGATGAATAATTGCTTGTCGTTACACAGATGAGAAGTACAACCACTATCTATGCACCATTTGCCTAAATCCTTGTAATGAGTCGTCAGGTTGCTGACTTCATTGTTGACATCAGTTATTAGAAATGTGTCTTCAACGTTGTTAGTATGTTGTTTTGCTTCATTTCTTTTTCTTGAATAACAGTCAGAAGCTTTATGACCCAACTTATTGCAATAGTCATATTTAAAACTCTTTCGTTGTGTGTCATTCTTCCAAACTTTTGTGTTTTCTTGAAAATTTGAACATCCTTGGCCATATTTTGTGTTGTGTGGTTTAACATATAGTGCATTATGGTCCTTGGTAGCAGTATTTTGATTTTGTGCCTCACTTGTTTCTATAATTTTTATTTTCAATTGTTCCAGTTCAGGAAGAGTGTCGCGAGATTCAATCGCGCATTTGAAAACTTGAAAATTACTTGGCAGACTTTCCAGTAACATAAGTGTCAATAGTTTTTCGTTGATTTCTACAGTCATTGCAGCAAGTTTGTCCACGGTTACGAAAAATTGAGCCATATGTTCCCGAATGTCGTCTCCTTCTGGCATCTTTCGCTGTAATAACTGCCTTAAAAGCGTCGCCATACGAGCAGGTCCTTTTGAAGAATATGTTGATTCTAACTTGTCCCACAATTCTTTGGAGGTATCGCATCCATGGGTATGTTTAAGTTCGGATGAACTAATGGACAAAAGTATATCGGATTTCGCCTTCCTGTCTTGCTTTTTCCACTCATTTAAATTGATTTGCGCTGTATTTGATGTTTCTCCCTGACCTTGGATTGTAGGTTTCGGAAGTTCCCCGGAAACGTAACCCCACATATCATTCTTGACTAGTAGTGCCTCCGCATGTATTTTCCAGGTGTCGTAATTATTTTTACATAACATCTCCAGACGAGTTGAATTGATGTAGTTCATAGTCATTTCTCGAATTTTATAATTGAAATTAAATTAAATTCCCGACTGATAAAATTAAATTCCCGTTACTTTTAGTTGATTGATTATTTATTCTTTTAGCGATTAATGCCTGGGCCCATAACCTATTAGAGTTATAAAAGCTTAGCTAAATAAATAATCAACCAATCTATTCGAATGATAATTTTTATTAATGACAAAAGGTGATTTTTATAGATAAAGCTTACTACAATTTATACATAGAACAAACTTGATTTTTAGAGTGTAATGACACATAAATTTAGAGTGTAATGAGGAAATACAAAATTGAATATTCCTAACGTAAAGCAATACAAAAAAGCCAAGAGTACAATAAAATATATTACGATAGGACACATAAACGTCCGAAGAATTATTCGAAAGGAGATTACGTGATGTTAAAGAACATTGATACAACCCCAGATACAAATAAAAAATTATTGGAAAAATATTGCGGTCCTTATGAGGTTATAGAGGTTCTCCCCAACGACAGGTATATTGTCAAAGATATAGATGGTCTGCAAATTTCTCGGAACCCATATAAGGGAATTTGCTCGCCTGAAAATATGAAGCCGTATATATTTTAAATTTGAAATATATCATCCTGACTAGAAGAACTTATTAATTTGACTAGGCAAGTTATTGTGTCTATATTTATGTAAATTTTATGTATTGATTTGCAAATGAAAATGACTGTTTATATAATTAGACGAAATTAAATATTTTAGTTAAGCTTGAGTTAAGCAATCTTTAAATATGTATTCTTAAATACTTTCGATAAATTAAATCAATACTTTCTTTGTTATGTATTAAGAAATTAATTGTAATACTATCGGTAGAATAATTCAAAATTAAATAGTATAATCAGGGACGATTATAAGGTCAGGTATGGCCGAATTGTAGGCCTATCGGTATTAATACCGCTTTCTATTGTAAACCATCTCTATTGTAACTGCAATAAGTCATATTTGAATAGAGGATAAAGCATTCCAATAAAGACCATCGAAGAGACCAGTCGAGTTTTATTTATTACAATATTGTACCGGAATTAATGTGCATTAATACTTGTCAAAACTTGCTTTTCACTCTTTTATTTTAACACTTTATTATTGTTTATCATTGAACAGTGCAGGTATTATTGTTAGGGAAAAGTGCAAGGTTTTTTTCTCGAGATTTTGAAAATGGCGTGTTCTACAAGAAGCAAAACCGCGTTATATCTCATAGGGTACGAGGAAACTTCAATAACTGGAACTAAACTACCATCATCGAGACAAGTTTTAAGTGTTTTTTTCTGTCACCATTTAACGCTTAAACAGACGATTCCAGAAAGCGCAAAAACGGTTATTCAAGAAGCAAAAGTTTTTTGGAACAAAGCAAGAATTCCCATGAGAAAAGAACAACATGCGGAAGCACAACTGATTAGACTGTTCCGTGCTTGGAAGAACCTGAAAAAAAATTCGAAAAGGACTTCAGCCACTCAGAAATATAATGAAGCTGAATTCATGGTTGGCCTTGATGACCTATTCGATATAGCACATGCTGATGCACTTAGTTTGATTAAATTCAAAGAAGATAAACAGTTTCTTCTAGCCCAGCGGGAAAAAGGACGGAATGGAACGATGGGAGAAGTTGACCTAATCCTCTCCCGGAAAGAATTACGTTCCATTAATAGGAGAAAAAAAGAAGATGAAAGAAGACATCGATCAGAACAGGAAGGGGAGTTATATAATACTGCTACTGGCTCACACCCCCTACCAGATGAGTGTATTGTGGATAGTGACGATGAAGGAAGCGGTCAAGATTCTTCAGATGAAGATGAAAACGTATTTATCGCACTTGCTAGTACGTCGAAGCAAATGTCGAAGAAGAGGCAACTGATTACTCCAGAACTTGCTTTAACAGGACTAAAATGAGTTCTCGTTCCGCTACATTTGTATTGGCTGCCGCGGCGAAAAGCTTGGGACATGATATTGAAGAATTAAATTTAAGCTCTTCCACATTTGTATTGGCTGCCGCGGCGAAAAGCTTGATATTGAAGAATTAAATTTAAGCTCTTCCACAGTAAGTGGACAACGAAAACGTATACGTGAAGACGTTTCAAAAAATTTGAAATCTCAATTTTCTACCGAAAAGCCGCTTGTTGTCCACTGGGACGGCAAGCTGCTCCCTGATATGATAACAAAAGAGTTAGTTGATCGTCTTCCTGTACTTATTTCCGGAGCTGGCGTGGATCAGCTGCTAGGAGTTTCCAAACTACCATCTGGGACAGGAGAAGCCCAAGCTTCTGCAGTAGCAATACTACTAAATGACTGGGGCGTTGCCGACAGGGTTAATGCTATGTGTTTCGATACTACTGCAACAAATACGGGGCGAATAAATGGAACATGTGTCTTGCTCGAGCGGCAGCTCGGGAAAGATATGTTGTACCTGGCATGTCGTCACCATATACTTGAACTGGTTTTGAAAGTTGCTTTTCAAGAAACCGTCGGACCATCTTCCGGACCAGATGTCATTCTATTCAAGCGATTTCAACATTCCTGGACAGGAATAGATCCCATCAATTTTCAAACCGGAATCTCTGATCCAGTTGTAAGTGAAACATTACGAAATAGCATAGAAGACATTATAAATTTTGCAAGGAGTAACCTGACGGTAAGAAATTTTATAATAAGTTTGCCTTACAAACATGTTTTTCGATTATGTAGATGGTGCAGCCACGCGACGACTATCGTGAATTACTTGAACTGATCATCATCTTCTTATGCGGAGATCCTGCCCAAAATATGTCATTCAAGTCTCCAGGAGCTTTCCATCACGCTCGCTGGATGGCAAAAGCGTTATATGCACTGAAAATTTTCATGTTCTCCAGGAAATTTAAGCTGACTACATCCGAAGGAATCGGTATTCGCGATTTTTGCGTATTTGTTATACATGTTTATGCTAGGGCTTGGTTCACTTCTACTCAAGCTGCATGCGCTCCTGCAAATGATCTTGATTTTCTCAAAAAACTTTCTCTTTATGAATCTGTTAGCTCTAACCTATCAAAAGCATTATTTTCTAAGTTTGCCGGCCATCTCTGGTACTTGAGCGAAGAACTGGTGGGACTGGCTTTTTTTGATTCCAAAGTTTCCCTTGAATGCAAGCGCGGGATGGCAGAAGCTGTAGTGCAACGAGAAGGCATGTCAGAGCCTTCCAAACGCCACCTTTTAAGTGCTGCTGAAAATGACCGAATTGTTACTTTGAGTGTAGCAGACTTTGTGACAAAAAACTCAATTGCAGTTTTCCATCGATTAAGCATACCAACTGACTTTCTGAAATATGACCCAGAATTCTGGGATAGCAGAGCAGATTATCAACAAGGTCTAAATATTGTACGGAATTTGAAGGTTGTCAACGATAATGCAGAACGTGGTGTTGCATTGATTACAGAGTTTAACTCGTTAATAACAAAAGACGAACAACAAAAACAATTTCTTTTACAGGTTGTGACAGAGCACCGTCACCAATTCCCGAAATGTAACAAAAGTGATCTGATGTAAAATTTTGAAAAAACAATAAAATTTTAACTTGATTGAGCCACCTCTAAACGTTTTTCAATTTGTTTGAAATTTTGCTAAAATTTCTCTTATGTACAAAGGAAAAAATATGCGATCTGGGACACATGAAATTATGACTTTTAATTTTAGCCCTTGCATTTGACACACCCTAATGAGGACTCAAACAAAAATTACACGGATTTGATCTAGTTAATCCCACATTTGAATTTCTCATCTTTTGTCTACAGTCCTGTTCTAAATGACCAATTCTTTGACAAAAATTACATTTAATGGGTGGTTGTCGTGGTGCCAAATTTCTATTTCTACACTCTCTACTAGTGTGATTTGCACCCCCGCAACTATAGCAAATTATTGGATTGTTTGTAAAATTCCTATGTTGGTTCAGGCCATTAAAATTTCGTTGACTATTACTGTTATAATTTCTACTTTGGTTGTTGTAATCCCTGTTAAAATTGCGTTGATTATTGTTGTTATAATTTCCGTTTAAATTTGGGTTTCTATTAAGCTGTTGCCTACTAAAATATCCTGTGTTAGAATTCACACTGTTGTTAACGTTCTGATTCTTGTTTAAATTTATTTGATTACTGCTAGGTGCTACGTGTTCATTTTCAAATTTTTCTATTGAACTTACTTTTGTTGTTAGTTCGACTATATTGCCTTCCTGCGTATGGGCATAATGCCTTAATGATGAATTAAGCAAGCCATGCTTGAACGTGTTTAAAGCGATTTTGTCGTATTCCTGATCAAACTCTTTCCTTGCACCGGGATATAATTGACTTATGGCCTCCTTACATAACCCAAGTTGTTTCATTACTCTTTGTCCATAATCGAACACTCTTTCGTTATATTTTTGTTTGCAATTACGTAATTCATCACAAAGTTCTACCAGGGATTTTTCGGGGAAATATTGTTTGGAAAGTATCTCTTCCAAATCCTCAAAACGTTCAATTTTATTATTGATTGTCAATTGAAGTGCTTCACCTGATAGGCTAAAACCGGGCAATAGTTTTACGAAAATAATTCGTTTCTCATTTTCCAAAGTGTTGTGATATGCCTTTGCTGCCGTCAGATAATGATGTAAAACAGAATCTCGGTTCTGTGCATACTCGCCCGAAAATTTCGGCAGACTTCTCGCAATAAATTCCGCAATTTTTTGAGCGGTATCCGCTTCATAATTTTGAATTGTTTCATCGCTTTTTCCAGTCATTTTCGAATTTTTAGTTTCCCTAAGTTGTTGAAGTGAAACTTTTAAGAGTTCGTTTTGCGAATTTAATTTTGTAATTTCTTGATCTGAACTAGTGATTTTTTGTAAATATGTTATACTATTACTCTCCTCTTTATCTCCAATGCTTCCGTACTCTCTATTAATTTTTTCCTCAAAAACACTTGACCCTAATATACTTTCTATGTGTTCTAACTGTGAATTTGGTGGCAATTTTGATTTTAAACTTTTCAATTCAAGGCCTACTTCTATTATTTGAGGATTCAATTTTGTATTTTCTTCTTCTGACTCTTCTATTTGTCCGTTGATATGTTTTAATTCTTTATTCAGAAATTCGTTATTTTCCTTTAAATCTTCTATTTCATCTTGTAGCAATACCTGTGTTTTATTTATCGAATCGATGTACACCTCAAATAGACTTTCTGTTAACCTACCTACCGATACTTCGTGTGGATTTTCTGTAATTTGTTTTTTTAATTCGTCGTACTCGTGAGGTGCAACTTTTGACTTAAGTTCTGATAACAATAGCTCTTGAAAATACCCTAATTCTTCCGTAACTTTCTTAGCCTCGTTCTTGTAAAATTCTTGCCTTTCTCGAGACACTTCAATATCTAATTGCAATTTTTTAATATTTTCAACTTCTTCTTTTGTTAATATGTTTTCCCTACGTTTTCCTGACATTTACTATATACTGAAAATCGATTTTTGCCTAGCAGGGTCACCATTTAATGGTATTATCTTGAAGATTTCCCTAACACTCTATTTTTATTTTAACCAGCTGGCAGAGTTCCAGCTATTTGATATTCAGCGTCTAAAAAGACTGCCAGATTTTGATTGTATTTATATATAAAAAATCCCGAAACAAACGCGTGGTTTAATTCAACTTTCACAACAACGAAAAGAATTTCTTACTTAATTCTTTGTAGCTATACTTATGGTTAATTTTAGAAAATTTTCTTACATACCAATAATCAAAATTGCCATTGTTGACTGGTCTCTGCTGCTGAAATGTCCTCATATGATCATAAAGTTGATTGTCCGCTTTTAAACGCCACTTGAAAGTTGACTCCAACGTTGACCTTGGCCGTAGCACGCTTCTTATAAAATGATATTTCCGTAATTGTTGTTGCACTTGGTGCGGTGTTCTCGTCTCGCTATTGCTTGTATTTGCTGATTCTATACTTTTTGTGTAAGTTGCTGTTGCCCGCTGCTTTGCTGTTGCCAGCTGCTTTTGCTGCTTCCTTCTGGTTTTGATTTTCTGTTACTCTGCACTTGATGTGACTTGCAGAGTAAATTAATTGATGATTTTTGGTAGTTGAAATGAAAATTAATTTTCTGGTCTGCTGTTTATGTTTATGCTCGCTTTTCCGCTCCTTCTTTTATCGTTGATACTGCTTACTGATGATGTTATTTTCCTGCTGCGTTTCTCGTTCTGAATGCTCACTCATTTTTATACCCGTATGGTGAAACCAAAGGGTATATTAACTTTGCCTTACCGTTTGTAACGCCAAGATCCCGTCATCACACAAAAAAATGAATTACCCCAGTGTGTTTAGAATGATAAAAAAAATTGAATTTTGCATGTCCGTCCGTCTGTCCGTCTGTCTGTCTGTCCGTCTGTCTGTCTGTCCGTCTGTCTGTCTGTCCGTCTGTGGCGCGGATTGCGGGCGCACGGATTGAGCTAGAGACTTGAAATTTTGCGCAGATTCGTTTTTCGTAAAATGCGAGGCTAAGTTCGTTAATGGGCAAAAATGGACCATTAGGGGGGGTACCCCCCATACGAACGAAAACGGTTTTTGTGAATATCTCAAAAACGGTGCATCTTATCAAAAAAGTCCAAGAACAAAAGTTATTTAGGATATTATTCTACATAAAACTCACATACATCAAAATCCGATTGGAATAAATTTTAAAAAATCTTATTGGAAAGTTTGACTTCAAAGTGGAATTTTGGTATAACTGTTCGAATTTTGATACGAATATCACCATACGGGTCTCCAATGATTGCCAGATTGGCAATTATAGCTTTTGTTATGTTTATTTTTCACTATAGTTTTTCACTAGATTTTTTCACTATTTTTTTTTTTTTTTTGAAACAATATGTCTTTTTCAGATTTTTCAATATATAAAATGTTCTCACCGTTTGTAACACCAAAAACTCCTTTACACCACTGTCGAAATAGGTTCGGTAGAATCGCTAGAAATATTCGGCAATTCTATAACCGGCTGCGCCAAATGTGGTGGTGTTTAGATGGATAAGAAGTTTGGGTGATAGAAACGAGGGATGGTGAAAACTAAAACACAATTCACTTTTAACTTTTGTCTTTATTAAACACTTTCCTTTTGTATAAACTTATAAACTTATTTTCTTTTACAATTAACTTGGTTTCTTTACTTTATTCACAATCTCAAAAATTGATCTTCCTTTACAAAATTCACTTATACTTCGCAACTTATTGATCTTTACAGAATTTACTGAATTAATTACTTATTGACTGACTTCTACTACACTACTCGTTAACTACTGACTAACTACCGTTCTCCTTGACTTCTCATTAACAACTCTTCTTGTCGACTTCTAATTTACAACTCTTCTTGTCGACTTCTAATTTACAACTGTCTCTTGTCAAATTCTTCCATACCTAAATTTTGACCTCTTCCTTTGTTGAATCGAGTAGGGATTCGGATCTACGTTAACATTTCTACAACACGAAATTAATAACTTTACTTTCCCATGGGAAAATATAAATATTAGGTCAATCGAATGTTGACACATCGTAACTTCAATAAGTCGATATTTGGAAATAGCAACGTTGAAATTTAGTCTTCGTTCAAAAATGAGACTTTGTTGCTTAACGACTTTCTTTTGAAATTACTATGTTGGCAATAGTTTTTAGTAACTACAACGGTCACTGAACCAATTACCAACTTTCGAAATCCATTGCTTACAGTTGATGTTGAATAGTTAAATTTCGTAAGTATCCGGTCTCGATTCCATTTCACTACACCGGTATGTGCTGCATCGCCGGTAAGGTACAGCTCCAGCCTTTTGAGCCGCTGCCGGAGCCTCTGTACAGCCTGCTAAGAAACAGCCACCCCGAATATCTTCACTTCATGGCCCCTATTCGAAAGTATAATGGCTGCTTCCAAATGACATCATTCGGTGCCAAGCAGGTTGTAGAATGCGGTTTCATGCCAACCTTTAAAGTTCCAGGCCAGGTGTACCACTTGGTCGGAAGTCTATCGCCAGCACCTCAACAAGAAGCCCAATTCCTTGAAATACATTTCGTAGGCGAAGATAAAAAGGAAGTGCACTTAAGAGGTGGTAACTTTCCAAACGTAAAACAAGGATTAGTCAAACAACTGCAGAGGATGCCACATAATGTCAATTACCACATACAGGACTTGAAGACCGCCTTAGAAAAAGTACCTTCCACCTGCGAGACATCCGAAGTCGTTATTCACGCCGACAGAAAGCCCGCTAACGCTCATGCTTCAATGCTCCAACAATAAATGAAGTGGCTCTGGTGATGATTGGTCAGCAATTTCAACAACGAGATATCGTACTGCAGAGTCAATACAACAAACTGCGGCGTATTAGCGAAATCCACCGGTCATACAATTCCCTATAGTACCCGCTTCTATTTTGCATAGTTGAGGATGGGTACTTTATCGCTCTGCCCCAACGCGACCCCGTTACCAAGTTGTCTCTCAAAAAGACAGTCTCCGCATCAAATTTCTATGTATACCGTATCATGACCAGGCAAGGACAGGACAATCATCTATTGTACTTCCGTTCCCCCTTCAGTCAATTTTTGATTGATATGTACGCCAAAATTGAAACTGAGAGGTTGAACTTTATCAAAAATAATCAAGCGCAGATGAGGGCAGATAGCTCCATCCACTTGAGAGACGCCATGCGAAGACAGGATGCCGATGCTGCAGAGCTTGGACAGATGGTGGTGCTCCCTTCATCCTTTACTGGGGGGCCCCGCTATATGCATGAACGGACTCAAGACGCTTTAACATACGTTCGCAAATATGGTCGTCGGCATTTGTTCATTACTTTCACCTGTAATTCCAAATGGAAAGATATTACAGATGCACTGCTACAGGGGCAAAATCCCCACGATCGCCATGATATCATCGCCAGAGTGTTTCATATAAAGGTGCAGAGGACTCTCTTGAACAAGGGAAAGCTGTTTGGGACAGTTCGGTGCTTCATGTATTCTGTGGAATGGCAGAACCTGGTGTTCCTCATATCAACATTTTGCTGTGGTTAGAGCACCGCATATCTCCTGATATGATCGACAACATGATCTCCGCCGAAATACCTGATCCCGAACAGACGTACTCCTCTACGACATTGTCAAATCCAACATGATTCATGGGCCTTGCGGAAGTTTGAACTACAATTCACCTTGCATGAAAGATGATAGTTGCAGCAAAAGATTCCCCGACCATTTCTTAAGAATACCCAGACAGGAGACGATGGTCATCCGCAGCGTCGGAGGTCTCCACTGACGGTGTTGTCACTATTGAAATCAATGGGAAGAAACTGGACAACCGATGGGTGGTGCCCTATAACTCCGTCCTGTCACGTACTTTCAATGCTCACATCAATGTAGAGTATTGCAACTCAGTAAAATCTATAAAATACATTTGTAAGTACGTCAACAAAGACAGTGATCAGGCAACTTTTGCTTTAGAAAATGAGAGGGATGAAGTCAAATTGTACGAAAGTGTCCGATACATCAGTAGCTCGGAAGCAGTATGGAGGATCTTGCAGTTTCCTATTCACGAGAGGTATCCCTCAGTCATGCACCTTGCTGTTCATCTCGAAAATGGTCAACGTGTGTACTTCACCTCCAACAACTTGGCTCAGAGAATTATCAACCTTTAAACTACGAGAGCTCTTTATAACGATGATGGTGTTCTTCCATCTTTCCGACCCTCTGAGCCTTTGGGATAAGTGCAAAGACAGCCTTTTAGAGGACATCAGACAGCAGGTGGACAGAGATTTACGAGCAAGTGCACAGGAGGTAATGGACGAGGTGTATAACAGATGCCTGGTGTTGATTGAGGATGCTCTATTGGCCTTGGGAGGACAATGCTTGTCACAATACGGCTTGTCTCAGCCAAACAGGTCTGAAGAAGTCTTGCCAAATAGGCAATACCTGAGGGAGATCAACTACGACACGTCCGCTTTAGCAACAATGGTTTCCAATAACACGCGTTCACTAACGGATGAGCAGCTCGCTGTTTATCAGCTGGTCCTTGGCAGTGTTAAGTCAAGTGATGGACAAGTGTTTTTTTCCGGATGCTCCTGGCGGCACTGGAAAGACGTTCCTTATCAACTTTCTGCTGATTAAGATAAGAAGTGACCATGGTTTTGTTTTGGCTGTTGCATTTTCTGGGATCGCTGCTAATCTGTTGGTGGGAGGTAAGACAGCTCACGCTGCCTTCAAACTACCTCTCAATCTTAACCACGCGGAAACCCCCTCTGCAACATCTCGAAACAAAGCAACATGGCGCAAGTTTTGCGTGACTGTAAGCTTATTGTATGGGATGAGAGTACCATGGCGCACAAGGCCGGCTTCGAAGCTATGAATCGAACACTCAAATACATCAGAAGCAACGATAGATTAATGCAAAGAGCAACTCGAGCTGACGAAGTTAAAGCGTTCCTGAAGACGTCGTATCTGTGGCCCCTCATCCGAAAACTCTCTCAAGAAGAACATGAGGGTTTACTTGAAGCGCGATATATCCGCACAACAATTTTCTGAGCTCTTGCTCAAAATAGGGAACGGAGAATATCCGGAGTCTGAAGGAACACAGTTGTAACGACCTTAAACGACCTTATTACGAGGATTTACCCTGATATCGCCGATATCAAAAATAAGTCCATGGATTGGCTGTGCGAACATGCGATTTTGATCCCAAAGAACGAGAAGGCTGCTATAATTAATGAAACTTTGCTTCAGTCTTTTAAGGGAACAGAAATAGAGTACAAGTCTGTGCACTGTGTCGTGCAAACGGATGATGCAATCCATTACCCTGTGGAGTTCCTCAACAGCCTCAACCCTCCTGGCCTCCCAGCTCACAACTTGCGCCTCAAAGTAGGAGTTCCGGTATGTTACTTCGCAACCTTAACCCACCGAAAATGTGCAATGGCACTAGGCTCCAAGTGTTAGCACTGCACAAAAACGCCATCGAAGCTAAAGTGTTGACGGGATGTGCTCGCGGGGAGTCGGTATTTATACCGCGCATACCACTCATACCATCCGAGTATCCCTTTGATTTCAAAAGGCTGCAATTTCTCCTCAAGGTTTGCTTCGCCATGACCATTAATAAGTTCCAGGGCCAATCGCTGAATTTAGTAGGGATTGACTCAGGAAAGGACTGCTTTTCACATGAGCAGTTCTACGTAGCCTGCTCCAGGGTGAGCTCATCTAGAAGCTTGGTGATTCTGGTACCTCAGAGGAGTACCGCAAATGTGGTCTACAAAGAGGTCCTAAAATAGGCTTAGGCTTAATTGATTTTGTAAAATCCTCACAATATATGGCCTGTGACGCTATTTTCCAATAAAGTAATAATACCATGTATATATGATTTTTTTAAAATTATTTCCTGCAAGGATAGGATTTTTCTAGAAAGTTTTTAAGTTCTTTTTGGTTCTTTTGGTCTTCAAAAACTTACAAAAAACTTTAACCCGGCAACGACGGGTATGCAAGCCAGTATGAAATATGTTAACGTAGGTCCGAACCCCTACTCAATTCAACAAAGGAAGAAGTCTACTTTAGGTATGGATTAGCGCAACAGAGAGTTAGTTTTTGAAAGTCAGTCGAAAAGATCAGAAGAAAGTTAGTTATTAAGAGTAGTAATTAGACGGTAGAAGTAGTAGTTATAAGTTAGTGAAACAGATCGGTCCGAAGTCAGGATTATTAGAGTTGAAGTGATCGGATTCGCATTTATTCAAAAATAATAAAGGGTCACACTTACTATACAGTGAACAGTAAAATCAATTAAAGTAAAAAACATAACAAAAGCTATAATCGCCAATCTGGCAATTATTGAAAACCCGTATGGTGATATTCGTACCAAAATTCCACTTTGAAGTCAAACTTTCCAATAGGATTTTTTAAAATTTCTTCCAATCGGATTTTGATGTAAGGGAGTTTTATGTAGAATCATATCCTAAATAACTTTTTTTCTTGCACTTTTTGATAAGATCCACCGTTTTTGAGATATTCGCAAAAAATGTTTTCGTTCGTATGGGGTGTACCCCCCCTCCCCCTAATGGTCCATTTCAGCCCATGAACGAACTTAGTCTTGCATTTTACGAAAAACGAATCTGCGTAAAATTTCAAGTCTCTAGCTCAATCCGTGCGCCCGCAATACGCGCCACAGACGGACGGACGGACATGCAAAAATTAATTATTTTTATCATTCTAAACAAACTGGTGTAATTCATTTTTGTGAGTGATGACGGGATCTTGGCACTACAAACGGTAAGGCAAATCTAATATACCCTTTGGTTTCACCATACGGGTATAAAAACAAAATAAAAATTTTGAAAAACCCCCGATTAAAGAAAAACCCTAAAAAATTGAAAAACTCCTGAATAAAAAAAATCCTTTAAAAAGGATAAAATAATCATTACAGCAAATTTAAAATTTGTGTCCGTAGGGAAAGCCTATTGTCAACGACCAATTTTGTGGAGCAAAGTTGTCCTGATGCAAACCAATTTTAAATTTATTCCAATGATTATATTATTTTATAATTTTTAAAGGATTTTTTTTTATTATTAGGGTTGACCTCAGTAAATTAAATATCTCGAAAGTTATGCCCCAAATAGATGAGGCATCAACGTCGGCGTTATGACACCACCATGTGTGTATAGAGCCAATAATATAGAGAGTGGACACACATGATGACATGTCAACAACTACAACTTTCCAAATTTTGATATGAGTTTTTTTTACGTGGATACGTCTTGGATTTAGGTTATGGGGGTACAAATTAGAAAATCGACTTGCTGCCATGATAAGAAATTTGCAATCGATGATACTCGATAATTTGTGGTGACATCCGAACAGAAACTTTGTTAAAAAATGCGGCCTACATTAAAGCATTGTTATGGTAAACTATGTTCAGTTATTTTTTTTAAAAATCAAAATCTAAATGTTCACTGCCGCTGTTATGCTGTATTTGCTGCTTGCAGTACAGATTTTACATTTATACTCTTTTTATGTTTTCTTTGTGTGTATTCAATCTCATGGAGAACTTAATTGTTTCTCTTCTCTAAATGGGTTGTTCTGATTCTGGCAACTCATTTTATTTCGGTTCAATTCGCTTTGGAGGAATTGAAATAGATAGAAAATAAAAATCACTCTCTAGAGAACGAAATTCAGAATTTCAGTAAAACGCTCCAAAGAACGAGAAACAATTATGGTTTTTACGTTCTTTGAGAACAAAACTTTAACGCTGGGAGCGATATATCGCTCTCTTACTAATGAAATACATACTTATATATGTGTGTGCATCATACCCAACAGCCATCGCTTCATTCATTTTTGTGCAAGGCCCACAAACCGCTTTGACCAAGAGTGAAAACTTAAAGAGAAACAATTTCAATCTTAACTTGGGAAAGAGAACGAAAGAAGTGCATCGATCGTTCCGACTCTTACGAATAGTACTGCGAAGCTCAAAATTTCTCTCTTTAGAGGACGATTGCGCTTGCAAATCATTTCACAAGAAAAGAACGAGAAGATAGAAATAGCAAAATAAAGTTTTGAACACTGGTTTTAGTTGCTGCAAATTGAAATTGCTTTGTTATTCTTATCGTGTAATTTTATTTTATTTTTATTTGTTTTTTATCTATGGACGTTTTATGGAATTCAAG
The DNA here is from genome assembly GCA_964034945.1 of Chrysopilus asiliformis. Classification (NCBI taxonomy): domain Eukaryota; kingdom Metazoa; phylum Arthropoda; class Insecta; order Diptera; family Rhagionidae; genus Chrysopilus; species Chrysopilus asiliformis. Next base: position 53,113,007 of record OZ035962.1, on the reverse strand, counting down.
TTCTGCAAATAACAAAAGATTTTACTTAATAAATAACACGGTTATATGTTATTCGTTTAGTTTACTTTCGCAAATGAATGAACAGCTAAGTATTACGGGGAGATGGAAGAAAATGTTTTGTGCAATTTGCGCAACTTCCGAGTACATTTATGAAAATGCCCTATAACATTTCAGAATTAAACATTTGTTCGTTGTGTTGCAAGTGAAATTTGATTTTTAGGTACAAGATGCCGAAATTCACCAAACGGAAAGGCACATCCCGTAAACGTAACATTACAGTCAATCAAATTGTTTCTTTAGTTTCCTTTTCACTAAAATTTCTTACTTAAATATCTATTGGCGATCGTTGTAGGTGGATCCACGGCTTCTGGCCGTCTCTATGGGGGTACAAATTAGAAAATCGGCTTGCTGCCATGATAACAAATTTGCAATCGATGAAACTCGATAGTTTGTGGTGAAATCCGAACAGAAACTGTGTTATAAGATCCGGCCTACATTAAAGCATTGTTTAGGGTATTTTGTTATGTTAAACTATGTTCAATTATCTTTTTAAGAATCAAAATCTAAAATTTCACTGCCGCTGTTTATCCTGCTTGTAGTACAGATTTCACATTTATACTCTTTTTTATGCTTCTCCTTTATGTGTATTGAATCTGATGTATTGAATGCCATGTTATTTCGTTCTTTTCGCTCTGAAAAGTGTCGCTCTTAACGGCAAAATTGTTTGCTGTGGTTTCCGATTCTCGTTCTTGGGAACGAAAATGATTTCTATTAAGTTTTCGCTTCTTGTTCAAAGCGGTTTGTGGGTCTCGCATAAAAATGAATGAAAGCCTCGAGCGATGGCTTTTTGGTATGATGCACACACATGTAAGTATGTATTTCATTAGTGAGAGAACGATATTTCGCTCCCAGCATTAGTGTTCAGGGTTGTGAGATTTTTGATCTTCGAAATCGTAGTAAATCGGCCGAAAAATAGTAGTAGAATCGATCAAATAGTAGTAAATTTATGTAAAACCTTCGTCATTATATATATAACTAATTTGAACGAAAGACTAGAAATGGGAGTGTTTTGAACACTGTATGTATGATATTTACTTCATACTTCTCTTATCATAAACCAATTACTTATAAATAAAATTATTATATAAAATTATTATCTATATATATAAAAATGGATGTATGTATGTATGTATGTATGTATGTGGCTTATAGACTTCTAAGCCGCTGAACCGATTTTGACCAAATTTTCAGGAAAACTTTAGATTAGCACAGAGGGTGTTTCTGTGAAGTTTGGTTCACCTACCCCTTAAGCTTCCCCCCTCTCCCATACAATCCAAAAAGTTATTTGCAAATTTCTCGAAAACGGTTCACTTTATTGCAAAACTCCAAGAACAAACAGTGTTTAGAATCCAATTCTACATAAATACTCAATACATGAAAATTCAATTGGAACACCTTTTGAAATTCTTATTGCAAAATTTCACTCTAATAAAAAATGTTGTATGTTTGTTTCTTTATGACTTTACCTCCTACAACGTTATTATATTGGGTAACCTGCTACTCCAAAAACTCATTAAAAAAAGGAATGCAAAGATACCAAAAATTGTTTGTTGGGTCACAAAGAAAAATGTCTCTAAAAAAATTTCCCTTTTTTGGGTTAATTATCTGCATTTGAGTCGAGGCCGAAGGCCGAGTAAAGAGGAAGGCGAGAGCTGAAATATATTTAAATAATTTTACGTAACCTCTCCATACATCAAATTCCAACAATTCAAGCGCGAGGGGCGAGGCCGAAGGCCGAGTAGTTGTGGAGGCCGTAGGCCGACGGGGGCAGGGAGGCCGAAGGCCGACGGGGGCAGGGAGGCCGAAGGCCGACCTGCGGAAGGGGGATGAACCGCGAAGCGGTTCGGGGCGCAGCCCCTAGTTATAAATAAAATTATTATATTATAAAATTATGAAACCGAATATCTCAAAAACGGTGCATCTTATCAAAAAAGTGCAAGAACAAAAGTTATTTAGGATATGATTCTACATAAAACTCCCATACATCGAAATCCGATTGGAGTAAATAAAAAAAAAATCTAATTAGAAAGTTTGACTTCAAACTGGAATTTTGATACAACTGTTCGCCGTTCACTTAAATCACCATACGGATTTTCAATAATTGCCAGATTGGCAATTTTAGCTTTTGTTATGTTTTAAATAAAAATTTGTTTCCTTAATTTCCTTTTCACTAAAATTTCTTACTTAAATATCTATTGGCGATCGTTGTAGGCGGATCCACGTCTTCTGGCCGTCTCTACGAGACAGACACCTTGCTTTTTTTTATTTGACAATTTGACTATTCTATAGTTTTTACCTGACATTACGCATAAATAAAATAATTAAGAAAATACTTACTAGTGCATTTTTAAAATCTTGGGATTCCCAAAGCTGAGTCTTTAGTTTTTCCAGGTCCTGAGAATCGGTAATGGAGAACTGTTCTCAATTTTGCTGTACCACAGCCGACGGCACTGGAGCAACGGTTTGCGTCGTCTTTAAGATCAAATCAAGTGCTGCTTGCAACTCTGCTTGGAATTCTTGTTTTTGTTTTTCCTTGTGGATATATTCAGCCTTGAGTTCTTCCATTTGTTTTTGCATAGAACTAACTTGTCCTTGTAATACTTTCAGCTCTTCAAAAACTAATACAAAGATAATAATTCAGAAAAGTTTTTTTTGAACACTAAGTTTTAAATTACCCGTGGATATCGAAATTGGTTCTGTAGAGATAATTTTAACTGTTGATAATCACATTGGACCACTGTTATTTATTTTGTATGTCAATGATGTTAATTTCATGTTAAATTATTCTCAAATCTTAATGTTTGCTGACGATTTTAAAATTTTTAAATCCATTGACAATATATATGACGCCAATCTTTTACAACTTGACCTAAACAACTTTTTCACATGGTGCAATAAAAACCATCTAGTGTTAAATTTAAATAAATGTATTCACGTCGTTCAAATCTTTTAACTTTTGATTACAAATTTAGCACAAATTTGGTGACTAGAGTCGAATCTGTCAGAGACTTTGGAGTAATATTAGATCGGAAACTAATTTTCGATCATCACCGGGAAAATATTATAAACAATGCCATTAGAACACTGGCCATGATTAAAAGATTCTCGTCTGAACTGTCAGATCCTTATGTTATTTTGTCTTTGTATAATGCATTTGTTAGGCCAATCCTCGAGTATGCATGTGTTGTTTGGTCCCCTACTTGTATTACACATATTAATAGAATTGAGTCTGTGCAAAAAAGATTTTTGAGATTTGCTCTTCGACATTTACCTTGGCAAGACCCATGGAATTTGCCTTCTTATGAACAAAGACTTGCAGTGCTGAAGTTAACAACCCTATCTAAGACACGTGAAGTTCTTCAGTGTATGTTTGTTTTCAAACTATTGCATTGTTTGAGTTAGATATTAATACCAAGCCGAGAAATACTCGTAATTTTAATTTATTTTATGTCAAGTTCTCGAGGACATCTTATGGAAAAAATGCACCACTATCGATAATGTGCATATTATTCAATAAATATTACAATGCAATTGATTTCAACCGCTCGTCAAATGTGATAAAGAACCAATTGATTTTGTCATGATTATGTTTTATAATGCTACATTTACACGAATGACAAATTTGTCATTTTTTTCTTGTCATTATGTTAATTCCCGTGTAAATGGCATAATTTTTGTAATTTTTTCTGTCAGAAAATGTCAATCTCTCATAAAAGAATGAACTTGTCCATTCTTTTATGCCAGATTGTCATTCGTGCAAACGCAATATTAGTTATGACAAAAGTTGAATACTAAAGTTGTCATAAGTAATATTGCGTTTGCACGAATGACAATCTGGCATAAAAGAATGGACAAGTTCATTCTTTTATGAGAGATTGACATTTTCTGACAGAAAAAATTACAAAAAATATGCCATTTACACGGGAATTAACATAATGACAAGAAAAAAATGACAAATTTGTCATTCGTGTAAATGTAGCATAAGTTTGTTTAATTGTCAAAGAGTTTGCTCTGTACGGCTACATAAATAAATAAATAATTAAATTATAAATATTTAGATATTCTATAACATATTTTAATTAAAAGATAGTCTGATTTACCAGAAGATATTGAAGATAACTTTTGGGGAATTTTAAGAATCTTTTCTGTCCAACGGCATTTTTCCAGCAGATTCTCTCCTCCTACAGAATTGCGGCACTTTTCTAACAGATTCACTTCTCATTGTATTTTCACTCCTAGTTTCTACTATTTGTGGTACTATGTATAGGTATTTTCGAAGATAAATTCTTTTATTGCTTGAAAAGTAAATCTATGGATGTTTGTCTGTTTGTCTGTCTGTTTGTTTGAGATTACAAAACTCAAAAACTACTGGACCGATTTTTACGCGGTTTTTTACAAAATGATCTACGTTGGCAGGAGCAGGTTTTTAGATATGTTAGATTTTTAAAATTGAAAACAGAAGGTCGTGAAAGGATAACGCAAATATCCGTTTTTCCATTTTTCTCCGGAAAAATTGGCATTTTGGGGTTTTTGGGGTCGCTGATCACGAATCCGGTATTAGATTTTCAAAATTCGAAACGGAAGGTCCTATAAGGATAACGCAAATATCCTTTTTTCCATTTTTCCCCGGAAAAATTTGCATTATAGGGTTATTGGGGTCGCTGATCACGGCTCTGCTGTTGGAATTTTAAAATTCGAAACGGATAACTCAAATATCCTTTTTTCGTTTTTCCCGGGAAAATCGGCAAAAGGGGGTTTCCGAGGTCGCTGATCGGGAATTCGGTGTTAGATTTTTAAAATTCTAAATGGAAGGTCCTGAAAGGATAACTCAAATATCCTTTTTCTAATTTTGTCTCCGAAAAACTGGCTTTAGGGTGTTTCCGTGGTCGCTGATCACGAGTAGGTTGTTGGAATTTGAAAATTCTAAACGAAAAGTCCTGTAAGGATGACGCAAATATCCTTGTTCCCATTTTTCTCCGGAGAAATTGGCATTATGGGGTTTTTGGGGTCGCTGATCACGAGTCCGGTATTAGATTTTCAAAATTCGAAACGGAAGGCCCTATAAGGATAACGCAAATATCCTTTTTCCCCGGAAAATCGGCATAAGGGGGTTTTTGGGGTCGCTGATCACGAATCCGCTACTAGATTTTCAAAATTCGAAACGGAAGGTCCTGCAAGGATAACGCAAATGTCCTTTTTCTCATTTTTCTCCGGAAAAATTGGCATTATGGGGTTTTTGGGGTCGCTGAACACGAATCCGCTACTAGATTTTCAAAATTCGAAACAGAAGGTTCTGAAAGGATAACGCAAATATCCCTTTTTCCATTTTTCTCCAGAAAAATTAGCATTATAGGGTTATTGGGGTCGCTGATCACGAAGCCGGTATTAGATTTTCAAAATTCGAAACGGAAGCTCTTGAAAGCATAACGCAAATATCCTTTTCCCATTATTCCCCGGGAAAATTGGCATTATGTTTGGGATCGCTGATCACGAATCCGATATTAGATTTTCAAAATTCGAAACGAAAGATCCTGTAAGGATAAATATCCTTTTCCCCGGGAAAAATCTGCATAAGAGGTTTTTTGGGGTCGCTGATCACGAATCCGGTGTTGGATTTTGAAAATTCGAAACGGAAGTTCTTGAAAGCATAACGCAAATATCCTTTTCCCATTTTTCCCCGGACAAATTGGCATTATAAGGTTTTTGGGGTCGCTGATCACGAATCCGGTATCAGGTTTTCAAAATTCTAAACAGAAGGTCCTGTAAGGATAACGGAAATATCCTTTGTGGTGAGGAGGTATTTTCATGTTTAAATAAGAATTATGTACTAACAATTTATCGTAAGAACAATTTATCGTAAGAACAATTTATCGTAAGACAATTTATCGTAAGAACAATTTATCGTAAGACAATTTATCGTAAGAAAATTTATCGTAAACATTTTGTCGTAAGGAATATTATTATATATATATATCCCTTAATTTATGAGGTGAAAATATGCGTAAATGATTAGGTTGGGTCCACGTTCACTACGTTCTAATCACATACCATATCCGTGCTTTTAACTCGGCATGCGACACCATACTGTATGAAGGTACTGAAGATTTCAGAGTCACTGTACTGAAAACATGAGAGATAGCAACGAGAAAAAAGTCAATTAAAGGATATATATATATATATATATATATATATATAGCCATGCTCAAAAGTGTTAGGCACCCCCATTTTTTACAAAGAAATCATAGATGTTGATAGAGTATTTGTGGAGTATTTTGAAGAAAAATATCCGGAAATAAAAGTTTCAAACAGGTTTTAGAGTAACCAGAATATGCAGAGGTTACAAATAGGTTTCAAAAACACGTTTCTTGGTTACTGAAATTAATTACACCATCATTAAAAAAATTTGAGGTTATATCGATGCCAATTGTAGGTTTCATATTAACCTTAAATAAACCTAAACGTTTCAAACAGGTTTTTAAGTAGCCGAAATGTGCGCTATGTTGCAAAGTGGTTTCATAATATGAAACTTAAAAGTTTAATGCGCGTATCTTAATAACCAATTTGTGCAGTACATTACAAGCTGGTTTCACAATAACCGTTTTTGGTGGGTTTATTCGGATACCATCTAAAATGTAACCAAAATATAACCTGTGTGATGTTCCGGGTTGGATAAAAATGTTGATCGCTCTGATCTTCAACGAAGAGTCGAACAGCAAAGTAAATTGCACGGTTCGATTGGAGTAGCAAATTAATGCACGACTCCGAATAGAGTAGCAAGTTAATGCACGACTCTTTAATGCGAAATCAAACGCATGACAGAATAGAATTGACTGTAATGTTTTATTGAAGAACTTTCTTTTTATAACCAAAAAATGCTTAATTGCTAAATTACATTAATTACTTACTTACTATGGTTGGGTGCAAAGGTAAAATATGAATTTAGCATAAGAGGTGATTTATGCTTAGTTATCATTATCACCTATTGAATATTTAAGCAGTGGTTACACTGAATCTAGACAATTCATATTTTACCACACCTTTCCAAAATTAGAAAAAAATGATTTCTTTTATACCCTAAAATCTACGTTATGTATTTTTTTTTTTTTTTTTTTAATTTTTAACTATCTTATTAAATTTTAATTTGTTTTTTTTTTTTTTTTTTTTTAACTTTAGAATCGATTCTATTTTTTTTTTACAATTGCTTATATATATATATGTCTGTATTTGTAATCTTTATATATAAAAATGAATCGTGGTCCGTTTGACTATCCATAACTCGGCTGAATATAATCCGATTTGCATGGAGTTTTTTTTGTTGGATTCGTATTGGCCCAGGTAAAAACACAACGGAGCCGAAAATTGGAAATTTCCACCGGAAAAGTCGGAAAATTTTGGAAAAACGAAATTGCATACTTTCAGGGGAGCGGTTTTCTGGCTTGCACTTTCAGTAATTCCAAATCAAAAATCTGTTGGAAAAGTCGAGAAAATTTTTGGGGAAAAGCGGGAATATCGGAAAAATTGAAATTTGCATTTTGTATGGGATTATGGTATGGAAGGAGAAAATATTGTATTTGGAATTTAAAAACGGAAAATTTTGTACCTCACAATAATTTTATCGCCAACAGATGGTGTTACGCTCTCAGACTCATATTTGACAACTGAGAAATATATTCGCTCTTTCCTCATTGATGATTGATGCGAAGCGGTTGTTTATCGATATAGTGCGCAAATTATCGCTGTTTTTCCCACTTTTAAATCGTCGAAAGTATTTTATTTTGTGTACAACGAAGTGAATCAAGGTATTTACTCAGTGACCAAGTAAAATTAAATGGATTGGTGTTGAACGATTTGATAATTTAAATTACTCATTTTGTGGAGAACGAATTTAAATAAGGTATTTTGTCACCGACCAATTCGTTTATTTAAAAAAAATCTATTTGTATGGGAGAGGGAGGTAGGAGTGGTCCAACTGAATAGATAAGTTGTATAAAATCATATTCTAAACAAATTTCGCCTTTATAAACTTTTCGATACGATGCGCAGTTTTCGAGAAAATAATGAAAAAGTATTCAATTTGTATCGGGGAGGGGAAAGAGGTAGTCTAACTAAATTTTGATGTGTAGATAAGTTATGTAAAATCATATTCAAAAGACATTTTAGCTTTATAAATTTTTCAATCCGATTCACCTTTTTTGAGAAAATTGCGAAAAAAGTCTCATTTATATGGAGAAGGGAATGGTCCGATTTTGCCAGTTCAAGAACTTAGCATTGCCATTTACGAGAAACGCAACTGTAAATATTTCAAATCTCTAGCTCAATCCTTCCGAAAGTTATGATATTCACGGATATATAGACGGACAGACGACAGATAGACAGACGGTCGGACATGCTAAAATCGAAATCTTTTGTCATCCCAAACACCCTGGTGTAGTTCATTTTTGTGTCCAGCGATTGGTTTGATACGTTACAACTAAATCTAATATACTTCAATATGATTCTCATATAGTGTGGAGGTCCCCAATCTGGAGTGCAGCAACAAACTTATTGGGGTGCGGAAGCATTTTTTTTTGATTTGTGACATGGAGTAACGTATAAACTCAAGAACTACTGCACCAACATAGACTATGTATCATGACCACGGTTTATAGTTAGGTGTGGTCGCCGTATCGGCTCCCCTTTCACCCACTCGCCTGTTATCTTCTGAACCACTGAAGGGATTTGAATACGGTTTTCAGTGTTGGGCAGGTCAATCATAAAAGAAATTTTCATCCACTCAAACTACTCCGCTCTACATGGTGCGAGCCCCCTCTCCTGCTATTTACTAAACTACAGAACGGATTTTTATACAATTTTTAGTGTTGGATAGGTTATCTGTCAGGGTAAATTTTCGACCAATCCCCTTCTCAGCTATCTCTGAAACTATTTTATGGTTGTTCAACATATGTTACAACATAAATGCAAAAATCTTAAGTGTCTGGCAATAAGGGAATTCGCTCTATTCCCTTTCTCCCAAGCAGATGGAAAAAATATTTGGAATTTTCTTGAAAACAGTACGTCAGACCAAAAAAATTATGAACAAAAAATTGTTTGAAATATAATTACTGCATAATTTTTCTATACATCAAAATACTTTTCAAAAAAAAGGATTTTTTCATATTCAAAAATTTATTACTACCCGGGCAACGCCGGGTTCTTTCAAGCTAGTTGTGTATAATTGTTTATATAATTATTAATGTTTACAATCGCTTAAGCCTATTTTTATGTATTTTACTTATATTTTTCTTCTCGTCTTCTATGAGACAGTTCACATTGTCTAATTGTATTACTGTATAAGGACCCTTGAACAGAGGGTCTAATTTTCCTCTATTTTCAACTGATAATAATACTTTATCTCCTATATTTAATATTAATGGTTTCGCATCTATGTCATTTTGTAATTTTCGCTTCATTTTTGATTTTTCAATAAACTCCTTTGCTTTATCTATTGATTTTTGCAAACGATATTTCAGTTCTTTACTATAAAGTTCGTGATTATATATAGGGTCAATTTTATTAACAGTAAGTTCTGATGGTATGTTAGTCTTTTTACCGAATACTAGTTCAAATGGTGTAAACCCATGCGTGGAGTTAGGGGTTGTGTTATATGAAAAAGTATAATACTGTATCCAATCATCCCAGTCGGCTTTATTCTCATCAACGAAACATCGCAAATATTCATTGAGACACTTATGATTTCTTTCTAGTGCTCCAATTGTTTCGGGGTGAGCTGCCGTTGCGTAAAGATGATCGATATGTAACATTTTACAGATTTCATCAAAAATTTGATTTTTATATTCGGTTCCTAAATCTGTTTTTATTTTATTCATTAATCCATATATCAAAATAAATCCGTGAACTACTGCTTTTGCTATTGTGTTTGCCTCTTTATCTGTTGTTGGGATGGCTATTACATATTTGCTTAAATCGCATTGAATGGTAACTGCATACCTATTATTTTTATTTGTTTTCGTAAATGGACCAACTGTATCTATAGATACAGTATCGAAAACCTTAATAGGAGTAGTAGTTATTTCCATTAGCTCCTTGTTGCGTATTTGGTGTTTATTTTTAGCACATAAGCTGCAGTTTTGGACATATTTGGCAATTGATTTTTTCATATCTCTCCATTGATATATATCTTTAAGTTTTTTATACAGTTTACTTTGACCGATATGTCCTCCTATCGGTGTAGAATGAAATTTTTTTAATATTTCTTCAATTTTTGACTTTTCATTTATTATGGTTTGAGGTTTATATATTTTTATATGCATATATTTCAATGTTCTGTTGGCTAGCCATTTAAATGCGGTTAAATTTATTATTTTAAATATAGTGCTATCGGCCGATAACTTCAGAGTCTTGGTCTGAAATTTTTTATTTAAATATCTTTCCAATTCCTCGATCTCCCCCTCTAGTGAGGGTTCAATGAATTGATTTTCATTTATTTTTATATACCGCTTAGTTATTACTTTATTTTTGTATAAAACCTCCAATTCTATAACCGTATGTTTTTTGTTCTTGCTATCGTTGTACATGATATCAAATTTCAATTCTGGTAGGTGCGCTACCTCTGATGACGATAACACCTCGTAAGCATGCAGTTGATCAGGCTGTGTGCTTACATTTTTATCAAGTACTTTTTCTTTGTTTTTGTATTCTACTTTTGTTGTGTTTTCATTTTTGGTCATTGCTCTTGTTTTTACTTGTGATATAATCATTTTCTTTAGGTCTTCTATATCAAGTTCTATTCGCGATAATGCATCCGGGCCTATGTTTTCTTTTCCTTTGATGTAACATACCTCGAAATCAAATTCTTCTAGGTCAAGACGCATTCTTGTTAATTTTGATGACGGATTTTTCATTCCGAATAAGTAGGTCAGAGGTCTATGATCTGTTTTTATTGTGAATTTTCTGCCATATACGTATGGTCGAAAATGATTTATTGCCCAATGAATTGCTGTTAGTTCTTTCTCTATTGTAGACTTATTTCTCTCGCCTTTTGTAAACGTTTTGCTCGCAAATGCAATTGGCAATTCGATGCCATTGAAATTTTGAGATAGAACTGCACCGCATGCTGCATTAGAAGCATCGGTCGAAATAATAAAATTCTTTGTAAAATCAGGGTGCTGTAATATTGCGGGTGATATTAGAAGTGATTTTAATTGCTGAAATGCATGTTCATGTGTATTTGTCCATGCAAATGAAATGTTTTTGCGCAGTAGCTGATTTAATGGCAAAGCAATTTCCGCAAAATTCGGTATAAACCGACGGTAATAGTTGCAAAATGCAACAAATCTTCTGACCTCGTCTGGATTTTTTGGAGTTGGGTATTTATTAATTATGTCGAATTTTGAATTATCAGGCTTAATTCCTTCCTGTGTAATTTGATGTCCGAGATAAGTAACTTCTGTTTGGAAAAATTTGCATTTTTCTGGATTTAGTTTTAAGTTACGTTTTCGTAATTGTTCGAAAACTTTTGCTAAATTTTTTATATGATGAGATTTTGAGCATCCAAGAACTATGATGTCATCAATATATAGAAATGCTGTGTCCGGTGGTATGCCGGCTAGTGCAATTGTCATCATTCTTTGAAAACTGTTAGGGCTAATTTTTAATCCAAAAGGGAGGCGGGTATATTGATAATGGCCTTGATTTGTTGAAAACGCTGTAAGTTTTCGGGAAGATTGTTCAAGTGAAACTTGGTGAAATCCTGATTTCAAGTCTAAAGTAGAAAAATACTTTGCTCGACCCATTTGATCGAGTATTTCTTCGATTCGGGGTAGGGGAAATTTGTCGGCCATTATTTTTTTATTGAGATTTCGAAAATCTACTACCAAACGCCATTTTTTATCACCAGTTCCTGATTTCTTTGGAACTAATAAAATGGGAGAATTATAGGGTGACACTGAATGTTCTATAATGCCTTCTTTTAACATTTGGTTTACTTGTGTATTTATTTCGATTTTGTGAGCTTCTGGCGTGCGATAATTCTTTGTATATACTGGAGTTGGATCTGATAAATCTATATTTTGACTATAGAAGTTATTCGTCGTCAATGGTTCATTGTCTATCGAGAAAATATCTTCATACTCCCGACACAAATCTTGAAATTCTTTTATTGCGTAACCCGGAATATCTGTGAATTTAAGTGTTTTTAAAAGATTTTCGGTTCGACCTGATTTAAAAAAAGTTTGTTCAGCTGGTGTAACTCTACAATAATCTGAAAGAGGTCTGAGATTTTCAAGTTTTATAATTTTGTTTGTTGCATTTAAAATTTTTACTAGTGGTTCTTGGTGAGAAATAATTGCTCCAGCAATAAATACACCAGGTTGTAGTTCCTGACATGTGACAACCATATCAGTTAAAAATTTTGTATTCAGTTTGCGAATTATTTCGCATCTTGGTGGTATTATAATTGTATCTGGCGAGGGGCCCTCTAATATTGGAATTTCATGTACTTCATTATCTGTTTTAATTTTAAACGTCCAAGTATCATAATCAATTATGGCTTTAAATTTTGTGAAAAAATCTAGTCCCAAAATTCCATCTGCATTAATTGGTAAATCATTAACTATTTGGAACTCATGTTTGATTGACATGTGCTCATTAAATTGAATATTTGTGTAAGTTGCCCCCAAAGATTTTTGTTCTATGCCCGTTACGCCTTGTATTAGACATGTATGATCCGGATAATATATCTGATTTTCATCAATTTTATTTTTGTTAAATATTGAGATGTCTGCACCTGTGTCAATTATAAGTGTGCACGTTGTATTGCACATCTCAATGTATGCTTTTACGAAGTTAGTGAAAGATGGGTTTATTGCGAATGATCTGCTCGATTTTCTTGAATTTCCCTCAACCGGTTTGGGTTTGAGTCTAATTCCGATTGAGGGGGGTAATATTCCCCCGACTGACAATAGTTTACTTGCCTATTATTATACTGGAAATTCCCTGACGATATCATTCTACCATTATTCGAGGTATTTTTCCAACGTTGCTGGTTGTTGTTTGTGTATACTCGCGTATTGTTGTTGTTTGATCCAGCATACTGCAGTCTTGTTGAATTGTAATTCGAGTTTCTAGGTTGAAAATTTCGTTGGTTATTTGCGAAATTCATTCGACCTTGCTGGTTATTATATCGCCATGAATTATTATTATTGTACGTTTTATGGGCTTTTTTCGCGTGGTAATTCAAAATTTTGTTCGTAGAGCCGTTGTCTATTGTGATAGCTTTTGTAACCATATCTGATAATGTCGAAAGATTACTGGCTTTTAGTACTAACGCTGTTTCTTGATTTGAAACGTTCTCTATGAATGCTTGTGTAGTAAATTTCTCTGCTAATTTTTCGGCACTTCCACTAGTTGCTACATTTTCTAAAATTAAAGCCCTTGCTAACTGCCTTGAAAGATTCTCCATTTTGGTTGCGTATTCACTAATCTTTCTTGTGCCTTGCCTGCATCCTTTTAACTGTGCTAAAATAGCATCGGAAGATAGTTTGGCCGAGAATTTTTGCTTTAGCTTATCTGTTAGTTGAGTTACCGTACTTATGTTATCTGTTATAGAAAACTTCGCTTGTCCCGTTATTCTAGTTTTGATGAATTTTAACAATACGGCTTTATTTTCTTCTGTCGTTAATTCATCTAGTAGTAATACCGATTCAATAAATGATTCAGTTTCCTCTACATTTCCATCATAGTGCCTCACGAGCGCCGTTGCTGTTTTGATATCGAAAGCCATGTTAGATTCTCTTTGTGACTTAATTATTTCGAGTATCTTATTACCGATTTTCTTTATTTCTTCATAAGTGGCTATTATGCTCGGTGCTGTTTTTACATCAGTGACTAAATCTTTTACTGTATTTCTTGCTTCAGCTAATATTTCTGATGTTCGTATATATTTTTCATTTAACGTTTTTTTGGTATACGGCCTGTTTATACTTTTAGTAAAATTTGTCAATATGTTTTGCAAATCTGTTTTGAGTTCTAACAATTTTTCCATTGGTAATGAATTGAAAATTACACAATGTTCAGATGGGCCGGAGTGCTCAAATATCTTTTCTTGAGCATTCTCCTATGACTTTTATAAATCAAGTAAATTAGTTCAGCTATTTTAATTACAACTATTATGTATAAAAGTATCACGATTTTCATAAGTGGCTATTATGCTCGGTGCTGTTTTTACATCAGTGACTAAATCTTTTACTGTATTTCTTGCTTCAGCTAATATTTCTGATGTTCGTATATATTTTTCATTTAACGTTTTTTTGGTATACGGCCTGTTTATACTTTTAGTAAAATTTGTCAATATGTTTTGCAAATCTGTTTTGAGTTCTAACAATTTTTCCATTGGTAATGAATTGAAAATTACACAATGTTCAGATGGGCCGGAGTGCTCAAATATCTTTTCTTGAGCATTCTCCTATGACTTTTATAAATCAAGTAAATTAGTTCAGCTATTTTAATTACAACTATTATGTATAAAAGTATCACGATTTCTGAATTTGCTATTTTAACTGTATCCTCAATAGTAATATTATTAACTACTTCACCGGTATTGTCTACCTGTTTCGACTCAGTTTTACCCATATTATAAAATACAAACTTTCTTATTCTGAAACTAGTTAACTATATATATTTTCAAAATTCCATAAAATACAAACAATTTCTAAAAATAGTTTACCATACTTTTATTAAAAAAAATTTTTTTTTAATCATACAATGTTAATTTTAATTATAATTACTATTTAAGTTTAATATGAATATTAATTTTTAATAATTATACAAATCGATTTTTCTTACTTCGACAAGCCATTGAAATTATCTGAACATATATTTTTCTTTTTATTATTATTTCTTTTAATTTCTTTCTGAGTTCTATTTTTTAAAATACTGTATTTTTCTTTTTCCTCCTTTGTAATGGCTATTTCTGTCAATTTCTTATACTTCGCCAGTTCCTTTGCAAGTGTTTTGCGCCTACCACCTCTTTTTTTAATTTTCTTCTCGGTTGCTGATTTCCTTTCTGACAGTATGCGCCTGTATTCCTCTATTGTTAACTTGGGTCAGCTGCACTCAGTGTTTCCGCTGTTTGAATATCTCTAGTCGTTGTTTCGTATAATCTCAAGTTATATTTCGTATAATCGCAAGTTAATGCACGACTCTTTAATGCGAAATCAAACGCATGACAGAATAGAATTGACTGTAATGTTTTATTGAAGAACTTTCTTTTTATAACCAAAAAATGCTTAATTGCTAAATTACATTAATTACTTACTTACTATGGTTGGGTGCAAAGGTAAAATATGAATTTAGCATAAGAGGTGATTTATGCTTAGTTATCATTATCACCTATTGAATATTTAAGCAGTGGTTACACTGAATCTAGACAATTCATATTTTACCACACCTGATTGATTGATTAGGTTGTCGGGTAGTCCAAGACTAATCGCCTATGCACTTAGACCACGCTGTGGGTCCATTGTGCATTTAGAGTTGGTTGGTTATACTTAGTACGTTAATCTTCTTGAACCGCAGATAAAGCTGGCTAAACGATTTAGTGGAATTTTTCCAATATCTTGAGAGTTAAGGAAACGATTGCCAAGAGTATTTTCTCTACGGTTTTGGAAGACAGGACAATTACACAAAAAGTGTTCTGCTGTCTCTTCCTCATCACATAAATTGCAAGATGGATCCTCAACTAAGCCAATCTTATGTAAATGGTAGTTTAGTTTACAGTGACCAGTGAGTACCCCTACTAATTGTTGTATAGAGTTTTTGCTCAGTCTAATGGTATTGGCGAATTTGGCTAGATCAGGTTTGCATCCAAATTTTTTGGCTTATAGGCACTTTGCTTCACGCGTCCACCTAGTATTGTGTAGTGTTATACATTGTCTTTGAATAAGTCCTTTTACCGTCGAATTGAAAATGGGCAGTGCCGGTTCGGGATAAATAACAAGGCAATCCGAACCTAGTTTGGCAAGTTCGTCAGCTTTCTCATTGCCCAAGATGTCACAGTGACCAGGGACCCATGTCAAAGTAACTCTATTCTTTCTAGATATAAATTCTAGATTTTGAAAGCATTCTTCTACTAGTTTAGATTTGATTTCACTAGATTGTGGAGCTTTCAACGCTGCTTGGCTGTCTGAGAAAATGAAGATATCTCTACCTTGAACTTTATTGCTACAAACGGGTTTTGCACAAATCAAAATTGCTGGAATTTCAGCTTGAAATATGGTGATGTTTTTACCTAATGGTATAACTTCAGTAAACTCCTTGTTATTAAGGCTAGGGTTATAGATGTCGTTTCATCAAGTGACCCATCCGTAAACCAACAACTTGCTGTGGATGGTATAAGCTGTTCTGGTTGTTTCCAATCTTGTCTTGTTGGGAACTGAATTTTAACAGATTTCTCAAAGTGTGCTTTGGGAATCTGGTGATCAGTGGGCGTTTCAATTTCAGGAACGGCCTTTGTTAGTTCTGTCCAGATGGACATGTGAGTATGGTTCAGAAGTCGGCCAACCCATTGTTGAGTTACATTGATCCTGAGCGCGGCAAACATAGCTTGCTCTTTAATAAAGATATCTAAGGGAAGTAGGTTGATGATAATCTCCAGCGCTGCTGTGGGACTGGATCTCATTGCCCCCGTAGGTTATTCAATTCATCTCTCACATATGAGAGCTTCGTCCTTTGCCACCAGACTACCGCTGCATAAGCTAGAGTTGGCCTGATAATGGCCGTGTAAATCCAAAAAAATAATTTTTAGCGATAGTCCCCAAGTACGTGAGAAAGCTCTCTAACATTGCGAAAAAGCAAAGATAGCGTTATTCACTTTTTTGGTAACAGTTTAGATTTTTATATAGAGTGACTTCCAGGAATTTAACCTCATTATAGAGTACTAAGCGATGTCTATTTACATTAGGCATTACTAAGTCATCAATCTTTCTTTTGTTGGTGAATATAATTGATTTAATTTTGTCAGGATTGATGTTCAGACCTTTGGCCGTACACCAGTTTGTAATCAATTGGAGCGCAGAAGCTAGAATTTCTCCAAGGACACTTAGATATTTGCCATTAATTGAAATTACAATATCATCTGCGCAACCAATTGCGAAAATGCCTTTCGACTTCAGCTGATGTAGTAGATCGTCTACATCATAGCAGTGGTGATAAAACACCGCCCTGGGGCAGCCTTTTACAGTAGCAATATATGTTTCATAATTTCCAATTTTTGTTTCGATTTTCCTAGTGTCCAACGTGTTATAATCCACGTAGTAGTGGTTTCATCAACTGCCCTTGTAGTCAGGGCTGATCTGATGGCTTTAAAAGAGGTGTTGTCAAAAGCACCTTCAATGGACTTGGGAGTCCCAAGACTCAAAACAATGTTCCAACATTTCCGTAAAACTTACCCAGTCGGCTTTTCTTGGATTTCTAACGGATACAACAGGGGTGGAGTCGCTTTTTATGCTAAAAACCATTGCTCTGTGATCAGACGCATTAATAAGATTCGATACATGCCAATTGTTAATGATGTTTAAAATAGCAGGCGTGCAGAAAGTGATATCAATTATTTCTCGCCTGATACTGTTTATAAAGGTGGGCTGATGCCCCTTATTTACGAGTTACAGGTTCTCACTTTGTATAAATTCAAAGAGAGCACTTCCTCTATTATTGGTATTTGAGCTGTTCCATGCTACATGATGTGCATTTGAGTCACAGCCAAACATTACAGGAATATTATTGAGTTTACTGTACCTAAGGATGTTTTTAAGACGTTCGTGACCTTAGCTTTTTCAACTTTTTGTACATTTGGACATCGTGTACCACACTAGCGATTTGCTTTCTGGCGATTGTGCGCCATCGGTGGTACACGGTGCGTGTTTTTATATTACTTCATAAAATACTGACAATTTATGTTAAAACTAGGTTTTTATACTTACGAATGTCAGGAATATTCAAAAATCGATTGCACTATGCATGTACCACCAGTGGTACACGATGTCACGAACGTGTTAAACTCTTCGCTAGGAGGAGGATTACCCGAATCATATGGCAGGTAAGCCGATACTAAGATTATGACGCAGTGAGAACGATTATTTGGCGCCTTCAGGATACACGCCACAACATCACGGTTGCTTAACTTAGTAATTGCAGATTCTGATTATGATGGTCAAGGAGTTTCAGCCTAGAAATCTTAAGACCCACTTCAAGGGAAATTCAAAAAACGGAGTACTCGCATCTCCTGCTACTACCAAAACGTAGGCGGGATTCGTACAAAAATTCCTCAGCTGTTCTGCGCATCGACTGGATGCGACTTTGACGTAGTGTGCTTCACTGAGACATGGTTAAATGCCAGCTTTCTGAACAACGAACTTTTTAGTTCTGATTTTACTGTCTTTCGACGTGACAGACACTGTTCCTACAATGCTACAGTTGGAGGTGGCGTTCTCTGTGCTACTCGTTCGTCGTTGGACTCTTGTATTGTCAACGTGCCTGACGTTCTAGAATTGGAGTTTTTATGTGTCAAACTTAAATTATGCTCACGCAACATCTTTGTAATAATCTTCTACACAGCGCTGTCATCTCAAATCGAAATCTACCATACATTTAATAGAGGAATCCAATTTGTGCTGGACCTAATGAATCCTGAAGATGACATTTTAATTTTTGGTGATTTTAACTTGCCATCAGTCTCCTGGTCTCCATGTGACGACGAGAGTTTCCTTATCCCGAGTACTTCATGTCAAGCTGAATCTGCATTCCTGGATGAACTATACTCTCACAATATTTGCCAAGTTAATAGCATACTCAATGCAAATGGTCGCGTTTTGGACCTCATATTTACGTTAGATGCTTCTCCTTTGGTTGTGAGCACCTGCATCTCTCCAATCCTGCCAGCGAGTGGTCATCATTCAGCGTTAACTTGTTTCTTGCATACTGATTGTTCACTTTCAAGTAGTCTTTTTTGTAATATTCAAGGTTTTAATTATCGAAAAGCTAACTTTTCAGAAATGTCTAAGCTTTTTGACATGGTTAATTGGGACGTGGTCTTAAATGAAGCAAATATTGACATTGCAACTTCTAAATTTTATATGATTATTTTTGAAATTTTAAATTTGACAGTACCCTACTTTACGAAGAAAAATCTTCTAACACGTCCTAAATGGTTTAATGCTGAAATTATGCATCTGCGAAACTTAAAAACGAAACACTGGAAAAGATTTGTTGAGTCCCAATCTGAGTACGATTTCAAAATTTACTGTTATTTTAAGGACAAATTCCTTTCTGCTGCTGGCCAAGCTTAGCTATGTGTCGAGCAGGAAAACTAAATTAAAACGTGATCCAAAAAGTTTTTGGAATTTTTTTAATAGTAAGAGAAACGTCGACGGTTACCCGACGTCATTATTTTTGAAAAATTTTAATTCTGACAACTCTGAGGAAATCTGTAACTTGTTTGCAGATCTTTTTCAAGGCGCGTTTAGTGATAATTTAAACTGTGATATTGATGAGCAATATTTTGATTTCTTGACTAAAATACCTTTAACTACCTTGACCATGAAGGATTTGAGCATTGACGAGCATACTATCTGTGAATCAATAAATAAACTTGACTTAAATTATTCGTCTGGTCCCGATGGCGTCCCCGCTGCCGTGCTTAAGTATTGTAATAATAGTTTTGTCAAACCACTTATTTATATATTTAATTTATCTCTTCGTGATGGGATTTTCCCTCATATTTGGAAAGCATCTTATATAATCCCAATCCACAAAAAAGGCAATAGATCGAATGTTGCAAATTATAGACCTATTGCTAAATTGTCATCCATTCCTAAACTATTTGAGTCTATTATCTGTTCTGTGTTAGAGTTTCATATAAGCTCTATCATTACTCCGCAGCAACACGGATTTCTAAAAGGTCGATCTACTGAAACAAATTTAGTTCAATTTACATCTTTCTGCCAAAATATCGTCGAGAATGGGCTGCAGGTCGACTGCATATATACTGATTTAGCCAAAGCATTTGACTCAATTTCGCATAAAATTTTGTTGTTTAAGCTTTCTGTTCTGGGTTTTCCCCCATTATTTCTCAAGTGGTTAAACTCTTACCTTTGTGATCGTACTCAAAGAGTTTGTTTTCGAGGGAAAACTTCGAAAACTATATATAATATTTCTGGTGTACCTCAGGGAAGCCATCTGGGTCCGATGCTTTTCGTGTTATATGTGAATGACATTTATTTGATTATAAAAAAAATAAAAAAAAATAAAATTTTTTTTTTTTAAAAAAAGCTTTTATTAAAAAAGAATGCACTAAAAAGAAAAAAATAATTTTCTGGACGCTGTGTATCACAAATATAAAAGCTTTTAAAAAGCGAGATAAAGCATAAAACAATAAAATAAAAATTTATCTCGCTTTTAAAAAGCTTTTATATTTGTGATACACAGCGTCCAGAAAATTATTTTTTTCTTTTTAGTGCATTCTTTTTAATAAAAGCTTTTTTAAAAAAAAATTTTTGTTTTTTTTATTTTGTTCTTTTTAGTCTTCGAATATATATCCTTACATTTGAGATGTCCTTACAGGCTTTTTAACTTGAGAATCGTATTCAGCGACCCCAAAAACCCCCAGAATAGATTTTTTCCGGAAAATTTGGAGAAAGGGATAATCACGTTATCCTTACAGGACCTTCTGTTATCCTTACAAGGACGAAGTAGTGAAAATATTGTATTGTCATCGGACTTATATAAGTGTGCAAAATTTCAAGTCAATCGGACAAGTGGAAGTGGGTCAAAATTTGATTGCAAGATTTGACCCCGACAAACAGACAAACAAACAGACAAGATAGCGAGCTAAATAAAAGCTTTTAAAAATAGCTCTATTTTGCTCTTTGCTGACGATATGAAAATATACCGCCCTATTCGTGACATAAATGACTGTGTACTTTTATCGAATGACTTTGAAAATTTTTATGTGTGGTGTAAAAAAAACTTTATGTTACTAAACGTTGACAAGTGCTCTGTCCTTAGTTATGGTAGGAAGAAAAGATTTTTATTTTATGACTATACCCATGAAGGGACTGATCTGATCAGGCTTCAACAAATTAAGGACCTTGGTGTAATTTTTGACGTTTCTCCTACTTTTGTTGATCATATAAATTCGATTTTGAGTCGAGCTAATTCCCTCATGGGCTGTATCAAGAGGTGGTCTAAGGAATTTTCTGACCCTTTTGTCACCAAATCCTTATACTGCTCTCTGGTTCGTCCAATATTAGAATATTGTTCTGTAGTTTGGGACCCTTTCTATGCGATACATTGTGATCGGATAGAAATGGTGCAAAGGAGATTTAGTCGTTTTGCGCTGAAGGGACTGCCCTGGAACAACGTCTTAAGTCTACCTCCTTATGCAGATCGACTTGCGCTGCTAAATTTAAAAAGTTTAAAAGAAAGAAGGAGTATCACAAAGACTACCTTTATGTTCAAATTGTTAACGGGACTGATTAGCTCGCCTCAAATATTAGAAAATATATCTATACTTACTCCTTCTCGTCCACGTAGATGTCATAATTTTCTTCATGTTGCTATGCATCGTACAAACTATGGTCTTAACGAGCCTATATCCAACATATGCCGTAATTTCAATTTGAAATTTGAAAATATTGATTTTAACAATAGTTTGGAGCTTCCGAAGAGTAAGCTTTAATATGTAATTGTAAATAATTTTAATCAGTAATCTGTATTTTGATGAAATTTGTAAAAATAAATAAATAAAAAAGAAAGCAACATTATTTTTTACCCAGATGCATGCTCTAGGTTTTACATCAGTTTCATCAACTATTAATGTGCCTAAATTTGAAGGAAGACCACGAACTTTACCTTTGTATAGGTAAGGTTCTTGAATAAGAGCAAAATCTGTTTCCCCCATTGATAGACAACGGCATATTTTGGCCGTTGCTGCTTTGCCATGCTGCAAATTTATTTGTAGAACTGTGACTTTCGTTTTGTTAATCATGATAACAAAAGAGGAAAGAAAGTCATACGCTCACAGACAGCCGATCAGTGAAGTGATAAACAGCACTACGATCGGCAGCCTCTGAGTCGGAAGGTCCCTCGGGATGTACATGACAATAACGAGAGTTATTATCAGCTATCCGAGCTTCCTTCAGACCTGAACCTAAGTTCTCGTCAGGGTTCGTTAGGACCGGGTTTTTTCCTGCATCATTGGAATCGCAGCACTCCATAGGCGATGATCTCTCAGACTGAAAAATATTCGGTTTTAAAAATCTGTTTCCAATGTTTACCTTAGAGGTTGCGGTATTAGTCTCACCTTCCGGAACATTGTCATAAGTAATACCTGTTTTGCTTGCATTAGCTGCCGCATCAGCACGCTTTTGCTTGAGTTCCGCTTCCGTTGTAAGGAAGGTTATTTGTCGCATAAGGTAAAATAACTTGTAATGCCTCATCTTCAGGAAATCTACGGTGTCTTTGTCCACACCAAACACAAGATGTATGGCTTGATCGTATTCCCTACGGCTATACAATCTCCATTTCAAGGTGAGAAGGCCTGGATTCTGACGTCTCATTCTAGTTTGAATGGTTTCGGTCAACACATCTGTGGGTTCCTTAATGAACACCGCTAATCTCGTTGGCTTTGGCAAATCATCGTAGCTGATTATTTCTAGACCGCCATCCCCCCATGGGCACGGCATCTTCTCCACGGTTTTTTGCAGCCATTTACGGGTGGGTTCATCGTAACATTTTACTACAAAGATGTCCCTAATTAAACCACAGCTCGGGAACTTAAGCGGAATAAAATCTGTATCACTTTCCACGCGGTCAATGTAATTGGTTACCGCCTCGGATATGCTTGCCTGCTCACGAGTGACTTCCCTTGAGGCGTTTTGCGGGACTATGGCCGCCTTAAAATCACACGAGGCTACTACCTTAGCATAGGACATTACCATATTGCGTGTTCTCGGCGCCTTTACCGCATTCACCTCTTCAGGAGAGCCTCCCGGAGATCTGCTTCTTTTGAATGGTTTGCCAGAAGTAATATCAGTCATATTACTATCTTTTAAAGTTTCGACAGCTAGCCTGAGAAAATGTGACTCCTTTTTTTAGGTTGCCACCTACTATAGCTGATTTCCGCTTATAAAATATAACCTAAATTGTAGGTTGTGCCTCTCCTAGTTGTGCCTCTCTTGGCAAGTTCGTCCGCTTTCTCATTCCTATCTATATCACTATGTCCTGGCACCCAAACGATGTTCATGTTAAATTATTCTGACATCTCATTGAGAGACGCCTTACACTCCTGTGCCACCTTTGATGTAAGTGCGATAGATTCTAGGGACTTTATTGCCACTTGGCTGTCGGTAAAAATGCTAATATCTCTAGATGATACAACATTGTTTATGAGCCACTCGGTGACGTGTTTGATTGCCATCATTTCGGCCTGAAATACACTACAGTGATCCGGTAGGCGGAAGCATTGACTGATCTTTAATTGACCAGAGTAGTTCCCTCTACCCATTCTCCCATCCAATTTTGATCCATCTGTGTAAAAGTGTTATGTGTTACAGTTTTGTATAGTACCATCCTCCCATTGTTGCCTGGAAGGGATGATAGTGGTAAAGTTCCTTCCAAAGGAAGGTTTGAATATAGTATAGTCTATATTTCTCGGGACTTCCTGAAAATTCTTAAGAATACTGGAATGTCCTTTTTCAGTATTATTATACCATGTTAATGAGGCTTTTAGTCTGATAGCTGCACATGCCGCCATTTGCTTGCCGCAAAGGTCTAGGGAACCAAATGTAGTAGGGTTTCCAGTGCCTTCGTAGGAGTCGTTCTCAGTGCTCTGCTTATACACACTGAAGCCATTCTTTGTATTTTCCCTAGCGAATCTCGGTGTACGGCTTTGTCTAAAGCTGTCCACCAAACGATTACCCCGTATATAAGTATGGGTCTGATAACAGACGTGACGTGTAGAGCCAATGAACCATATATGGTTTCATTCCCCATTTTGATCCAATGGCTCGTTTACACGAGTAGAGGGCCATTGAGGCTTTTTTTAACCCTTTCCTGAGTATTAAGTTTCCAGTCTAGCTTCCTATCCAGAATAATACCCAGGTATTTAACCCTGTCTGTTAACAAAGAAAAACAAACTACCAAGATTGACCACACCAAGGATTGGCTCCATCAGTTTAGAACTGAAAGACAAGGTCAAATACTTGTCTTTCAGGTCATACTGGACAGACGGCTCACCTGGACACCTCATTTAGAAGACAGGGCGAGCAGAGCATATAGAGCCTTTGGAATGTGCAAGAGGGCTATAGGAGGGAATTGGGGCCTGCAACCAAAAATGGTCAAATGGCTATATACGGTTGTAATCCGCCCGATTTTAACCTATGGCTCTCTTGTATGGTGGAAGGCACTGGAAGCGGCATCAAAGCGGAAAATACTGGGAAGAGTGCAGCGACAGTGCTGTTTGAGCACATTGGGCGCTTTAAGAACCACCTCTACAAGAGCAATGGAGGTTATCTTGAATCTACCCCCTATCGAGCTGCAAGTTAAACATATGGCAGCGGGGGCGGCCATAAGGCAACACCTCGCCGGAACTTGGACTCATGTGGGACAGGGAGTTCCACATGAGTCCATTATCGATTTCGTAAAGTCTAAAGTAGCCGCTCTATCTTTAGAAAGCGACTTGCAGCCGGAGTCCTACCTGGAGGGCAATGTTTGCAAGAGCATTGATCTTGGGAGACAGGAGTTGTCACACCACCTGAAGCGGACATAACGGTATATACAGACGGTTCCAAGATGGATAACCTGACTGGCGCTGGACTGTTCTGCGAGGAGCTCGGAGTGGAGCGATCGTTCAAATTAGACAACCATGCTACGGTCTTTCAAGCCGAAGTAATGGCAATCAAAAAAGCGAGTCTGCTTCTGTTGGACCTTGCAGGGACTGAAAAGGATATCTGCATTTGCTCAGACAGTCAAGCAGCCATCAAAGCGATTTCTTCACTAACTGCCAAATCTAAGCTTGTGCAGTCATGTAAGGAAGACCTAAAGAGACTCTCTTAAAATGGTTTGGGTTCCAACCTTAAAATGGTTTGGGTTCCTGGGCATAGTAATATTCCTGGAAATGAGAAGGCAGATGAACTTGCTCGTAAGGGTACATGTATGGACTTTCCGATTCAAACCCTCAAACTGCAACTTAATCAGTGGGCGGATCAGGGGAACCAACAACTTTGGTCCATGTGGCAGATCGGCACTACAACAAAGGAATTATGGGGTGGCTTAAATGCAAACCTTACTAAGAGCGTCTTAAATCTGGAACGGAATCCCCTTCGTCTAACGACTTGGATTCTAACTGGGCACTCCCTCCCGAAGGATCACGCTTCCAAGATGAGGCTGGTGGATAATCCACAATGCAGGGGCTGCGGAGAAGAGCAGGAAACGGTGGAGCATTTCTTGGTACAATATCGGAGGTGTACAATGGGCCCTACTTGAGGCCTACGTGCCTGGGGTTCCCTGGTGATGGCGTTTTACTTCCGTCGATTTGATCAAGGATTTTTATATGTCCTGTTCGACTGGATGTGGTCATTGCTCCATTCGCTAATAATCTTAGGGCACTAGATAGCGCCCCCCGTTTAATTGTTATATGTAGCGGCGGCATGTTTAATATGGTTTGTGCTCCATGCAGGTGTTCATTGCTCCAGTGATTCCTAGGCACGCACGCCTTTGAATCTTTTGGAGTTTGTTCTGTATTGTTTTTTGTTCTACTTTAGGCCACCACACTAATACAGCATAGGTGACCATGGGTCTTATTACCGATTGATAGACCCAATGAATCATTTTTGTTTTAAGACCCCATTTCCTTCCGAAGAGTTTTCTACAACTCCAGAATGCATGCATCGCACTATTGTTAATTTTGTTTATATGTGGGGTCCAGGTCATTTTCTGATCTAGGATAACCGCTAGGTATTTAACTTCAGTTGAAAAGCTGATCATTGTATCATTAAGAGATGGAGCCTTCAAGTTCAGCTTTTTCCTCTTTGTAAATGGTACAATGATTGCTTTGTCCGGGTTGATGCTTAGTCCATGGGAATTGCACCAACTCCAGACCCAATCTAGAGCTTTTTGCGGGAGTTTGCTTGCTCTCTGTTCATTGCCGCCCCTGATTAAGATCGCTAGGTCATCTGCGTAACCTTGAGCGTGAAAGCCTGCTTCTTTTAGCTTCTTTAGAATGTCGTCTACAACCAAAGACCACAGCAGAGGCGATATTACTCCTCCTTGCGGACATCCCCTTGTGGCTCTGACCGTTGTTCGAGTACTTCCTTGACTGACTGTGATCTTCCTGCTGCTTAGCATAACTCTGATCCAGGCCACTGTGGAGGGTTCTAGCCCTTTCAAAGTTGCCGCATTCTCTATGGATTCAAATGAGGTGTTGTCAAAAGCTCCCTCTATGTCTAAGAATGCACAAGCTGCTATTTCTTTGGATTCTAATGCCTTCTCTATGTCATGCGTGAGACTATTTAAGGCAGTGATAGTAGATTTGCCAGCCTGATACGCATGCTGAGTTGCCTGAAGTGGTGACTTGGGTAAGTGTTCACTTCTGATGTAAATGTCGATTAATTTTTCCATCGTTTTTAGCAGGAAAGAGGTTAGGCTAATGGGACGATATGATTTGGGCTGATATTCTGGCCTATTTCCGGCCTTTGTATAAATACTGCCTTCACCTCCCTCCATGCTATAGGGATATACATAAAAAGATATCCCGCCCTGAAGATATTTATTAGGTACGGTAGGAGCACATCAATACCTTCCTTGATTAATGCAGGGAATATTCCATCCCCTCCTGGAGATTTGTAATGTTTGAATGTGCTTACCGCCCATTTGACTTTGCTTTTGGCGAAGATTTCATTTGCGAGTCCTTTAGTCCGATAATGAGGCCATAGTGTTCCTCTATTTGTATCGGATAGGTCCTCTGAATCTTCTTGGAATTGACAGTCCGGGAAATGAGTCTGCATAAGTAACTTTACAGTTTCCTCTCGACTTTCTGTATAGGTTCCATCTTTTTGAAGAGTCCCTATTCCATTTATGTAATCCTTAGCGAGGATTTTTCGTAGGCGTGCTGCTGTAGGCAGTTCATTTATACTTTTGCAGAAGCTTTGCCATGTCCACCTTTTGGACGCTCTTATTGCGTTGTTGTAGTCGGTCAGGGCTTTTTTGTATTCTTCCCATTTACCGTTTTCCTTGGCTTTGTTGAAGAGTTGTCTGGCTCTTTTCCTTAGCTTCTCTAGTTCGTTGTTCCACCAAGGCACTTCCCTTCTGGATTTCCTTTGTTTTGGTGGACAACTCGCTTCATATGCGTTGTGTATTGCGTGGTTCACTCGATTTGCCATCTGTTGACTCTATCCTGTTCTCTATATCGATAAGCTCATAAGCAAGTTCCTCTCTATATTTGGCCCAGTTAGTGAGCTTCGGGATTCTAATTTCCCGTTCTTGTATGCTTTCTGTTTTTAAGCAAAACAGAATCTGACGATGGTCAGAGTGTGAAGTTTCTGGTGAGATATGCCAGTTTCTAATTTTGGTGTTTATAAATGTACTAGATAAGGTTAGATCTAGAACCTCTTGTCGTATTACATTCATAAACGTGGGTTCGTTACCTTTATTAGATACCTCCACCTCATTAGCTGTTAAGTAATCAAAAAGTAACTCACCCCTTTTATTGATATCACTGCTGCCCCACACAGTGTGGTGGGCATTAGCATCGCATCCGATGATGTAGTGAAGATTTCTGCGCTTGCAGTAGCCTATGAGGCTTTCTACTTCTGCAGGAGGTGCTGTGTTGGGAAATAAGCCGAGGCACATATCACCTCTTGCTTACCCTGGGTAGTCGACACCTCCACTTCCACTGCAACCAGGTCCCGTGTTATGAACTCTGTAATTGGAAAGTGTTTTATAGTTTCGTTGATGAGCATCGCTGCTCTTGGACATTCATGTGAATTTGAAGAAATTAACTTACATGTTTGTGTCACTAGTGCTGAGATACGTCCTCTGTAGATCCAGGGTTCCTGGATCAGGGCTATATCCAGCCCCTCTGAGGTGAATCTTCTGCTAAGCACGCTACTAGCAGCTTTTGCGTGATGAAGGTTCACCTGTATGAATCTCATTTCTTTGGCCCTGTCTTGGGATCTCTGTGTGTGCCCCTTTTTGACAGGTTGGGCCTGAAACTCCGACTTGAGCTCGCTCTATCCTTCGAAGGCCGTGTTGATTCCACCTTCCGAAGTAGGCTGCTGCTCCCTTGGGTAGAGGAGGAAGGTTTTCGCTCTGCTCGTACCTCGGATTTTGCAGCTTTTTCTTCCGGAGGAATCTTTGGTCCTTTGTCCTGGGATTGGCTGCTTGTGTCGCTTTGCTTTATCGCGGGGTTTGCTTCCGTGAACTGTGAAGTCTCTCCCTTTTCCTCCTCACCCTTCTTTGCTTCCGGCCTTCGTGAAAACTTTAGTCGAAAGCGAACCAGGCCAAATTTATAATGCCCTTTCTTCCAGTCTTCTGACCGAGACATCGTCGATAGAAATGGTGAGTGCTGTGGCCAGTCTTTCCTCTTCTTGTCCAATGATTTTCCACCCGGACACGTTGAGTCCTTCATTCTGGGCATCCAGATAGCTCAGTATGGGGAGTCATCTGAGCTATTTGGGAAGTAGGCAACCATGATTTTGGTGCTCGGAATCTCTGACTCCTCCACCGCTTTCAAAGATGTTCCCTCACAGGGTTTCAGTTTCGCAACGACCCCTTTCAGCCAATCGGCGGTTTTCCGATCTTCGCAAACCATCAGTAGTCAGCCTGGTTTGGACTGCAAGGAACTTGGGTTTGATTTCCCTTGCCTTATCCTCTAATATACTGGCAACGACAATGTTTTCGCCGTGAAAAACACATGGATCAGCATACGTCGCGTTAAGTTTGAATTTTTTTAGGAATCTTGTGAAAGTTTTATTCCATCATCTGGAACCCTGCTTGAGTTCGTAAAGTCCTTTTTGAAGTCTGCATACCCGCTTGGTCCCATCTTCAAAGCCCTTGGGCTGCAACATGAAAATTTCCTCAGTTATCTCGCCATGGAGCAAAGCTGTCTTGATATCGAACTGCTTAAGCGCTAAATTTGCTCTAGCTGATATTGCTAAAATAGCCCGTATAGATGAAAACTTAGCCACCGCGCGTGTATTATTTATTAACGACTTACTGTCCGGGAATATTTCCTCGCCGCACTTATTATATTCAATAAAAATCGATTTTCATCTTCGTGCCAACAGAAATAAACGTTTTATTTATACGGGTTATCATAAAACAAATTATGGTCGTTTCGAGCCCATGTCAAACATGTCCAGACTTTTTAATGAAAGCTTTACTAGTATTAATTTTTTTAGCGATAAAAATACTTTAAAGCTCAAATTATGTAGAGTGTAATTCATATTAATATGTTTTATATATTAATTTATGTTTTACTTATCATTTTTTTGTTGCTAAATGTAATGATATTATAGTCAGTTGCAGTGGCGGCTCGTGTATATTTGAAATGAGGAGGCAAACATTTTTTTTAGTTCTATAAAATTTTTTATAATACGACCACAGAACTATATAACATAGAACAACTGTCACCATACAAACCTCTGCTGAAAAATGGTCCCAAAAATATTTCCCTCTTTATCGTACTTGAACGCATTCACTGAACTGTATAAGGTCGCGAAATTCAAATTTGGTTTGCCGCGAAATTCAAATTTCACAAGTTTGAGACTAACTTTAGGCGTCAAAAACTAACTTTAGTTTTAACTAACTTTAGGCGCCGTAAAAAAATCTCTTCATAGAGGCTAGCCTCCGATTCGTACAAATACTTTCATACAGCTTTTGCCAAGTCAAGCATAGCCACATATAGAATACGAACACCAATCTCCGTAAAAAAATCTCTTCATAGAGGCTAGCCTCCGATGCTTGTGCTTAGCAAAAGCTGTATGAAGGTATTTGTACGAATCGGAGGCTAGCCTCTATGAAGAGATTTTTTTTTACGGAGATTGGTGTTCGTATTCTATATGTGGCTATGCTTGTTCTTGGCAAAAGCTGTATGAAAGTATTTGTACGAATCGGAGGCTAGCCTCTATGAAGGGAATTTGTAGTTTATGTTTTAGAGAATTCAACTTTAGAGAATAGGATTTTCTTTTAAATTATTATTTTCTGAACATACAGATTTTTATTCAGTCCATTATGGTATAAAAAATTAAAGGCATACGTTAGAAAAACATTTTTATAAAATGTTATCAGGAGGCAATGCCTCCGTTGCCTCCCCTATAAAGCCGCCACTGGTCAGTTGGTTCCAGTTACCTGTTGATATAAATAAATAACAATGAACGTCTCAAAATAATCTGTCCCGTAGACTTGATTAAAACCATGAATTACTAGTCGCGCTTTATATCGTTCAGCTTCATTGTTGGTCGAGTTTTTTATTTTGAATACCCACTTATTGTCAATAACTTTTCGATTCTCGACGAGTTTCCACGTGTGATTTTTCAGGAGAGCCTCCATCTCTTCTTGCATTGTTCCTTCCACCGTTGGGACTCGGAGCAATCTATAACCTTCTCGTATGAAATTCGCTCAAACCTTTGGACTATAAACGCATGAGCTTCTTCCATGATCGCGTGACTAGCCAATCCATCTTTCTTTGATGCGCTTCTTAAACGTTCCCGTATAGTGTCAGTTGTTGCTGCCGGAACATCGATGACTTCCTCTAGATCACGCGCGTTTGAATAAATTTAATCCCTTTCACTTAGCTGGTTTTCTGATTCAGCTTCCTGAGATCCTTCATTTACATTCGCGTTAGAAGTTCCTTCAACTTCTTGTACCGTAATCGGACATTCAACAGCCGCAGTATTTTCCTTCCTAACAGCGACAGATGACGATTCGTTAAATACCACATCTCGTGAGATTTCCAGTTTCCTGGTTTCTGGAAACCATATCATCACAATATCCCACAAATATACCCTTTTTAGCCTTGGGATCCAATTTACGTCTTTTTTGTTGTGGTACATGCATAAATGCTTCGCAACCAAACGTCTTAAGTGTTCCAACATCCCAATTGACTGACTGCTTATGCCACAGCTCGTAAGGCGTCTTCCTAACAATTGGACTGGGTCCTACACGATGTAAAATGTACACAGCCGTGTTAACCGCTTCACCCCAAAGACGGAGACTTAAATTTTTCGAGTGTATCATAGTTCTGGCAGCTTCTATTATAGTTCTATTTTCCCGCTCTGCACAGCCATTTTGTTCGGGGCAGTATGGAACTGTTCTTTGATGACGAATACCGTGACGAGTCAGCAATTCACTTACATCTTTGTTGACGTATTCCGACCCGTTGTCTGTCCCAGAGTCTAGAAGCCACTCATCAGCACTGGCAAGACCAATCGAAAAATATATGTCGCAAATAATAGCACTCCCCCGTTTTTCACGTTTCGGAGATGACGATGTATTGTCGCGTCGATTCGAACACTCCTGCTTCCAATGCCCTCGTCTTCCGCAAATAAAGCATTTGCCTTGCATCTCCTTTTTCCTCACCATTCTTTCATTGTGTGCTTTATCCTGTTTGGCGATCAATGCGCTGTCAGATTCCGTTTTGTGTGTGATTGCGATTCTCGATTCTTCCATAATAAGCCTTATCGTCAAATTTCTAAGTGTTTGTTCATTGGAGATCGTCGATTCCCATGCCGAGTAAAAGTAACAGAAACCGAAATTTCCCAACTTTTTCCTTGAGTCTCCACGTTTTCGTACAGTAAAGTTTAGGAGTTCCTTCATTACGCGAACAACAAGACTTTGGAACGATTTACCATCCGATGTGGTCCACCGGACTATAACCCACAGAAGTTTAAGGAGAACATAAACCGACATCTCCTTTCGTTCTGCCGACCATCCTGAGCTGGGCTTCGGCATTAAAGGGTCGTATTATAAAATATTTTTAGTTTGTTTTTATTCGCACGGAATTTGCATCACATTGCAAAGAATTCGCTACAACTACTCAATGACCAAACACTTTTTTAAGACTTATTAACCCACAATTTTTTCGTACCGCACATGGCGAGACGTTTTCAATAAGCTTATCACTGAAAATACATAACATTATGTGGTAAAATTATTTGAGGCATAAAAAACACAGGCTAAATAAGAGAAAGTGGTCACATCATAAAAATTTGAGTCTGGATTAATTTGAGATATGCCCGTCGCACTCTACTGGGTTGTTAAAGTGTCTCTAGATGGAGCTGTGCTACATCCCTTGGAGTTTCTCTAAAAAGGATTAGCCGTAGCACTTGACGCAAGTGTGGGATAAAGTTGGATACTGGCACAAAAACTGCTGCACCATTTCCTGTTCTTCACCGCAGATCCTTATCCATCAGCCTCATCCTAAAGGCGTGATTTCTTAGGAGAATCCACGTAGCTAAACGAAGAAAGTAAAAAAAAGGCCGACTAACTTTTAGATTATCCGCCCAGTTGCATACCAGGTTGGTCTAGCCCGCTGAGCTCAGTTTCGGTTTTGCCCGTTACAAGAATAACCAAGTCATCTGCGGAACAGACGACTTAGACAAGGATGTAAATATGGAGTTGGAGGTTGTTCACCACGGGCAAATACGCGTTTCCTTGCTTGTTGGTTTCGAATATCTCCGGGGAGGAGAGATTTTGCGTCGACTATAGGGGACTAAATGACATTACCATTGCGGTACCATTCATGATGCATGTGGTTGACGAACAGATGGCATCCTTGGGTGGAAATAGGTATTTCACTATTCTGGATTTGCAAAAGGGCTACCACCCAATTGACCAAATTGGTTGGAAAACCAATTGGATTTCCAATCATCTTATACCAAGTACCGAAGGTTCGATTTATGGAATTTTGACTGGAAATCCAAGATTTTTTCCTGTGAAAATGGTCCTTCTTGTACCATAAGGTCCATAATTCCAAATGTTCCCACAAATATTCTTAAACTTAATAAAGGAAAATTGCGTGGTACATTTGGACACGGTACAAAAATTCCAACATTGGTCAATTGGGCATCAGATCCGAATTACCGAGAATCCGAAATATCTAATCGAATCCCGTTTGGTCTGAAAAATGCGTCGGCGGAGTTCCAGAAGATTATCAATGATCTTGCTAATCAGATGCCGAAGGGGGAAGCCTTAGCATACTTGGACGACATCGTTATCCCAAGTGAAACACTCGAAGAGGACTTAAAGAGGTTGAAAAGATTCTTGGAGATTGTGAAAGCTTCTGTGTTGACTTTCCGACTGAATAAATGCAGATTGTTGGTCGAGGAGACTACATTCCTGGGTCACCGATTTCGAGGCTTCAACAAATCCCAGGCTATTAGGGATTTTCCACAGCCAGAAAATGTTCGTGACGGTTTTCCGCAAGTTTATTGCTAATTACGCTGTAATTGCCAAGCCGCAGACAAACTTGTTGAGGACGAACCCTTCCGCTAGATTCAAAAGAGATAATTCAATTTTTGAGGGGAGTAGTCTCGCTAGAACACTTAAATAGTTGGAAGAAGGAGTATATTTTGAGAGGTGGGGGATTGTTCCGACGGAATGACAATGAAAGACTGCTGGTTATTCCGAAGACTGTTGGTGGGCGTATTGTAAAGTTATGCCATGATGACGTGGGACATGTCGGGATGGAAAAGACGCTTGCCCGTATTCGCCAAAATTTCTGGTTTCCTCGCAAGAGAAATTATCTAAAGTCGTATTTCTCGGCTTGTATCAAATGCTGCTATAACAAACCGGTCACGGGAAAACCCGACACTATTTCTATACCATTTCTCGTTCTGCGCCTAGATCATTTTGGACCATTTCCGACAAGTAAGCAAGGAAAAGTCCTTTTTTTATACTATTTATAGATACACATTTAAGGATCTGAAATGGTTTAAAATGTTTTTTTAAATTTAATTAGTGCAGTACTTAAAAGCTCCATGTTTTTTATCGATTCACAACCGTTGTACTTTACATAATACATAATGAAAAACCCGATTTCCAACAATTTTCTCTTTTTTATACCCGTATGGTGAAACCAAAGGGTATATTAACTTTGCCTTACCGTTTGTAACGCCAAGATCCCGTCATCGCACAAAAATATGAATTACACCAGTGTGTTTAGAATGATAAAAAAAATTGAATTTTGCATGTCCGTCCGTCCGTCCGTCTGTCTGTCTGTCTGTCTGTCCGTCTGTGGCGCGGATTGCGGGCGCACGGATTGAGCTAGAGACTTGAAATTTTGCGTGGATCCGTTTTTCGTAAAATGCGAGGCTAAGTTCGTTAATGGGCAAAAATGGACCATTAGGGGGGATACCCCCCATACGAACGAAAACGTTTTTTGCGAATATCTGAAAAACGGTACATCTTATCAAAAAAGTGCAAGAACAAAAGTTATTTAGGATATAATTCTACATAAAACTCCCATACATCAAAATCCGATTGGAATAAATTTTAAAAAATCTTATTGGAAAGTTTGACTTCAAAGTGGAATTTTGGTATAACTGTTCGAATTTTGATACGAATATCACCATACGGGTCTCCAATGATTGCCAGATTGGCAATTATAGCTTTTGTTATGTTTTTTCCTATTTTTGAAATTTTTAGTAGGAGGGATTTTTGATGAAACTTGCATTCTTTAAATGGCCATAACTTACGAAGTACTATTCCGATTTTAACCAAATTTTCGGTGTAACTTAGAATTTAAAATATATATGCTAAATTTGTTGATTTCCTAAAATTTAAATTGTTTGATTTTTTTTACAAAAGTGACAGCTCTTAGGTGCTGAGGGGCACGTTAGAATCACCCAAATTTGTTTTGAGTTCTTTTTTGGGTCATTTCTTGTAATTTCGGTGAGAGCTTGAAGAAACGACTTTTGTGAGATAAGGGTCAGTCTAGTGTCTACTGACAGACACAGGAAAAATCTACTTGATTTATAGTTAATTTTCATTCCTACAATAGCGGCGCAATTGTACCGGAAAACACTGCACTATAGTAGCATTCTTAAATCAAAAATTTCGAAAAAGACGTATAGCCAAACTTAGAATTCAAGCAACGATTTGTATTTACAGGCGCCTAAACAACAATCAATTGAGAGCAATACCAGATAATTTTGTCAGCAATTCTGTAAATCTACTAAGACTGTAAGTATAAATTCACTGTAAGGTTATATGATTTTTTTTTTTGGTTTTTAGTATTTTTTTTGTCGTCTTCTCTTATCATAGCACACTAGACCGTGTTAAACGCGGTCTCTTCCAACATGTAGCTTAGTCAGTATGAATAAAAATTCGTCTTTCTAAGTGCACTCAAACTGAGTAAATTTACTCGACTAAAGCTGAAATTTGGTATGAATAAACTTTTACTCTACTCAATGGGTGTTTTGTATTTTCTTTGCAGTTTGACGTTTATTTGATTTCATTTAATACTTATTTGAAACATAACAAAAGCTATAATTGCCAATCTGGCAATCATTGGAGACCCGTATGGTGATATTCGTATCAAAATTCGAACAGTTGTACCAAAATTCCACTTTGAAGTCAAATTTTCCAATAAGAATTTTTAAAATTTATTCCAATCGGATTTTGATGTATGGGAGTTTTATGTAGAATCATATCCTAAATAACTTTTGTTCTTGAACTTTTTTGATAAGATGCACCGTTTTTGAGATATTCACAAAAACCGTTTTCGGTCGTATGGGGGGTACCCCCCCTAATGGTCCATTTTTGCCCATTAACGAACTTAGCCTCGCATTTTACGAAAAACGGATCTGCGCAAAATTTTAAGTCTCTAGCTCAATCCATGCGCCCGCAATCCGCGCCACAGACAGACAGACGGACGGACGGACGGACGGACGGACGGACGGACGGACGGACGGACGGACGGACGGACAGACGGACGGACATGGAAAATTCAATTTTTTTTATCATTCTAAACACACTGGTGTAATTCATTTTTGTGTGTGATGACGGGATCTTGGCGTTACAAACGGTAAGGCAAAGTTAATATACCCTTTGGTTTCACCATACGGGTATAAAAATAATTAATTTCTGCATGTCCGTCCGTCCGTCTGTCTGTCTGTAGCGCGGATTGCGGGCGCACGGATTGAGCTAGAGACTTGAAAGTTTGCACAGATCCGTTTTTCGTAAAATGTGAGGCTAAGTTCGTTAATGGGCAAAAATGAACCATTAGAAGGGTACCCCCCATACGAACGAAAACGTTTTTTGCGAATATCTCAAAAACGGTGCATCTTATCAAAAAAGTGCAAGAACAAAAGTTGTTTAGGGCATGATTCTACATTAAAGTTCCATACATCAAAATCCAATTGGAACAAGTTTTAGAAAAATTTTATTGGAAAGTTTGACTTCAAAGTGGAATTTTGATACAACTGTTTGCCGTTCACTTAAATCACCATACGGGTTTTCAATAATTGCAAGATTGGCAATTATAGCTTTTGTTATGTGTTTATTTGTCATCTGTCAATTTACTAATTTTTATACCCGTATGGTGAAACCAAAGGGTATATTAGATTTGCCTTACCGTTTGTAACGCCAAGATCCCGTTATCACACACACAATAAATTACACCAGTGTGTTTAGAATGATAAAAAAAATGAATTTTGCATGTCCGTCCGTCCGTCTGTGGCGCGGATTGCGGGTGCATGGATTGAGCTAGAGACTTGAAATTTTGCGCAGATTCGTTTTACGTAAAATGCAAGGCTAAGTTCGTTAATGGACAAAAAAGGGGGGGTACCCCCATACGAACGAAAACGTTTTTTGCGAATATCTCAAAAACGGTGCTTCTTATCAAAAAAGTCGAAGAACAAAAGTTATTTAGGATATGATTCTACATAAAACTTCCATACATCTAAATCCTATTGGAATAAATTTAAAAAAATCTTTTTGGAAAGTTTGACTTTAAAGTGGAATGTTGGTACAACTGTTCGAATTTTGATACGGATATCACCATACGGGTTTTCAATAATTGCCAGATTGGCAATTATAGCTTTTGTTATGTTCTCAGTTAAATCTAACTCCAGGAAAAGTCGCACCGAATAATTTCTCGTTGGGTTTGTTGGGGTTGATTTCAGGGGGAAAGGCATGTTTTGAAAACAAGTCTACGAGTAATCGTATGGTAGATTGTTTGAATAATCGTGTGGTAGATTATTCGAATAATCGTGTGGTAGATTATTCGAATAATCGTGTGGTAGAGTTATGTAGAATTATATTCTACATTTTGACAAAACAATTTTTGACGTGGATACGTCTTGGATTTTGGTAATGGGGGTACAAATTACAAAATCGGCTTGCTGCCATGATAACAAATTTGCAATCGATGAAACTCGATAGTTTGTGGTGATATCTGAACAAAACCTGTGTTATAAGATTAGGGCTACTGTTGAAGCCCGCACCGCGCGCACAATATGAAAATCCTGAAGCAAAACAAATATAAATTAAATCTTTATTGATACCAAATCAAATACCTTCGTGAAGCTTCTAGGAACAACCTTCGCGGGGTACGAGGTAAAGGGAGTCGCCAAATCCATCTATAAAAGAGAAGGAAAACATCAAATATACATCATTATTAGGGCAGCTGCCCAAGTGGGAGCGAGCTGCCTTGAACTTACCTTGCCTCCCAGTTCTGCCACCCACTGCTGCCTCTCTGTCCACCTCAAATCCCCTCGTCGAACCTAAAAACAAAACCGAACTTTTCACTGTCAAAACAAAAACTGACACTTGACATCTTGAGCTAGGAAATGTAAAACAATATTCTAAAGACCACATTCCCTAGATGACAATTAGAGTACCACTATAAGGTCCCATAAATAAAGTACAAAAAGCTTATCACGATAATACCAAAATTGTGTATAAGTTTATCCTCTAGAAAAGGGACATCCCCTCCATTACTTTATCGTAGATTGGAAATTCCGCTACTTCAGCGAGTATAAAAGACCCAGCTCCGCTCGAAGCAAATCACTTCGGTTTCATCTCTCGATCCAATCACATCGTTAACAAACTAACGAATTCTAACTCCTATCCCATTTAGGAAGAAACTCAAGAAGTCAATCAGGCAACAAATACGTTGCAACTAGGCAGAAGATACGCTGCAATCAGGCAACAGATACGTTGCAATCAGGTAGAAGATACGCTGCAATACAGGCAGAAGATACGCTGCAATCAGGCAGAAGATACGCTGCAATCAGACAACAGCTACGTTGCAAATAGGCAGAAGATACACTGCAATCAGGCAACAGATACGTTGCAACTAGGCAGAAGATACGCTGCAATCAGGCAACAGATACGTTGCAACTAGGCAGAAGATACACTGCAATCAGGCAACAGCTACGTTGCAATCAGGCAGAAGCTACGCTGCAATAAGGCAACAGATACGTTGCAACTAGGCAGAAGATACGCTGCAATCAGGCAACAGATCCGTTGCAGCCAGGCAGAGGATACGCTGCAATCAGGCAACAGATACGCTGCAATCAAGAAGAAGCTACGCTACAATCAGGAAGAAGCTACACTACAAACAACTACAATCAACGACTACCGAAGACAGAAGGTCCAGCAATAGTGCAGACAAGAAAACACCACCACAAGGCAACTACGGAGACATAATTAGAAAAGACTATTGAATTATTGTAAAGTATTTTGGAATCATTATAATAAAGTTGATTAGAATAAGTAAATTGGAACTGTTTTCATTTGACCCGGCACCTCCTCATTTATTTCGAGCTAGAAACCGTCGCAAGACGGCCTGAGCCCGAACATTGGTCCTTCGAGCCGGATATGAAACAGTCACCTTTACTATCTACTAACTGATAAGATTCCAAAATAAAAATGTCAGAACCGGGGGACACCCCAATGGACATTCTCTTCTTAATTGCAAAACAAAATTTCTTAACAGAAGAAATATCTAAATGCAAAAGGAATTTTGGAAAAGACGGTACATCACGAAAAGCAGCAGAAGACTATTACAAGAAAAAGAGTCAAATCGTTGCAGTGTACTGGGAGGAATTTCTACAAAATCACCAAAGCATCATACAACTCTCAGGACAAGCAGACAGTAAAAATAGTTATTTCTCGAAAGATGTCTTCACATCCACCGAGAACATATACCTAGATTATCTAGGAGAACTTCAAAAGGAACGGAAAGCAGTTGCATCGGCCACTACAGACACAGAAACAACTAGTGGATCGCTTAATCAACCATTAACTCATTCCATTCATAATGAATTTCGTCTCCCACCAATACATTTACCAATATTTAGCGGAGATTATCAATCTTGGACCACATTCCACGATTTGTTTGTATCATTGATATTTAAAATCTAGTCTCACCGGAGAAGCAGAATCATTGTTACACCAGTTTGAAACCACTAACGACAACTATATGTCTGCGTGGGAAACATTGATTAAGCGATACAGCAACAAGCGGATCCTCGTCAACACTCAATTGAAAAAACTTTTCGAACAACAAATGGAAAAGTCCGAGAGAGGAGAAACCATCAAAAAATTAGTCAACACCACAAATGAAAGTCTACAGCTGTTAAAAAACATGAAGATTGAAACAACCTCTTGGGACCCAATCCTAATTTATCTTCTTACCCAGAAACTACCAACCCATACTCTTCATTTATGGGAACAACAAGCGAGCGGACTTGACAATTTGCCAAAATTATCTGAATTTTTGGCTTTCCTGAATTCCCGATTTAGAACGTTAGAGATGATCAACTCACAAAAAGGGACACAATGTCAAACCGACATCAAACGACAATCATTTCATTCCGCTGAAAAACACAAATGCAAAATGTGTCAGTCCGATCATCATATTCGAAAATGCCAACGCTATCTTCAATTATCAATAGCCGATAGATCAAAAATTGTCAGATCTAAATCCCTGTGTCTCAATTGCCTCAATCAGGGACACCTATTAAAAAATTGTCCAAGCAAAATGACTTGTTTCATCTGCCATAAAAATCACCATACTACCTTGCATGAAAGTCTTCCTCCAAAAAGTACGGTTTCGAATGAACCATCCAGTCCATCACCAGTGATCCCATCAACGTCTACGACTAACACACTATATTGTGACGAAAATCGTTCTACAGTATTATTAGCCACAGCTCTAGTAACTGCCATGACTGACAATGGTAAACATACTCTTCGTGCTTTAATTGATCAAGGATCACAAAGCAGCTTCATCACTGAAAATGCTGTGCAACAACTGAGATTAAAGAAAAAGAGAATTTCCGCCCATATTGCCGGAATCGGAGGATCTAAAGCAAACACATGCAAGGCAAAAATTCTAATTACATTAAGGTCAAAATATGGTACACAAAAATTCACCATTTCCGCGTACGTCCTGCCAGCAATTACTGGAATGTTACCAGCTAATCCCCTTTCGAAAGAGTCATGTCAACATCTCCTCCATCTTCCTCTCGCAGATCCACAGTTCAACCAACCAGGAAAAATTGACCTGTTATTAGGAGCCGATATCTATGCCGCCATTCTGATTAAAGGTATCAAACCAGGTACTCTAACAACACCCCTGGGACAAAACACGCATTTCGGCTGGATAATATCAGGACAAATAAAAAACAAAATCTCAAATGCTACCGCGCATACTTTCATGGTTACGGAAATCCAAGAACAACAAGAACTAAATCCAGTAGTAACAAAATTCTGGGAGATAGAAGAATCTATCGACCGACCTCCTTTCACCGAAACCGAAAATTATTGTGAAAAACATTTTCAAGACACCCCAGAACCAGAACCTAATAAAATTAAAACAATAAGCATGGGATGGACACCAAAATTTGGCTCATTCAAATATAAAACTTCACGAAATCCAATGCCTAAAAAATCGACAAAAAGATTAGTAGCCTTGGAATCACCAAAACCTTTTGATCCTGGGATCCAATGGTAAAGATATGTTCGCGCTCAATTGCAAAATTAATTCCCCTGCCATTTGAAAATACTCCACATCCCATGTAACCACTTGTCTAAATGGGAAAACGTTAAACTAAACATTAAATCTGAATCCAATATAAATGAATTATAAATAAATAAATGAATTATAAAAAAGAAAGTGAATTAAACAAAATTTTTATTTAAATGTCAAGCATTTCTGAAATCAATATTTCAGCGGGCGGGAGAATGTTGAAGCCCGCACCGCGCGCACAATATGAAAATCCTGAAACAAAACAAATATAAATTAAATCTTTATTGATACCAAATCAAATACCTTCGTGAAGCTTCCAGGAACAACCTTCGCGGGGCACGAGGTAAAGGGAGTCGCCAAATCCATCTATAAAAGAGAAGGAAAACATCAAATATACATCATTATTAGGGCAGCTGCCCAAGTGGGAGCAAGCTGCCTTGAACTTACCTTGCCTCCCAGTTCTGCCACCCACTGCTGCCTCTCTGTCCACCTCAAATCCCCTCGTCGAACCTAAAAACAAAACCGAACTTTTCACTATCAAAACAAAAACTGACACTTGACATCTTGAGATAGGAAATGTAAAACAATATTCTAAAGCCACATTCCCTAGATGACAATTAGAGTACCACTATAAGGTCCCATAAATAAAGTACAAAGAGCTTATCACGATAATACCAAAATTGTGTATAAGTTTATCCTCTAGAAAAGGGACATCCCCTCCATTACTTTATCGTAGATTGGAAATTCCGCTACTTCAGCGAGTATAAAAGACCCAGCTCCGCTCGAAGCAAATCACTTCGGTTTCATCTCTCGATCCAATCACATCGTTAACAAACTAACGAATTCTAACTCCTATCCCATTTAGGAAGAAACTCAAGAAGTCAATCAGGCAACAAATACGTTGCAACTAGGCAGAAGATACGCTGCAATCAGGCAACAGATACGTTGCAACTAGGCAGAAGATACGCCGCAATCAGGCAACAGATACGTTGCAACTAGGCAGAAGATACACTGCAATCAGGCAACAGCTACGTTGCAATCAGGCAGAAGCTACGCTGCAATCAGGCAACAGATACGTTGCAACTAGGCAGAAGATACGCTGCAATCAGGCAACAGATCCGTTGCAACCAGGCAGAGGATACGCTGCAATCAGGCAACAGATACGCTGCAATCAAGAAGAAGCTACGCTACAATCAGGAAGAAGCTACACTACAAACAACTACAATCAACGACTACCGAAGACAGAAGGTCCAGCAATAGTGCAGACAAGAAAACACCACCACAAGGCAACTACGGAGACATAATTAGAAAAGACTATTGAATTATTGTCAAGTATTTTGGAATCATTATAATAAAGTTAATTAGAATAAGTAAATTGGAACTGTTTTCATTTGACCCGGCACCTCCTCATTTATTTCGAGCTAGAAACCGTCGCAAGACGGCCTGAGCCCGAACAGCTACATTAAAGCATTGTATAGGGTATTTTGTTATGTTAAACTATGTGCAATTATGTTTTTAAAAAGCAAAATCAAAATTTTTACTCCGCTGTTATGCTGTGTTTGCTGCTTGTAGTACAGATTTCACATTTATACTCTTTTTATGCTTCTCCTTTATGTGTATGAATCTGATGTATTGAAAGCCATGTTATTTCGTTCTTTTCGCTCTGAAAAGTGTCGCTCTTAACGGCAAAATCGTTTGCTGTGGTTTCCGACTCTCGTTCTTGGGAACGAAAATGATTTCTATTAAGTTTTCGCTTCTTGTTCAAAGCGGTTCATAAAAATCAATGAAAGCCTCGAGCGATGGCTGTTGGGTATGATGCACACACACATATAAGTATGGATTTTACTACTGAGAGTACGATATTTCGCTCCCAGCATTAAAGTTCTGTTCAGGGTTGTGACTTTTGATTTTCGAAATCGTAGTAAATCGGCCGAAAAATAGTAGTAGAATCGATGAAATAGTAATAAAATGTAAAACCTTCGTCATTATATATAAAGGGTGGTTAAATTTTAAGGGCCGATGTTGAATGTGAACCACACCTAAACGTCAAGTTTTTTTCTGCATTTCATTTGACATTTCTCAATTTCAGACTAACTCAATTTGAACCATG
This sequence comes from Chrysopilus asiliformis, assembly GCA_964034945.1. Lineage (NCBI taxonomy): Eukaryota > Metazoa > Arthropoda > Insecta > Diptera > Rhagionidae > Chrysopilus > Chrysopilus asiliformis. The sequence continues at coordinate 53,069,808 of OZ035962.1, read as the reverse complement.
GAAAGATACACAATCGAGCAACGCGTTAAAGTTATTCAGGCTTATTATGAAAATTTTCGAAGAAAATCATCTTCAGTGATGAGGCACATTTTCACCTCAGTGGATTCGTCAATAAGCAGAACAGCCGCATTTGGGCGAATGATAATCCAAGAGTGATTGTCGAAAAACCAATGCACCCACAAAGAGTGACTGTTTGGTGCGGTTTATGGGCTGGCGGCATCATCGGGCCGTATTTTTTCCAAAATGAGGCCGGTCAGGCAGTTACTGTGAATGGTGTTCGCTATCGTGAGATGATAACGAACTTGTTATGGCCCGAATTGGAAGATATGGATGTGGACGATATGTGGTTTCAACAGGACGGTGCCACTTGCCACACAGCTACCGAAACAATCGCTCTTTTGCGCGACAAATTTAATGGCCGTGTTATCTCACGTGGTGGCGATGTCAATTGGCCGCCAAGATCATGTGATTTGACACCGTTGGACTTTTTTCTTTGGGGTTATTTGAAAGAAAAGGTGTACGTCCATAAGCCAGCAACAATTCAAGAGCTAAAGGATGAGATAATTCGGCACATTAACGGCATAGAACCTCAATTATACCTCAGCGTCATCGAAAATTTGGACCATCGGATGGAGGTGTGCCGCCGAGGTCGCGGCGGCCATTCGATTGTGTATCTTTCCATGGTTCAAATTGAGTTAGTCTGAAATTTAGAAATGTCAAATGAAATGCAGAAAAAAACTTGACGTTTAGGTGTGGTTCACATTCAACATCGGCCCTTAAAATTTAACCACCCTTTATAACTAACTTGATCAAAAGACTAGAAATGGGAGCGTTTGAACACTGTATGTATATTTATTTCATACTTCTCTTATCATAAACCAATTATAAATAAAAACATAACAAAAGCTATAATTGCCAATCTGGCAATTATTGAAAACCCGTATGGTGATTTAATTGAACGGCGTATCAAAATTTCATTTGAATTCAAATTTTCCAATAAGATTTTTTTAAAACTTGTTCCAATCGGATTTTGATGTATGGGAGTTTTATGTAGAATCATATTCTAAATAACTTTTGTTTTTGCACTTTTTTGAGAGGATGCACAGTTTTTGAGATATTCGCGAAAAACATTTTCGTTGCTATGGGGGGTACCCCCCCTAATGGTCCATTTTTGCTCATGAACGAACTTGGCCTTGCATTTTACGAAAAACGGATCTGCTCAAAATTTCAAGACTCTAGCTCAATCCGTGCGCCCGCAATCCGCGCCACAGACAGACAGACAGACAGACAGACAGACGGACGGACGGACATGGTAAATTAAACTTTTTTTATCATTCTAAACACACTGGTGTAATTCATTTTTTTGTGTGATGACGGGATCTTGGCGTTACAAACGGTAAGGCAAAGTTAATACACCCTTTGGTTTCACCATACGGGTATAATTATTATACCCGTATGGTGAAACCGAATATCTCAAAAAAGGTGCATCTAATCAAAAAAAATGCAAGAACAAAAGTTATTTAGGATATGATTCTACATAAAACTCCCATACATCAAACTCCGATTGGAATAAATTTTAAAAATATCTGATTAGAAAGTTTGACTTCAAATAAGAATTTTGATACAACTGTTCGCCGTTCACTTAAATCACCATACGGATTTTCAATAATTGCCAGATTGGTTTCCTTAATTTCCTTTTCACTAAAATTTTTTACTTAAATATCTATTGGCGATCGTTGTAGGCGGATCCACGTCTTTTGGCCGTCTCTACGAGACAGACACCTTGCTTTTTTTTTGAAAAATTAATTCCCCCTTTGTATTGGAGAGTTTAACTATTTGTAAAAACTTGTTCTGAGCCAAATTTCAATTTTCTATCATAAGTAGCGCCGAATTCAAAAACTTTTTTGGACAAAAAACTTCGACATAAATATCCAATTTTCCATCATTTGAGGTTTAATTATGTATGAAAGGTATCATCTTCCCGCTGTTTCATTTTTTGATTCGATTCCAAATAAATAGTAACATAAATCAAATAAACGTTAAAATGCAATGAATGCACTCAGAAAACATCAAACCTTACAATGTAAGTTCGTTTCTATGCGAAATTTTCCTCGAAATTTATATATGACTATACTAGCTGCTTTTAATGAATGTAATTGGAATTGACTCACAGAGATTTTGCGAGAGTGGATCAATCTGAGATCTATTATAAAGTCGTGTAACCTGACTGACTGACTGACTCATCAACGCCCAGTCCAAACCGCTGAAGCTAGCGGTTCAGCGAAACTTTCACAGTATGTCCCAACCATCACGTAGGCGCTCACTAAGGTGGGGTTTTCCGAAAAATGTACCGCTAAGCGAAATGTCACACTGGCCATCAGCTGCTGCAGCTGACTGATCCCGACATCAGTTGCACATGTAATCCAATGGCGCATGGCACACTGCAAAAAATATGCAGCTGCGTGTCTGGGAAACGTAGCTGGCTCTCTTGAACTAACCTAAATGTAGCTGATATCAGGAACATGTCGGGTAGTTTCTAATGTCATTTTTGTTAGATTAAATAAAATAAAAGGATATCTTTCAATATTTTTTTCATCAGTAGCACAGTCTATTAAGGTAGCATAGCCACTCTCTAGGTTATAGGCTCTCTACTTCATATAATGTTGACTTTAAAATAATTTCTAGTTGGGGACATCATAAAACTTTCACAAGTCTGTTTAACTAATAAACTTTGGAACAAGAGAAAATAAATACGATGTCCATCGAATAGGAGAAATTAAACACAACAATCGTACAAGCTGTAGAAAAAGGTAGATGCTTGTATGATTGCACAGATTCAGTTTTTTTTAGCAGAGAAATAAGGAGAAGTTCTTCCTCCGAGTCCGACATTTTGACGTTGGAGGTCAGCTGATCCCAGTTCAGTGCGCCAGGTCAACTGATCGAATCAGTTCCTGCAGCTGCGCGACCTGATGTCGGGATCAGTCAGCTGCAGGAGCTGATTCGCCAGTGTGACATCTCGTTAAGGGGGTAAACGGGTGGTAAAGGGGGTTTGGGTGTTTTAAAACCGCGATTTTCGCCATGAATCCTGCTCAATAGGAGGCTGAAAAGTTTCACCCGGAGGTTTTCGGGGTCGTTGATCACGAATCCGGTGTTAGATTTTCGAAATTAGAAACGAAAGGTCCTGTAAGGATAACGCATATATCCTTTTTCCTATTTTTTTCGGGGAAAATGGCATTAAGGGGTTTTCGGGATCGTTGATCACGAATCCGGTGTTAGATTTTCAAAATTCGAAGCAGAAGGTCCTGTAAGATAGTGCAAATATCCCTAATCAATTTTCCCTCGGAACCCTCTAATATTTTTAGGGTCGCTGCTCTCGAATCTGGTGTTCGAATTTCCATATTCGAAATGGAAGTCCTGAAGTCATAAAGATTTTTTTTTCAATAGTTTTTAAGTTATTTCTGGGTTTTTTTGGTGCAAAATTTTTTTTTAAAAAAACTTTAGCCCGGCTACGACGGGCATGCAAGCTAGTATGTTATATAAACTGTTTGCATGGAGGATTTAACTATATTTCATTAGTGAAAACCATTACCCAAATGCAAAAAATCCAATATAGGCGAACATCCAATATAGTAAACAAAATACAACATTTTTTACGAAGTAAAATTTCTTATTTTTTCTTAAATTTTCCTAAAAACATCTTAATTTTTCCTGAAAACATTTCTCGGGCACTCCTGAGTCCATTGGAGCATCATTACAAAAAAGTATAGTATTGTCAGTAAAATTGACAGACGATTTGAAACTAGATTCTGATAAAGGGTTTTAACACAATATAATTCGTAGAGGCATACACTCTTCCGAACCCTTTCAGGCAGAACTTGTTTAAAAATTTTCAATTCAATAGCGTTGAATATAATTTAATTGTCAACTAAGTTATGTTTATTAAGTTAAAAACTTGAACCAGTCACCTCAAAATCCGAAAATCACATTTTATTTATTAGTTACTAGAATTTGGGCCTGGCTAAAAGCGTGAGTAGAACAAAACCTAGGAAAACAAGATTCTGTAGGTTATAAATTAGACAGCCTAAAGTAGGGCATTCCGTGCTTTTCTTTAAAGTTTTTTTTTCTTTTGAAAATGGTTTTTAAAAATTAACAAAAAGACAACAAATTCCAGTATTAGAATTCACTTTACTCCCTCCCCTTACTCCCTCCCCTTACTCCCTCCCCTTACTCCCACCCCTTACTTCCTCCCCTTACTCCCTCCACCATCTGGGCTACTTTTAAATTAGGATATGTTAGAGATGGACTCCGATGAGCATTTGTGCCGAATTTCAGGCCGATTGTCTTAGTAGTTTTCCCTCGCAAGAGAAATATATAAGAAAGCTAAACTTCGGATTTACTTTATCCCTTCCTTCTGCTCACCATCTGCCGGCCTAATTTTCAATGAGTCCATGTTAGAGCTGGAAACCCTTATGCTGAGTTTCAGGCCAATCGGTTCGGTAATTGTCGGTCGAAAGAGTAACATATAAGAACAACCAAGCTTATGTTTCACTTAACTCTTGTGCTACTTTCCAATATGCCTATATTGGAAGGTTAATGGGTTCAGCCGTTTTCACGTGAAAGAAAAACAGACAAGCAGACAGATAGTTTTTATGTATTAATATGATTTTCACATTACCATTTTTCAGTTGAATATTCCCGCGTTAGAAAGCCAGGTCCATTTTCGTGCTTTCGGTGTATAATTCCCCTGCTTGGTTTATCTTTAAATTGAGTTTTTGAAAAACTTTTCATCCGATTTATCACGGACGGAAAATTTCACTGGAAATTCATGTTTTGTTTTGTACAGAAATGACTGTAGAGAAAAGAAAATGAAATGTTTTTCTTACTAAACAACTTTTTTGCAGAGACTTATCACACAATAAGATCACAACTGTGCCAAGGAAGATATTCAAGGGAGCCCAATCATTGCGCAGCTTGCAATTGGACAATAATCAAATAATGTGCCTGGACGAACAAGGGTTAAAGGGCTTACCTGATCTAGAAATCTTGTAAGTAGATATGTTAATGTTATTTGTACTGTTGTATATAGAGAATACAAAATCCCGGGATTCATTCACCCCGGAATTTCGAGATTGTAAGAAAAATATCCCATGATTTCAAAAAAAATTTACCACTCAAATATATAATATTTATAGAAGAATTTCAACTTCAAAATTAACAATTTGCAAAATGCGACTTAGGATGCGATCGTTATTTATCCAATGATCTTAACCAAGAGCCGGGGCCGCATCCTTTTAAGAAATACTAGCCTCCTGCTATGATGACAGTTCCCCTGGATCATCTCCATCACCCGTATCCGTCCTTGATTTTTCCGAGCTTAGAAATGACGGATTCTTTTTCTTTCGTCTATCCGGGGCGTGGCTTCTGGCGAGAGTTTAAGGGGTATTCCTTCTCCTGCACGGACCACTGATCCACTCCCAAACCAACGTCCTATACGGTGAACACCTTGATCAGCGCATCTTTATTTTTGTGTTATGGAGTTAACTGTCAGTTATTTCATATCATTTGTTTCGAAATTTATCGAGTTTATTATTATGTTGACGGTGGTCCACTGATTCAGAGAAGTTAAATTACATTTTAAAGCCGCAAGAAGGGAAAACGATTGCTGATCTTCAGCGGACTTCAAATAATCTGGACACAACTCGTTGTATTGTTTTTGATTTCCTCAGAAACTATGCACCTAATTGAAAAATTAACACAATCGAAAGTATCTAGAATATAATTTTACATAACTTTTCTCAGCATCAAAATTAAATCTGCCATCCGGAAACTATGCATCTGATCGACAAATTCACAAAGCTTTAGAAACGATCCCCGCCGGTAAAGTAAAATTTTCCCATAAAAATAATAATATATAACAAAAATATTTTATGTGAGCAGCACATGACTTTCTTATAAAACTCGTAAATTGCGCAAGAACGTCAAAAGTTTAAGGTGTATAAAGCACTCAAAAACTGAAAACATAACGGATCCCCGGATGTCCACGGGACATCGACTCAGTTCGAGGAGTCCGCAATATGTCTGTGTGTGTGCATGTGTTCGTTCGTATATAAAGGGTGATCCAATTGGAGGTACTTTTTCCAATAGGGTTGTTTTGACAGTTCTTATGTGTCAACTGGCTTGTCTATATGACGTTTGTGTTCAGTATTCAGTGCCATTTAATCATGAATAGACTTACGTGTGAACAACGATTACTAATTGTGGAAACTTATTTCCAAAATCAGTGCTCAGTTAGGAATTGTTATAGAGCTCTTCGTCCACATTTTGGTCGTCATAATCGTCGCACTGAACGCACTATTCGTGAAACCATCACCAAATTTCGAACTAATTTTACACTATTAGACATTCATCCATCAACCAGAGTGCGTACAGCCCGTAGTAATGAGAATATTGCTGCAGTAGCAGAGAGTGTTCGTGAAGACCGTGATCAATCAATTCGTCGCCGTTCTCAAGGTTTGGGCATCTCTTATGGAACGTTGTGGCATACTTTGGTTGAAAAGCGGATAAAATACAGCTCGTTCAAGAATTAAAGCTGGGTGACCTTGGTTTACGGTTTAATTTCGGTTTATGGGCCTTGCAACAGCATCAACTTGATCCTTTTTTTTATCGAAAAATTGAGTTTAGTGACGAAGCACATTTTTGGTTAAACGGCTACGACAAAATTGCAATGTTTGGGCCGATGAACAGCCAGAAGCAATCCAAGAGCTACCAATGCAACCCGAAAAATGCACTGTTTGGTACGGTTTATGGGCAGGCGACATCATCGGACCGTATTTCTTTAAAAATGCGGAAGGAGTGCGTATTAATGTCAATGCAGCTCGCTACAGAGCAATAATCAATGAATTCTTGCTGCCAAAAATTCAAGATTTGTGGTGTCAAAAGAATGGTGCTACATGTCATACAGCTAACGATACGATCGCTTTATTGGAGGAAACGTTCGATGAAAACGATATCTCAAGAAATGGTCCTGTTAATTGGCCACCGAGATCTTGTGATCTGACACCATTGGATTACTTTCTGTGGGGATATGTGAAATCTCTTGTTTACGTCGATAAACCCGGAACGCGGAATACCGACCGATATGCTTGAAAGAGTGGTGGAAAATTGGACCCACAGAATGGACCATTTAAGAGTTAGTCATGGGCAACATTTGAAGGAAATTATCTTTAAACATTAAATGGCATGAACCAAACTAACAACTTAAATAAAGAGTTTCTTCAGTATATTAATTATTATGTGTTTTATTAAAAAAAAAAAGGAAGCTCTTATTGGATCACTTTTTATGTAGCCAAAATTGTAAAATCGATGTGTTTAAATTCTTTTATTTAAACAGAGTTGAATTTTGGTGTATCACCAAGATTCTATGTTGTGGAGTATTCAGGTTTTAAACCAGAACACGAAATATAAAATGTTGAGTTATTAACAACGTGCGATTCAAATGAGGAATGAATTTTATTAATCTACTAGGGGCTGCGCCCCGAACCGCTTCGCGGTTCATCCCCCACTCTCAGGTCGGCCTTCGGCCTCCCTGTCCACGTCGGCCTTCGGCCTCGGATCATACGCGTCCAACGGCCGCGCGTCTAATATCTTTATCAATACTTAGATATTAATAGATAAAAATTTTTTTGATGATACCCCAGAAGGAAATTAAGCTTTTAAAAAGTGCTAAACTGGACTGTCGGATGACATATTGATGGTAACCGACAAAAACAACGCATTGACAACATAAACTCTAAAAATTGTACATCTATTAATAAGAATAATGTAAATAATAATTTATTGCAATGCCAAAGTGTGGACAATATTTTTTGTTTCTCCATTTTCGGCATATACAAACAAATCGTTGGGCTTACCAACTCTGGAGCAGGCTACATATAATTGGCCATGAGCGAAACACGAATTTCCCAAATCCAAGCCGCAAACTTGCATCGACTGACCTTGAGATTTGTTGATCGTGATAGCATATGCCAGACGAATTGGAAATTGCAAGCGTTTAAATGCAATTGGACTATCTGTGGGAATCATCGGGATTCTTGGCAATAAAATATGCTCTCCTTTGAACTTGCCATTGATAATAGATTCAATAATGTTACCCAATAATTTCTTCATAACCAACCGCGTTCCGTTACATAATTCTGGTGGATTTAGGTTTCGTAAAAGTATGATTGGTGATCCAACTTTCAAAATTAAATTTGCGGTGGCAGGCCTGGGAAATCAAGTGAATTTAAAAATTCAGTTGGGAAATTCACTCCTTCATCTTCTTCAATCACTGTATCAATTGACTTGAATGAAAATGACTGAGATTCCAACATGTTTTGAATGTAGATATTTATGGCATCAACATCAAAATTTTTTGCTGCTAAAATTGTCCTTTCACTCAGCCATTGATGATTGTTGATATTATCTTGAATGTTTGGAAACACATTATGAATTAATGCATCTCTAGATGGCACAACGACACAAAAATTATCTGGTAGCTTGATTTTTTGGCTCATTGGATTTATATTAATTTTGCCTTCTCCAATATCAAGCAATTGTTTTGAGAATATCATAGCAGATGGGTCATTTTGAAGTTGGACACGCATGTTGGTTGATAACTTGAACACATGTTGGTTGATAACTTCAACACTGCTCCACAGTGATGAAGCTTTGAAACAGGCATTTATTTCATCAGCATAGGTGGAACGTGGAATAACCGGAAGTGTTTGTCGAAAATATCCTGATAAAAAAATGAGAGTACCGCCAAAAAGTCTATCGTTGCCTTTCAAATCTTTCAATGTACGATTTAAAGCTTCTAACGAATGTTTATGTGCCGTTGTACATTCATCCCAGATTATAATTTGGCATCTTTTAAGAACGTCAGCCATACCTGAATGCGATTTAATATTACATACTGCATTTTCATTTGTCTGAATATTTAACGGTAATTTAAGTGCAGAATGAGCAGTCCTTCCGCCATCCAATAAAGTAGCCGCAATACCTGATGAAGCGATGGCCAAAGCAATATCACCTTGAAAACGTATTTTAGCCAAGATGAGGGAAATTAAAAATGTTTTGCCAGTACCACCTGGAGCATCCAAAAAGAAGAAACCGCCTTCTTTTGCAGCGACTGCAAGCATTACCGAATCAAAAATTAATTTTTGTTCTGCCAATAACTGTGGTTCATGTGTTTGAATGTACTCAATCAAATCATCAATAATGTATGATTCTTCCCGTTGCAAATCACGATTAAATAAATCACTTGCCGGACGATTTGGTGATGGTAATCCCAATGTAATGAGTGATTCATTTGAAATAATCAGGCATAAGTCTTCCAATTTTATTAATGCTTCATTATTCATTGCTGGTGTATAATTTAAAAATGCATTTCCGTGAATTATACGTTGTGCATGTAGGATATCCTCACTTATGGCGTCCTTAAATTTTTCCCACAACTCGTTTGGGTTATTTGGAAAACATGTTGTTAATATAATTGCAAATAAAGAACGTATTTGATAAGGAGTAGAACCGAGAGCAGCATCGGCTAGAGTCGAATCCCAATGAGAATCTCCTTCTAATAATTGCAATGCTCGACATGCATCATGGTTTGTGGCATATATTTGACCGTTGACTGTTTTTAAATATTCAAATGATGTTGCTCCTGGAACATTAATTAATAGCAATCGTAAGTAGAAACATTCACGTTGTCTTGGATGTACAGTGTAGAGTCTGCCTAATGTATTCGTAGAAAAAATGCCTGGATATTCGGTAAGGGCTTTACCTCTTTTACGGGGTTGCCACGTTTTTTTAGACATATTCCATGTAAAATAAGTTGGTACATCTGAATAAAGTAATGTTTTTGCAAAACGTCCAAAATTATTACGTTGTTGGCATAATTTGAAAAATTCCGTTAACGTTGTTTTTGGTGGTGCTTCTGCTCGACTAACTGCATTTTGTTCTGTGAAGTAAACGCGTTGCCCATTTTCAAGATGGATGGCCAAATAAGTGACAGCTGGATCTGATGATTAAATTTTCACTTTTAAAAATACCACACTTCATAAAAATATTTCAAGCAAATACTTATTAAAAAATTACTAATACTCAGATGTCAACTGCGTGTTTACTACGACTAGTGCAAAAATCGAAAATCGAACATAGCTAAAAACCTGCTCCTGGCAACGCAGATCAATTTGCAAAAACCGCGTAAAAATCGGTCCAGTAGTTTTTGAGTTTTGTAATCTCCAACAGACCAACAAAACAACAAAAGCTATAATTGCCAGTCTGGCAATAATTGGAGACCCGTATGGTGATATTCGTATAAAAATTCGAACAGTTGATCAAAATTCCACTCTAGTTTCATGGACATAAGCTCTTTTTTGGCGGGGAACTGCAGGGGGATGGTCAGCTGCCATCTTAGGGGTACTGATTTCTTCATGCATTTTTCGACGATTTTTATGCCCCCGGGCTAACTTTTGAACCAGTTCGGATTTCACTTTCGTAGTACATCCATTGGATAGGTAATTTGCTCTAGTTTCATGGACATAGGCTCTTTTTGGCGGGGAACTGCAGGGGGATGGTCAGCTGCCATCTTAGGCGTAATGATTTTTCCATGCATTTTTCGACGATTTTTATGCCCCCGGGCTAACTTTTGAACCAGTTCGGGTTTCACTTTCGTAGTACATCCATTGGAAAGGTAATTTGCTCTAGTTTCATGGACATAAGCTCTTTTTTGGCGGGGAACTGCAGGGGGATGGTCAGCTGCCATCTTAGGGGTACTGATTTCTTCATGCATTTTTCGACGATTTTTATGCCCCCGGGCTAACTTTTGAACCAGTTCGGATTTCACTTTCGTAGTACATCCATTGGATAGGTAATTTGCTCTAGTTTCATGGACATAGGCTCTTTTTGGCGGGGAACTGCAGGGGGATGGTCAGCTGCCATCTTAGGCGTAATGATTTTTCCATGCATTTTTCGACGATTTTTATGCCCCCGGGCTAACTTTTGAACCAGTTCGGGTTTCACTTTCGTAGTACATCCATTGGAAAGGTAATTTGCTCTAGTTTCATGGACATAAGCTCTTTTTTGGCGGGGAACTGCAGGGGGATGGTCAGCTGCCATCTTAGGGGTACTGATTTTTTCATGCATTTTTCGACGATTTTTATGCCCCCGGGCTAACTTTTGAACCAGTTCGGGTTTCACTTTCATAGTACATCCATTGGAAAGGTAATTTGCTCTAGTTTCATGGACATAAGCTCTTTTTTTGGCGGGGAACTGCAGGGGGATGGTCAGCTGCCATCTTAGGGGTACTGATTTTTTCATGCATTTTTCGACGATTTTTATGCCCCCGGGCTAACTTTTGAACCAGTTCGGGTTTCACTTTCATAGTACATCCATTGGAAAGGTAATTTTCTCTAGTTTCATGGACATAAACTCTTTTTTGGTGGGGAACTGCAGGGGGATGGTCAGCTGCCAACTTAGGGGCACTGATTTTTTCATGCATTTTTCGACGATTTTTATGCCCCCGGGCTAACTTTTGAACCAGTTCGGGTTTCACTTTCGTAGTACATCCATTGGAAAGGTAATTTGCTCGAGTTTCATGGACATAAACTCTTTTTTGGCGGGGAACTGCAGGGGGATGGTCAGCTGCCATCTTAGGGGTACTGATTTTTTCATGCATTTTTCGACGATTTTTATGCCCCCGGGCTAACTTTTGAACCAGTTCGGGTTTCACTTTCGTAGTACATCCATTGGAGAGGTAATTTGCTCTAGTTTCATGGACATAAGCTCTTTTTTGGTGGGGAACTGCAGGGGGATGGTCAGCTGCCAACTTAGGGGCACTGATTTTTTCATGCATTTTTCGACGATTTTTATGCCCCCGGGCTAACTTTTGAACCAGTTCGGGTTTCACTTTCGTAGTACATCCATTGGAAAGGTAATTTGCTCTAGTTTCATGGACATAAGCTCTTTTTTGGCGGGGAACTGCAGGGGGATGGTCAGCTGCCATCTTGGGGGCACTGATTTTTTCATGCATTTTTCGACGATTTTTATGCCCCCGGGCTAACTTTTGAACCAGTTCGGGTTTCACTTTCGTAGTACATCCATTGGAAAGGTAATTTGCTCTAGTTTCATGGACATAAGCTCTTTTTTTTGGCGGGGAACTGCAGGGGGATGGTCAGCTGCCATCTTAGGGGTACTGATTTTTTCATGCATTTTTCGACGATTTTTATGCCCCCGGGCTAATTTTTGAACCAGTTCGGGTTTCACTTTCGTAGTACATCCATTGGAAAGGTAATTTGCTCGAGTTTCATGGACATAAGCTCTTTTTTGGCGGGGAACTGCAGGGGGATGGTCAGCTGCCATCTTAGGCGCAATGATTTTTTGATGCAAAAATCATTACGCCTAAGTTAGCCCGGGGGCATAAAAATCGTCGAAAAATGCATGAAAAAATCAGTAAATCGAGAAAAACGAAATTGCGATTTTTGAAAAACCGCCATTTTGGATACTTCCGGTTAACGGATTTCCACCAAAAGTTGATAGGATCGTCCCATTTCAGGACCCAATATGCCTATAAAATTTCGAAGTTCTTCATGAATACAGTAATCCCCCGCTTTACGGACGGGATGCGTTCTACGGAAACTGTCCGTATATCGAAAATCCCTAAAACGAAACCTATTTTAGTATGAGATTGTACTGGGAATAAATAGATGTGTTCCAATCAATAGAAATGTCCGTAAAAAGGAAAGATCGTATTAAAAATAGATAGATGCGTAATACGAAACAGATTAGTATAATATGTTAAAATAATTATTTAACCACTAGAATAATGAGAAAACTATATAATTATAGAAAAAACATATTGATACTACTTGAAATGGAGCATAAATCAATTGAATATGTTAAAACCAACAAAAGATTATGGGACAAATCATGCCGCGGACAAAAAAACGTAGCTGTTTCTACGTAGGTTTCTGCTAGTTTCGTCAGAATTCAAATTTCATTGTGGAACAGAAAGCAGATTCTGCTTCTGCTGCTGCTTCTGCCTCTGCTGCTGCCTCTGCCCAATTGGAGTTCTCGCTTAAGAATAGCAAATAGATTTTTTAAAAATACACCGCACTGCAGTTTTTTATTGCCTTTTTTTAATTCTCTTTTGTGTATACACAAAATGTGTCAGAAATTTCGGAGAAATTAAGTATGTACATTTACAATAAATACAACATAATTATGGAGGACTTTCTCTTGATTTTTTTCTGTGATTCAAAAAAAAATTTTTTTTTGTCCGTTATAGCGAATTTTTTTTATCCGTATAGCGAATTTGTTCCTATATTAGTCATGTCCGTAACTTCGAATTCCCGTAAAACGAGCGTCCGTATAGCGGGGGATTACTGTACAATACTTTATTATACTCCGTAGAAGAAAGTAAAAATTAATTATACGTGAAACCAAAGGGGATATTAGATTTGCCTTACCGTTTGTAACGCCAAGATCCCGTTATCACACACAAAAATGAATTACACCAGTGTGTTTAGAATGATAAAAATATTTAATTTCTGCATGTCCGTCCGTCTGTCTGTCTGTCCGTCTGTCTGTCCGTCTGTCCGTCCGTCTGTCTGTGGCGCGGATTGCGGGCGCACGGATTGAGCTAGAGACTTGAAAGCTTGCACAGATCCGTTTTTCGTAAAATGCGAGGCTAAGTTCGTTAATGGGCAAAAATGGACCATTAGGGGGGGGTACCCCCCATACGAACGAAAACTTTTTTTCTGAATATCTCAAAAACGGTGAATTTTATCAAAAAAGTCGAGGAACAAAAGTTATTTAGGATATGATTCTACATAAAACTCCCATACATCAAAATCCGATTGGAATAAATTTTAAAAAATCTTATGGGAGAGTTTGAATTCAAAGTGGAATTTTGTTACAACTGTTCGAATTTTGATACCAAGATCACCATACGGGTTTTCAATAAATAGCAATTATAGCTTTTGTTATGTTTATCATTCAGATCAGCAATTATAGCTTTTGTTATGTTTATCATTCTAAACAAACTGGTGTAATTCATTTTTGTATGTGGTGACGGGATCTTGGCGTTACAAGCGGTAAGGCAAAGTTAATATACCCTTTGGGTTCACCATACGGGTATAAAAATTGATGTTTGTTGGTTGGTCTGTCGGTTGGTTTGAGATTACGAAACTCAAAAACTACAGGCCCGATTTTTACGCGTTTTTTTGCAAAATGATCTGTGTTGCCAGGAGCAGGTTTTTAGCTATGTAGATTTTCAAAATTCGAAATGGAAGGTGGTGTAAGGATAACGAAAATATCCTTTTTCCCACTCTTTCCCGGAAAAATTTGCATTATGGGGTTTTTGGGGTCGCTGATTATGAATTCGGCGTTTCAGTTTCAATAACTCTAACGAAAAGTCCTGTAAGGATTACGTTTATTTTTAAGTTTTTTTAAGTTGATGTTTTGGCGTTCTAAATCTATATGTAAGAAAATGGATGTGGTCCTGTAAGGATAACGCAAATGTGTCGTTTTTCCAAATTTTCTCGCAAAACCTGGCTTTGGAAAGTTTTCAGAGTTGCTTATCACTAATCTGTTGTTGAAATTTCAAAATTCGAAACTGTAAGGATAACATTTTTTCCCAAAAGTTTTTAAATTATTTATGGTTTTTTGGCATTCTAAAATTTATACAAAAAACTTGAAGGTGGCAGTGAAGGATCTGCTAGTATATATATATGTATAATTCCACGTTAGATCTTAACTCAATATTTCACAATTTATAACGCTTTACAATACACATTCGCTATTTCTATTATCTCTTCACTATGACTGTATGATCCCACCGTTGAGGACCCTTTTTTACTTTCTTCTACGGAGTATAATAAAGTATTGTATTCATGAAAAATTTCGACCTCTTAATTTTGCCTAAAAAACATTTCCCGATCACTCCTGAGTCGATTGGAGTCATATTAAAAAAATGTCTTTCTGTCTGTCAATCTGTCTGCCAATCTGTCTGTCAGTCTATCTGTCAGTCAGTTTTGCAAAATGATTTGTGTTGCCAGGAGCAGGGAAATTTGATGGTATTCCTAAGCTAAGCAGCATCATTGGTTTGGATGCAGGCGATATCTACAGGAAAGCATTAACACAACCGTTAGTATAGGATACACAAGTCTGTCAGCCTTATGATGTAAGAATAGTTAATAACCTAAAAATTTTAGCTTATAATATTTCAGGCCTATCTAATAAATTAATTTTTCCCGATTTCTTTAGCTTTTTAAATAATTACGACATCATCCTTCTCACAGAAACTTTTGTAACACAAGAAAGCTCATCCAAGTTCAAAAAATATTTCCCCGATTTCGAAATTTGTTTTTCTGGGGCGACTCGTACAAATAACATGGGAAGAGCTAGCGGTGGACTCCTTCTTGGCTATAAAAGTCATTTAAAATCACAAATATGTTTCAAGAATAAAAACAATTTTAATTACCTATGTCTTAACGTCCTGCAATATCCAATTAGTGTCGTGCCCGCATACATTAATTGCAATAACTGGAACAATGATTTTGAGTCATTTAAAGAACTTACCATAGAACTAAGCTCATCGCATGTATTAATATTGGGAGACCTGAATGTCCGTATTGGTAGCGAGCAAATTTTGGATTACAATATTGTCGACTTGAATCCTTCCCTTTCTCAAACTAGGTTTTCTGAAGATGCAATTTGTAACAGTAAAGGTAGAAAGTTGCTGGAGCATTTCGAAAATTTGGGTATGGTTATTTTAAATGGCAGAACTCCGGGAGATCGTACTGGACGGTACACTTTCATTGGTTCGATGGGCAGCTCGGTAAATGACATTTGTTGTATGTCTCTAGAGGTGTTACATTTAATTAATGACTTTAAAGTTGTTCAGCAAAATTTTTCTGACCACCGTCCTATACTTCTTAACTTACATAGCCAAAGGCTAAACGCTTCACCTAGCATACTAGCTCCCAAACGAAAATTGTTCCCGAACAAAGTCGCTAAATACCAGTCAAATCTCGACTCTCTAGTCGGTAATAAAAACATAGAGGGTGCCTCAGGAGATGCTATACTGAAGTCGATCACGAATTGTATATACAAAGCCGGCGGATTCTCGGACAAGGCCGTAAGATTATCTAAGTTTCACTGTCCTTGGTTTGACACCGAGTGTTACATACTGAGAAACAAGTCCTTTGCTTGTCTAAAAGTATTTCGCAAATCAAGGTCTAACAACGCAAAAAACCAGTACCTAGCCGCTAACCGTTTGTACAAAGGCCGGTGTTATTCAAAACGTAAATTGTACTACAAAAATATAGCCCTGAGACTAAGTTTGATTAAAGACACCAAGGAGTGGTGGAAAGTTGTTAGGGAGTTGAGAGGAGTTACCTATCAACCCGCCGCGTCGCTAATCAGCTCTAAGGACTTGGTAGAGTATTTTAAGCAGCTCCTAAATCCCCCTGCTACCCCTGTCATCTTAAACTACGCCTTTCCTCTTGTGCTGGATAACGACCTAGATCAAGACTTTTCGATGCTCGAGGTAGAAACTGTATTGCAGTCATTAAAACATGATAAAGCCCCCGGTCTAGATAGAATTTGCTATGAATTTTTAAAATACGCTAACCCAAGACTTAAGGACTGTCTGCTTTCGCTGTACAACTACATTTTCAATACTTGTGATGTTCCGAAAAACTTTAAGCAAGGAGTAATTCTTCCGATTTTTAAAAAAGACGATCCACAATTAGTCTCAAACTATCGAGGTCTGACCTTACTCAACAGTGTCTCCAAAATTTTCAGCGCTTTGCTTCTAAATAGACTAAACCCTTGGATAGAAAATAAAAAAATCCTAGTAGAAACTCAATCTGGTTTTAGACGGGGCTACTCTACAATCGATAACATTTTTAACCTTGTTTGTGTAGCGAAACTAAAATTGAGCAAACCCAAAGGAAAGTTGTATGCTTGTTTTGTAGATTTTCGAGCTGCCTTCGATGGAATCGATAGGAATCACTTGTTTCTCAAGCTTTCCAGTCTTGGTCTCTCCACAAAAATCATCAAAGTCATTAAAGCCTTAAATGCTGATACTACAGCCTCAGTGTGGAATGGTGTTGAGCTCTCACAACCCTTTTGTGTGAACAGAGGGGTCAAACAGGGGTGCCTCCTTAGTCCCTTGCTTTTTGCCATATTCATCAACGATATGGAAGACTATTTAGATGAGGGTATTAATATTGGTAGTCTCAATATCCGGGTTCTACTCTATGCCGACGACATTGTCTTGTTCGCTGAGGACGCGCTAATGCTTCAGAGGATGGTTGATAAATTAGCTAGTTATTGCGAACTATGGGATCTGGCCGTCAACCTATCAAAATCCAAGATAATGGTGTTCCGAAAAGGTGGTCGTTTAAAAGCTAGTGATAGCTGGCATTTCAGAGGAACTCCAATCGAAGTAGTTCAGACTTACAAGTACCTAGGTATAGAGTTGACTTCTTCTTTAAACTTCAAACCCCATCTAAAAAATAAAGCATCAGCGGCAAAAAACACAATAATGACCATCTGGCATAAGTTCTTTGGCAACAAACTAGTGAACCACTCAAATAAATATAAGGCTTATACTGCAATCTGTAGATCCCTTCTTTGTTACGGGCAGAGGTCTGGGGATTTTCTCTGTTTGACGAGGTAGAAAAAGTACAACGGTTTTTCTTAAAAAGGTTATTTCAGCTCCAGACGCTACACCTTCGTATATGCTGGCAATTGAATCCGGCATCGACAAGCTCTACTTACACACATTGAGTCTTCATTTAAGATACGTATTAAAAATATTCAAATATCCCGATTCGAGACTTCCCAAACTTCTGGCTATGGAGATCGTAAAAGAAGATACCTATTGGGCTAAAGACCTAAAAAATGTTCTGCTGAAAGTGAATTTAAATTTGGACCTTTCAAATTTCAATGAAAGTGTGTGGACAACCAAATTTAATGTCCTAGTCTCATCTTTACGGAACATTCACTTGTGCGAGCATCTTGATAGCGCTTCTCGCTCATCACACCACGACTATGCGGACTTAAGACATCTTAATATTGCAAACTATTTCGATAATGCGAACAGTATAAAAAATATCCGACTTGCTTTTATGGCCAAAGGGGGTCTCCTTAACTTAAATGGTCGTCCAAGGAACAAAGGTTCATCGAAACTATGCTCGTTATGCAATTTAAAACAAGTTGAAGACACATACCACTTCCTAGCAGTTTGTCCGGTTCTTGCTGCGTGGAGGAAGAAATATTTTTTAAAAACCCAATTGAGTAGGTCTGAATACTTGGATGTACTTAATTGTGATGGTGTTAATTTTACGAATTTAGTCCAATTCGTGGACTCATGTTTAAAATATAGAGCATTCTTGGTGAACGAATTTAACTATTAGTATATTGTTTAAAACTCTCATTATTCTCTTTTGTGTTCATTAATCAGTATTTGACTTGTATTGCTTTTATCTTTAAGTACCAGGCTGACAGACGACATTATTGTCATTCACCTCGATTCTGAGATACGAAGTTAGGTTGCGTTGCGTTAGTTTACTCGATTTTCATTCGATAATCTAGGATCTGTATTCTTGCGAGTATTCGATTTGAGCAATTTACTTGTCAAGTTGGATAACGCAGAGCAACGCATTTGATGTTGTTCTATAATTGGCATTCTCGGATACTTAGTAGGCGTTTTTTGTAGGTTAAACTGCCCGCAGCAATTTTCTCGCGTTTCGTGTTGGCCGTGATTGACAAAAGGCAAATTTGATAAATGTGTTTTAATATTTATGATGGATAAAGGGTTTTATTTCAAATAGGAGTGCAAAAAAGTCTTATTCGAAGGATGAATCGTTCGAATTGATGAAAAATCCAAGCATCGCGAAAGGTCATACGTAATCAATTTTTTTTGAGGCAACATAAAATTGGGATTAAAACGCTTAGGCCCGCCCATAAGAGACACTACAACATAGGAAAATGTGTTGAGTCCATTTTCAGTTCAAAATTCACGAAACAACTAGCAAATATCTCACATCAGCTGGTTTCGGACAATCCGTTTGCATGCGATGCATCCGAAGTTTTTAAGAATATCATTTGCGTTGCGAATCGAATAGACCGCGTTACGTTCTGCCTTCTAACTTCGTATCTCAGAATCGGGGTGATTGTTTCTGGATATCATTATAATTATTGTATACATTGTTAAATAAATAAAATTATCTATTATCTATCTGTCAGTCTGTCTGTCAGTCTGTCTGTCAGTCTGTCTGTCAGTCTGTCTGTCAGTCTGTCTGTCAGTCTATCTGTCTGTCAGTCTGTCAGTCTGTCAGTCTGTCAGTCTGTCAGTCTGTCAGTCTGTCAGTCTGTCAGTCTGTCAGTCTGTCAGTCTGTCAGTCTGTCAGTCTGTCAGTCTGTCAGTCTGTCAGTCTGTCAGTCTGTCAGTCTGTCAGTCTGTCAGTCTGTCAGTCTGTCAGTCTGTCAGTCTGTCAGTCTGTCAGTCTGTCAGTCTGTCAGTCTGTCAGTCTGTCAGTCTGTCAGTCTGTCAGTCTGTCAGTCTGTCAGTCTGTCAGTCTGTCAGTCTGTCAGTCTGTCAGTCTGTCAGTCTGTCAGTCTGTCAGTCTGTCAGTCTGTCAGTCTGTCAGTCTGTCAGTCTGTCAGTCTGTCAGTCTGTCAGTCTGTCAGTCTGTCAGTCTGTCAGTCTGTCAGTCTGTCAGTCTGTCAGTCTGTCAGTCTGTCAGTCTGTCAGTCTGTCAGTCTGTCAGTCTGTCAGTCTGTCAGTCTGTCAGTCTTGCAGTCTGTCAGTCTTGCAGTCTGTCAGTCTGTCAGTCTGTCAGTCTGTCAGTCTGTCAGTCTGTCAGTCTGTCAGTCTGTCAGTCTGTCAGTCTGTCAGTCTGTCAGTCTGTCAGTCTGTCAGTCTGTCAGTCTGTCAGTCTGTCAGTCTGTCAGTCTGTCAGTCTGTCAGTCTGTCAGTCTGTCAGTCTGTCAGTCTGTCAGTCTGTCAGTCTGTCAGTCTGTCAGTCTGTCAGTCTGTCAGTCTGTCAGTCTGTCAGTCTGTCAGTCTGTCAGTCTGTCAGTCTGTCAGTCTGTCAGTCTGTCAGTCTGTCAGTCTGTCAGTCTGTCAGTCTGTCAGTCTGTCAGTCTGTCAGTCTGTCAGTCTGTCAGTCTGTCAGTCTGTCAGTCTGTCAGTCTGTCAGTCTGTCAGTCTGTCAGTCTGTCAGTCTGTCAGTCAGTCTGTCTGTCTGTCTGTCTGTCTGTCTGTCTGTCTGTCTGTCTGTCTGTCTGTCTGTCTGTCTGTCTGTCTGTCTGTCTGTCTGTCTGTCTGTGTCTGTCAGTCTGTCTGTCAGTCTGTCTGTCTGTCTGTCTGTCTGTCTGTCTGTCTGTCTGTCTGTCTGTCTGTCTGTCAGTCTGTCTGTCAGTCTGTGTACAAGATTTCTCAAAAACTAATAGAGCTAGCGCCATGAAATTTTATAGGCATGTTGGGTCCTGAAATGGGACGATCCTATCAACTTTTGGTGGAAATCCGTTAACCTGGATACTTCCGGCGGTTTATCAAAAATCGCAATTTCGTTTTTCTCGATTTACTCCCAAACTACGCGTTTTTAGTGACCTTAAGTTGGAGAAAATAAAATTTCCCACACTTTTGTCTTTAGCTATAACTCGATATCTCAACCTGTCAGTCTGTGTACAAGATTTCTCAAAAACTAATAGAGCTAGCGCCGTGAAATTTTATAGGCATGTTGGGTCCTGAAATGGGACGATCCTATCAACTTTTGGTGGAAATCCGTTAACCGGAAGTATCCAAAAAAAAATCGCAATTTCGTTTTTCTCGATTTACTCCCAAACTACGCGTTTTTAGTGACCTTAAGCAGGAGAAAATAAAATTTCCCACACTTTTGTCTTTAGCTATAACTCGATATCTCAACCTGTTATCGAGATAAACCGTTATTTCAAAAAAAAAAACAGTTTTTTGCGATTATCTCGAAAATTAACGGGTTTTTGCTGACTGAATGTATGAAGTGAATTAATGAGAATGGCATTCTGCACAATTTTGTTTCTTACCATTATCCGTTATCTGTTACAGTTATTGAGATATTTAGATTAAAATATAAAAAAATATATTTTTTGCAAATTACTTGCAAACTAACGATTTTTCGACAAATTAATTTAAGGAAGAATTGGAGATGTTAAAATTTTCTACCTTTTTGCCATTTACTGTAAATTTATATCTTTTACAGTTCTCAAGTTATCTCAAATTTTGTACGTTTTTGATATTTTTGAATAAACCAAGAATTTATTGGGAGGTCGTCTTAGGTTGACAATACGACAGGGCTATAACGTAAATTGCACAGGGTCGTAGATTTTGTAGAAGAAAGTTTTGTGTTGACCACAACTGATATTTTTTTGTCCAAATCACGCCAACAAATACTCATCAAGGTGGGTATCAAATGAAATAGGTCGGAAAGAAACTTAAAAATATCTATGACGTAGTTAAATACATATTTTGTTAACATGTATCTGAGTCACTTCCTACTGTAAAATCACTCTTTCATAAATCATATCTTGTGACTAATATCTTTAAACTATAAGAATTAATCACATATTTAGGTAAATCAACAGATTTGCAGGTGGCCATTTGTCACCCAAACAAAATATTAATCAATCAGATCATCCTTTGTTCTGAAACGTTATAAAAGACTAGGTTAAGATAAATAATCAGGGTATTCACAGTCCTCTTTTAAATTGCGAGTAATTTTACCGCTCGGTAATTCAGTCAAATTTAACAGATTTTTACCGAGATGGTAACTTGGTTCATGTAAAAATGAATTACCGGATTCGGTAATTGTAGACATGCCTTGAGTCGTGTTTTCCGGCCCGGTTATTCGGTATCAAGAATCAACCGCGAGTGGCGCTAGTAATGTTTTTAGTTGTCAAATTTTCTCGCTGGGTTTCTCATCGGACTGCAATTTTTTTCAATTTTGATAGCCGTTGCCACAATAGAAATTCAAAAGAATACATCAAACATGGATTTAAAGGTATGTGACATTTTTTTACAATCAAATTCGCAGTTCATGATTTGGTCACGTATCCAATAAAAGCGCTGTTCTCAAATCTGTGCTGTGGGATGTTCACAGCAGAATATTTTCAGTCTTTTAATATTACCGAAAACACCGAATACCGAAAATTAAAAGAGGACTGTGAATACCCTGAATGTGTCTTATTGTATCGGTAACCATTCGTCAAACTGGGCTTTTGCTCCTGATCTTTAATTCCAATAAAGCATTTTTATAATAAAACGTGTTTTAATTACTTTGTGGTGAAACTTCGGTTCCACAAAAATAATTTTTTTTATTAAATAACCACAAAGTTATTTAACTACGTTGTTATCAAAAAACAATAACTACGTTGTTATGGTTGATGTCACACGGGGATCTCTTCTGATAACGATCTTTATGGCGATGACTAATTGAAGCTGACACGAAACTCATACGACAACGTTTCAGAAGTCATAATATACAAATGATAAATTTGGCCTGACAATCCCGTTTGAATCAGTTGATAGTATTACAAAAATAATGTGGTTAAATATGATATTAGTTCACATTTTTAATTTCAGTTGTACTTGTGACAGAAATTAAAATATATTTACACTGAAAATGTACGCATATTTCAGAAATGAAAATGTACGAATATTACACTGAGATTTTCTTTATGGGATTTTCTGGCGATTTTTTTGCGTTTTATCCAACAAATACAATATTAATTTATATAAAAACTAGCAGACCCTACGTTGGCAGCTAAAAGTTTGTTGTATAAATTTTAGAATGCCAAAAAACCATAAATAACTTAAAAAGTTTTGGGAAAAAATGTTATCCTTACAGGACCTTCCGTTTAGAATTTTGAAAATTTAACATAGCTAAAACCTTGCTCCTGACAACGCACATCATTTTGCAAAGAACCGCGTAAAAATCGGTCCAGTAGTTTTTGAGTTTAGTAATATCGTACAGACATACAGGCAGACATAAAGACAGACATACATACAGACATACAGACAGACATATAAACAGACAGACATACACAGACAGATATACAGACAGACAAACATTAATTTTTATATATATACTATATATAGATTGTCCTGCCTGTGTATACTTATTTACCGATGTAAAAATAAACATGGATGATTTGTATCTAATCTAGAATCTATAATTCGTTGTAGGAAAATGTGGGAGAATGAAAGATGGCTCATACAGATGAGAATCTATTATTTTTTATTGGTATAAATTGATGATGAACTATATACATTTTTTTAAATAATTAACTTGAATTAACAATATTTTTGACTATTCCAGACGCTATATAATTGTACCAACTTAAAATAATTTTAACTAATGCTAACATTTAGCGTAACGCGAGGGGATAAACAATATTTTTGGTTTTCTGATTTGGTGCATAGATGTACAGAGCTTTTGGAGTTCCTACTCTGGAGCAAGCAACATATAGTTGACCATGCGAAAAACATGGTTTTTCTAAATTTAGTCCGGCAACGCGCAGTACTGCCCTTGAGCTTTGTTGATTGTCATCGCGAAAGCAAGACGCACAGGAAACTTTAGTCGATTAAATGAGAAGGGCAAATCAGTGGGAATCATTGGAATGCGCGGAATCAGCATATCTTCTCCTTTACATTTGCCGTTAATAATTGTTGCTTCAATTACATTCGGCAACATTCGGTTTTTTAACGGAAAGTCTAGTTCCGTTGCACAACTTGGGCGTGTTGAGATTCCGAAGGAGCATAATTGGTGAGCCAACTTTCAATGTCAATATGTGCGGTGGCATTCCAGCAGGCTCCAATGAATTGAGAAATTCTACTGGATAATTAACAGCTTGATCCTCTTCTGTAACTGTGTCAATGGATTTGTACTTCGTAACCGTACCAGGAATTTTTAATTGAATGTTATTATTAATTCGATTGACGTCATCGTTCTTTGGAGCTAAGATAGCTCGCTCGCATAGCCAATCGTGATTCCTGAAATTGTTGGCGATGTTCGGGAAAACCTTATTTTCAAGATCTTCAATTGATGACTGAAGTTGACAGAAGTTCAGTGGGAACGATATCTCCTGTGTTTCAGGAATAACTGGAAGTTTGCCGTCGCCCATATCCAAAAGTTGCTTGGCAAATGTTTTTGCAGAAACATCTCCAAATAAATGCACACGCATATTGGTCGACAGTGTAATTTTCTTCACATGTCGCCAGAGAGCCGAATTCTTCAGACATGCGTTCAGCTCGTCTGCTGGAGTTGATCTTGGAATGACGGGAAAAGTTTGACGGAAATCACCGGTGAGCAATATCAGAGCTCCGCCCATTTGACGTTGATCGCTTCGAAAATCTCGCAGAGTACGATCAAGTGCTTCAAGCCCTTTTTTATGGGCCATGGTACATTCATCCCAAATAATGATTTGGCATGTTTTCAATACAGTTGCCATCCCAGATGTTTTTCCAATTTTGCAAAGAGGATCTGCAGCTAGATTTAAATTCAATGGTAGCTTGAGAGCCGAATGCGCCGTGCGTCCTCCATCAAGTAGCGTTGCTGCAATCCCATATGATGCCACAGCCAGAGCAATCTCATACTTCATTCGAATTTCGGCGAGTATCAAATTGAGAAGAAATGTTTTTCCTGTGCCTCCTGGTGCATCAAGAAAAAGAAGTCCACCATTTCCGCCTCGTACATGCTCCATAACTGTGTCGTACGCGAGTCGTTGATCGTTTGTTAAGCGCCTTTTCTGAGCCTCAACATAAACCTGTAGCGCATCGACGTCATATTGTTTTTCTCGCAATACGTCTCTATCGGCAACATCGTTTCTGTCACGTACCGGTGAAAATAGTCCAAGCTGATTGAGGATTTTGTTGTTAATCGACATACACATATTCTCAAGTGATATCAGTGCTTCATTAAAAATGTCTTCCGAATACTGTACATCCAGACCGGGGTTGTTTCTGCGTGCTCGGAGAAGTATGTCTTCGCTCATACTCTCTTTGTGTTTTTCCCATAGATCTTTGGGACCAGAAGGCGCACAGATTGTCAAAATTATGGAGAACAGAGTTCGTATTTGATGAGCATTACGTGTTTCAGATGCTTCTGTCAATGTATTGTCCCAATGTTGATCATTTTCAAGCAAACCAAGTTTGAAACATGCTTCTCTGTATGTCTGACACACTTGACCATCAATGGTTTTGATTGCTTGAAACGATGTTGGTCCTTTGACCACGTGAAGCAGCATTCGCAAATAGTAGCATTCAGCATTATTTGGATGAACAGTATATACTCGTCCCAATGTGGCAGTAGAAAATATGCCAGCTATCGAAGAATGCATGGCGCCTCGTTTTCTTCTGCAAAATATCTTCGTCGATTGATTCCAAGTGTAATAGTTGGGAACTTCGTGATATAGCAACGTTTTTGCGAATTTGTCAGTTGCACACAATTGGAAAAAAGCGGTCAATGTTGTGTTTGGTGGATCTGCAGCTCTCTGGGGTGCATTCTCTTCCGTGAAGTAGACTCGTTTACCGTTTTCCAAGTGAACACTGAGATGGATGACAGCAGGAAAGCGGTCATGAATGTCGAAACCTAGGATTCTCCATATAGATTCATTACTGCTAATATAACGTCCCATTTGAAATTGTTCGACTTCATTGACGGGTGCGTTGGGATTCGCAAGTCCGAAAACTGCCATATCGCTGCCTTTATTAACATATTTACATATGTATTTGATAGATTTAACCGAATTACAGGCCTCCACGTTAATATGCGCATTGAATGATTTGGAAAGAATAGGAGAGTATGGCACAATCCATTGATTATCAATTCCAAAATCAACGTTATTGATTTTTATAGTTGCTGTGTGTCCCCCATCATCTGGTTTTCGTCGTCTGTACAGCGGATAACCATCGCCACCAGTTTGCGTTTCTTGGAGCATCTGACGTGGATAATTTTTGGTGCATTTTCCATCTTTCATGCATGGCGAATGAGGGTTGTGTGGTCCACATGATCCGTGAATCATATGTTTTTTCAAAATTTTATATAATTCTGGATCTTCTTCTGGATCGGGCAGCTCAGCAGCAATGATATCGTCAATTTGAGTAGGAAGAATTTTTTCAACCAACCAAATTAAGATATGGGCATGTGGTAAACCTCTTTTCTGCCATTCAATCGAATACATCCAGCACCGAGTTTCTCCGTATATATGGCTGTTAGTGATGAGATCGATAAAATGTATCAATTTTTGTTTGAAAACTCTCGCTGTGAGGTCATGCCGATGGGATGGTTGCTGGCCAGGCAGAAGTAAATCTTTGATTTCGGTCCAAGATGGATTGCATGTGAACGTGATGAAAAGATCTGGACGTCCATACTTGCGAACATATGTCAGAGCATCCTGAGCATATTCGTGCATGTGTCTTGGACTTCCAGTATACGAAGCCGGAAGTATAACCTTTTGTCCAATGTCAGTAACTGTTCCATCATTCGCAATTGCATCTCGTAAATGAATATACTGTTCGACTCGAAGTTTCGATTGATTGTAACGAATGTAATTCAGTCGTTCGCTTTCGACTTTAGCGTACATATCAACGATGAATTGTTGGAAAAGTTGACGACACTTGAGGATGTGGTTAGATTGTTGTGCTCGAATCATGATACGATATGCATAAAAATCCATACAACTGATTTTTTTTGTTGTCGTAGCACCTGTGACGGGATGAGTTTGATACAATTCGAGATGATATCCGTCTTCTCCACGCGGAAACAGTATTGGATATTAAAGTGCATCGTACGATCGGTGTGTTTCAGCAACCCGTTGTTTGGTTTGATCTCGTCTGCTTATAACAATATCTCGCCGGTTAATCTCTGTTCCGACAATTACAGCTGCTACTTCAGGGGCCGTTGGAGCATTGAAGCGTCTTTCATGCTCATTCAACGGCGTTTTATCTGCCCTGATAATGACTTTAAAGTCATCTGCTCTTACATTTTCTAATGCGGATTTGAAATCTCGGACCAAACAGTTGTGCTCGTGGAATAATGCTCGCAATTCAGCAATAATTTTCCGATATGTTGTTACACTAAATGCACATCGTCGATCAATCTCTTCCTCGACATTGTCCATGAAATATATTTGCAAATACTGTGCATCTTCTTCAGGCGCAGGAAGAAGTGAACCAATCTGATGATACACTTGTCCTTGGACTTTGAATGTAGGCATGAAATTACCATATTTCACAATATTCGTCGCTCCAAACGATGTAATTTGAAAGCATGAGTTGTATTTCCGAATATGTAGTAGAAAGTGTTTGGACTCCCGATTACCTCCATCCACATAAGTTGAAAGTGGTTCTGGTGGCTCAGCCAGTGGTGGCAAATTGACTTTGCCATTGGAGCAACACATGCCAGGCGTTTCTCTTTGAAATTTCTTAGCGCCACAATGAGAGCACAAATTAGTCATTTTACCAATGACAACATGGCAATTACTACTGTAATCGTAGTCTTTATCGTAATTGAACGCCGCTTTCTTGAGATCGATTCTCGTTCTTGATTGACTGCGCCGTGAGCGTTCAGTTTCCCGGCGCGCGTCCCGCTCTTCAGATGTTTCAGCAGCTCTTGAAGTAGAGGCTCTGATCCGGTCAGTTTCCCGACGTGCGTCTCGTTCTTCAGATGTTTGAGCAGCTCTTGAAGTAGAGGCTCTGATCCGCTCAGTTTCTTGGCGTGCGTCTTGCTTTTCAGATGTTTCAGCAGCTCTTGAAGTAGAGGCTCTGATCCGGTCAGTTTCCCGACGTGCGTCTCGTTCTTCGGATGTTTGAGCAGCTCTTGAAGTAGAGGCTCTGATCCGCTCAGTTTCTTGGCGTGCGTCTTGCTTTTCAGATGTTTCAGCAGCTCTTGAAGTAGAGGCTCTGATCCGGTCAGTTTCCCGACGTGCGTCTCGTTCTTCAGATGTTTGAGCAGCTCTTGAAGGAGAGGCTCTGATCCGCTCAGTTTCTTGGCGTGCGTATTGCTTTTCAGATGTTTCAGCAGCTCTTGAAGTAGAGGCTCTGATCCGGTCAGTCTCCCGACGTGCGTCTCGTTCTTCAGATGTTTGAGCAGCTCTTGAAGTAGAGGCTCTAATCCGCGCAGTTTCTTGGCGTGCGTTTCGCTCTTCAGATGTTTGAGCAGCTCTTGAAGTAGAGGCTCTGATCCGCTCAGTTTCTTGGAGTGTGTCTCGCTCTTCAGATGTTTCAGCAGATCTATTCGCTGACAATTGCCGCGTATGTCTGGTTGATCTTCCAATGTTTGATTTTTTGAATGGCATTTCAAATAATTTCCGGTACTTAATTTCCAGTGCTTAATGTTCGTTGACGATGCCTTAATTGTCATGAAAAATTAAAATCTTTATTATTTACTTTTTCCTTTGATTTTCTGATTTCCTTGATGTTCCAATTTCTGCTTTTACTCTTATTCACTTCCTCACTATAACCTTTTTTTATTTGTCTGCTTTTCTCCGTGCTAAATGTTACTTTTCTCACTTCTACAATTTTTACAGGTAATTTCCTTCACCTTCAAAAATCACTTTCACAATTTTCTACTTTTTGTTGTAACCTAGTCGACTGACTTTTAACAACTGATTTATTACTCCTTGGTTCTCTAGTATTTATATCCTCCTAGCGCCTTTGTTATTTCACAATCGGTATATTAGTAACATATGTTGTTTGTGGCTCCGCCCATTTCTGCTGAAAAGTTGAAAAAGTAATCTGGAAAAACCAAGCAAGCTGCAATCGACTTTCAATTTAATCGTCATTAATAATCGATTAATCGATCAACACATGTTTGATAATACCCCAGATGGAAATGAAGCTTATAAAAAGTCCTAAGCGTATGGATGGTATTCGACAAAAACAACGCATGGACAACAAAAATTCCAAAAATTGTACCTAGTTTTCATTAAAAGAAAGTATTTTTTCTATATATATATAATAAAATGGATGTTGGTATGTATGTAGGTATATCAGATTAATAAACTCAAAAACTACTCGACCGATTTTTATGCGGTTTTTGATGATCCGCGCACTGCCAGGTGCAGCTTTTTAGCTATGTTAGATTTTAAAAATTGGAAACGGAAGGTCTTGTAAGATTAACGCAAATATCCTTTTTCCAAGTTTTTCCGGAAAAATTGACAATATGAGGTTTTCGGGGTCGCTGATTACGAATCTGGCGTTGGAATTTGAAAATTCGAAACGGAAGGTCCTGTAAGGATAACACAAATGTCCTTTTTTATAATTTTTTGTCGGGAAAACGGGGCACTATGCGGCCAATAGGTCTTGTGAGCGGACATAATTTAAAAAATGTGACTTTTACATTTGTCAAAACGATAGATTGTAGGTGCTGTAGAACCGTTTGAAGTTATTCGATATTTTATCAAATAATGGTACTTCAAATGTCCAAAAACAAAACTCGAAATAGATTTATTGATTTTCAATATTTTTTATGAACTTTAAAAAGTTACCATTTCCTTATATTTCCACCTAAACTTACAAACTATTAGAATTAGTTTTAAAATGGGGAAAAAAGGAACCAGATATGTTGATTTTGGGCTTAGTTGTGATATATTTTGTAAAGTACATAATTTTTCATAAAAAAATTGTATAAATGTTGAAAATCAACAATGGCCGCTAAGCGACGTTAAGCTGAAACCTTTTTTACCTGATAGAAGACACATTTTGACACCTAAAAAACCATATGGGATGTTGCGGAAATGTACGCAGAAAATACAGTAAACAATATTAAAATCATGGTTGGAGCTATTTTTTTACCAGACAAAACTGATTTTGACTGAATTGCAAATTATATTTTTATTTATTTTAAATATATTTGAGGACTAAAAATTGTTTTTTATTTTGGTAAAAACTTATTAAGAGAAACCAATAAAAAAAATTTAATTGGTATTTTTAGATAAGGGAAATTATAAACCCAGATTAATAACATTATTTTATTGCTCCGACTTAAAAATTTACCTGCAACATATGGCGATTATAAAATAGTTAATCAAGGATATTTTTGGGTAAATCCTATTGGTAATTAACACAATAAATTAAGTCCTAGAAATTATGGGTGCAATTAAGCCCCAATTAGTGATCAGTAATAAGTAATTAATTAGGGATCAGTACTGACTGGGGGTGACTCACGTAATCACTTATCCTCAGGTAGAACCTTTATCATTTTTTGGTCTAGGACTACTCAGTCCATTTCTAATCTTTTTACTGGCACCTAGTGCCGTCTATTATTTGCTAATTCAGTTGTTTTTCTGCTTGGGTATCCCTTACTGGGTTCTAGCAACCCTCTGGAGTACTTTTTGGCCATATGAATATTTTGAAAATTTTTAAGTTTGGGTTTTTGTTATTTTTTTCCTTATACTTCACTTTATTTTGTTCCAATGTTGTGCATGATCTTTACGCTCTATTTCAATAGCGAAAAAGCTGCTCCTGAGAACGCGGATCATTTTGGGAAAAACCGCATAAAAATCGGTCCAGTAGTTTTTGAGTCTATTAATCTCATACATACATCTATACCAACATCCATTATCTTACACATGGATTTAGAATGCCAAAAAACCAACTTAAAAAAACTTGAAAATCAACGTAATCCTTACAGGACCTTTCGTTAGTGTTATTGAAACTAAAACGCCGGATTCGTAATCAGCGACCCTGAAAACCCCTTAATACCAATTTTTTCGGGAAAAACGGGAAAAAGGACATTCGCGTTATCCTTACAGGACCTCCCGTTTCGAATTTTTCAAAATCTAATACCGGATTCGTGATCAGCGACCCCAAAAACCCCCTTATGCCGATTTTTCCGAGGAAAAACGGGAAAAAGGATATTTATCCTTACAGGACCTTCTGTTTTGAATTTTGAAAATCTAATACCGAATTCGTGATCAGCGATCCCAAAAACCCCATAATGCCGATTTTCCCCGGTAAAAATGGAAAAAAGGATATTTTCGTTATCCTTACAGGACCTTCCGTTTCGAATTTTAAAATTCCAACAGCAGAGCCGTGATCAGCGACCCCAAAAAACCCATAATGCCAATTTTCCGGGGAAAAATAGGAAAACGGAAATTTGCGTTATCCTTCCAGGACTTTCCGGTTAGAATTTTCAAATTCCAACAGCCAGCTCGTGATCAGCGACCACGGAAACACCCTACAGCCAGTTTTTCGGAGACAAAATTAGAAAACGGATATTTGCGTTTTCCTTACAGGACCTTCCGTTTCGAATTTTGAAATTCCAACACCGGATTCGTGATCAGCGACCCCAAAAACCCCATAATGGCTATTTTTCCGGCAGAAAACGGGAAAAAGGTAATTTCGTTATCCTTACAGGACCTTCCCTTTCGAATTTTAAAATTCCAACGCCGGATTCGTGATCAGCGACCCCAAAAACCCCCTTATGCCAATTTTTTCGGGGAAAACGGGAAAAAGGATATTTATCCTTACAGAACCTTTCGTGTCGAATTTTGAAAATCTAATATCGGATTCGTGTTAAGCGATCTCAAACATAATGCCAATTTTCCCGGGGAAAAATGGGAAATAGGACATTTGCGTTATCCTTACAGGACCTTCCGTTTCGAATTTTGCAAATCTAATACCGGATTCGTGATCAGCGACCCCAAAAACCTCCTTATGCCGATTTTTCCGGGGAAAAAGGATATTTTCGTTATCCTTACAGGACCTTCCGTTTCGAATTTTAAAATTCCAACAGCAGAGCCGTGATCAGCGACCCCAAAAACCCCATAATGCAAATTTTTCCGGGGAGAAATGGGAAACAGGATATTTTCATTATCCTTACAGGACCTTCCGTTTAGAATTTTGAAAATCTGATACCGGATTCGTGATCAGCGACCCCAAAAACCCCATAATGCAAATTTTTCCGGGGAGAAATGGGAAAAAGGATATTTTCATTATCCTTACAGGACCTTCCGTTTAGAATTTTGAAAATCTGATACCGGATTCGTGATTACCGACCCCAAAAACCCTATAATGCAAATTTTTCCGGGGAAAATGGGAAAAAGGATATTTTCATTATCCTTACAGGACCTTCCGTTTCGAATTTTGAAAATCTACATAGCTAAAAACCTGCTCCTGGCAACGCAGATCATTTTGCAAAAAACCGCGTAAAAATCGGTCCAGTCGTTTTTGAGTTTTGTAATCACAAACAGACAGACAGACAGACAAACAAACATCCATTTTTATATATATATTTATAGATAAGAACATTTTTTTTTTAATTTGAAATAAACCTATGGTGAATCTCTCACCCCATCCACTATATAAGCCCATGTATGATTGTATTTTCATTAATTTTTGCTGTTGGTTTTTTTTTTAGAACACTTAACAATAATAATTTGACATCACTACCGACAATAATATTCAGTGGATTAGTGCGACTTCGAGCCCTAAGGTTATCGGATAATCCTTTCTCTTGCGATTGTCATCTGTCATGGCTTTCCCGATTTCTGCGAAGCGCCCCTAGGCTGGCACCGTATACTAGATGTCAGTCGCCGAGTCAACTTAAGGGACAAAATATTGCAGATCTTCATGATCAGGAATTTAAATGTTCTGGTAAGTGTATATTACATGTAAGTGTATATTTTAGTTTTTAAAGGTTTGTGCCCTTTTAATCTTAGATTCTGCTAATTGCCACGTAGAGGTGTTACTAGCTCTTAAGTTAGGACTATAACCGGTTTATGTGGAAATTCAACTCTAGAGAATCAAACTCAAGGAGTAATTTGGTCAATTTTTATAACACTACACTGAAATACATTTTCTTTGTTTTTGACGTGGATACGTCTTGGATTTTGGTTATGGGGGTACAAATTAGAAAATCGGCTTGCTGCCATGATAACAAATTTGCAATCGATGATACTCGATAGTTTGTGGTGACATCCGAACAGAAACTGTGTTATAAGATGAGGCCTACATTAAAGCATTGTTTAGGGTATTTTGTTATGTTAAACTATGTTCAATTATTTTTTTAAAGATCAAAATCAAAATTTTTACTGCCGGTGCTATGCTGTGTTTGCTACTTGTAGTACAGGTTTCACATTTATACTCTTTATGCTCCTCCTTTGTGTGTGTTGAATCTGATGTATTGAATGTCATGTTATTTCGTTCTTTTCGCTCTTAAAAGTTTCGTTCTTAACGGCAAAAGCGTTTGCTGTGGTTTCCGATTCTCGTTCTTGGGAACGAAAATGATTTCTATTTAAGTTTTCGCTTCTTGTTCAAAGCGGTTTGTGGGTTTCGCATAAAAATGAATGAAAGCCTCGAGCGATGGCTGTTGGTTATGATGCACACACATAAATAAGTATGTATTTCATTAGTAAGAGAGCGATATTTCGCTCCCAGCCCAGCATTAAAGTTCTATTCAGGGTTGGGACTTTTGACTTTCGAAATCGTAGTAAATCGGCCGAAAAATAGTAGTAGAATCGATGAAATAGTAGTAAATTTATGTAAAACCTTCGTCATTATATATATAACTAATTTGAACGAAAGACTAGAAATGGGAGCGTTTTGAACACCCTACGTTACCAGCTAAAAGTTTTTTGTATAAATTTTAGAATGCCACAAAAAAAAAGTATGTATGTTATTTATTTCGTACTTATCTTATCATAAACCAATTATAAATAAAATTATTATAGCCGTATGGTGAAACCGAATATCTCAAAAACGGTGAATCTTATCAAAAAAGTGCAAGATCAAAACTTATTTAGGATATGATTCTACATAAAACTCCCATACATAAAAATCCGATTGGAATAAATTTTAAAAAAATCTAATTAGGAAGTTTGACTTCAAACTAGAATTTTATACAACAGTCCGCCGTTCACTTAAATCACCATACGGATTTTCAATAATTGCCAGATTGTCAATTATAGCTTTTGTTATGCTTTTTTGCAAAATATAACGAGCGGAGTAAGTTTTGTCGAGGTCTGACTTCATCAAAACAATTCATTCGTTTGTTTTAGTCTCAAAATTATCAAACTTCAATAATGTTATGTTAATCGTATATTTTTAATATATATACATATATATAAATGGAAGTTTGTCTGTTTGTCCGTTTGAGATTACAAAACTCAAAAACTACTGGACCGATTTTTACGCGGTTTTTTGCAAAATGATCTGCGTTGCCAGGAGCAGGTTTTTAGCTATGTAGATTTTCAAAATTCGAAACGGAAGGTCCTGTAAGGATAATGAAAATATCCTTTTTCCCATTTTTCCCGGAAAAATTTGCATTATAGGGTTTTTGGGGTCGCTGATCACGAATCCGGTATTAGATTTTCGAAATTCGAAACGGAAGGTCCCTTAAGGATAACGCAAATATCCTTTTTCCCGTTTTTCCTGGGAAAATTCGGCATAAGGAGGTTTACGGGGTCGCTGATCGCGAATCCGGTGTTAGATTTTTAAAATTATAAATGGAAGGTCCTGAAAGGATAACGCAAATACCCTTTTTTAATTTTGTCTCCGAAAAACTGGCTTTAGGGTGTTTCCGTGGTCGCTGATCACGAGTTGGTTGTTGGAATTTGAAAATTCTAAACGGAAAGGCCTGTAAGGATAAAGCAAATATCCTTTTTCCCCGGAAAATTGGCATTATAGGGTTTTTGGGGTCACTGATCACGAATCCGGTATTAGATTTTCAAAATTCGAAACGGAAGTTCCTGAAAGGATAACGCAAATATCCTTTTTCCCATTATTCCCCGGGAAAATCGGTATAAGGGGATTTTTGTGGTCGCTGATCACGAATCCGGTATTAGATTTTCAAAATTCGAAACGAAGGGTCCTATAAGGATAATACAAATATCTTTTTTCCAGTTTTTTCTGGGAAAATCGGCTTTAGGGGGTTTTTGGTGTCGCTGATCAATCCGGTGTTGGAATTTCAAAATTCGAAACGGAAGGTCCCGTAAGGATAACATTTTTTCCCAAAACTTTTTAAGTTATTTTTTGTGGCATTCTAAAATTTATACAAAAAACTTTTAGCTGGTAACGTAGGGTCTGCTAGTAGAACATAAAATAAAATATTTCCACCTTGAAATGATATTAAGTGCTACCATAGATAAACGTCCCATTAACATCCATTAATAATAAAGAAGAGATATAATAAACAAGAAAAGAGGTTTCTTTGTCGCTGCTTTCTTTGGCAAAAAAATATCATTTGGATTAAATACTTTTCATTTAAGTCAAATACAAATACCGTTGGCGCAAATTTAACGAGTTTTTTATTTAATTCAACGACCATTATAGCTCGAGAGATTAACATTGGTATGTAAAAGATCAAATTCACAAAAATACTCACGATAAGTCTCCCATGACATTACAGAAACTGAAGACCCCGAATCAAGTTCCATCGAACACGAATTACCATTCACAACAACTTCCAGAGTTATCGGTCCACAGCTGTTGAAGTTTGATTTACAAGAAAACAAGGTTAGATCAGAATTATCTAGAAAATTGCATTTTTTAGTAGACTCATTTTTACTTATACCTGTCCTACCACACATTTTCTTCAAATGACCCTTTTGCTTACACTTGTCACATTTAAAATTTTTAAGC
This sequence comes from Chrysopilus asiliformis, assembly GCA_964034945.1. Classification (NCBI taxonomy): domain Eukaryota; kingdom Metazoa; phylum Arthropoda; class Insecta; order Diptera; family Rhagionidae; genus Chrysopilus; species Chrysopilus asiliformis. The sequence goes on along the minus strand of OZ035962.1, from coordinate 53,034,140 downwards.
CTGCAATTCGTTTCGTGATTATACGTATATCCGCATCTCCAGCAACATTTATTGCTTCCCGAGTTGCGCTGAGCGTTGTTGTCATGTTCAGATTTTACTCCACTGCTGCCACTGCCATGATTAATTTCGTCTCTTTTGACCTCAGATGAAAAATTCCCTCGCTCGTTGTTTCCTATTTCCCAGGTTCATAACGGTATCGAATGCAATCCGTCGCTTGAGCAATTTCAATTGCCTTCTCCAGTGACAATGAAGGTACGTCCTCTAAAAACAGTTTGTCCTTGATCGGTCCTTTGTTGAATCCGATGATGAACTTATCTCGTACAATTGTATCAAGTTCAGAACCAGCAAAACTACAGTTTACAGCTAACGATCGCACTCGTGCCGCCCATTGTTGTACGGTTTCAGAGCTCTCCTTTGTTGCACAATAGAATTTATAGCGTTCTGAAAATCTCGACACTCATGGCTTGAAATGATTATCAAATGCCTTAACTAGACTTTCAAACGTTGTATCATCTATTTTGTCAGGATGAAGTAGACTGCTTAATAATTTAAATGATTCCTCAGTTAAAGTGTTTAAAAGCAATGCCTTTTTCTTAGCTCCACCGGTGTCGCCGATATCATTAGCGATGAAAAAACTGTTTAGTTGGCTCTTAAAAATAGACCAACCATTTCGCTGATAATCGAATTTGCTGATGTTTCCCAAACTAAGAGTTTTAAACCGTTTAAGTCACCCGGACCGGACGGTATAATACCAGCTGAAATTCAGAAAGTTTCAGACTTAGCCCTCCCCTGGCTCGAAATAATTTTCCAAGCCTGCATTAACCTAGTCTATATCACTGGACCTCAAAGAATACATGAATTCCTTCAAATCCTGGAAGCGGAGGACTGCAAAGTGGTATCTTACGCGGACGACGTTGCTATAGCTTTTTCAGGAAACTATCCTACAACTTTGAAAGAGCTAACTCAGAACCCTTTCTCTAAACTATCTACTTGGACAAACAAATGCGGTTTAGCGGTTAATTCGCTGAAAACCGAAATAGTCCTCTTCACCAGGAAATATAAAATTCCTCAAATAGACCCACTCTCCATAAATGGTACCGGCCTAGTCTGTACAGACAGGGCCAAATACCTGGGTATTATTCTGAATACTCAGGAAAGGATTAAAAAAGCCTCAGTGGCCCTCTACTCGTGTAAACGAGCCATTGGATCAAAATGGGGAATGAAACCATACATGGTTCACTGGCTCTACACGTGCGTTATCAGACCCATACTTATCTTTAGACAAAGCTAGGGAAAATACAGAGAATGGCGTCAGTGTGTATAAGCGAAGCATTGAGAACTACTCCTACGAAGGCACTGGAAACCCTTCTACATTTGGTTCCACCCATAAGACTAAAAGCCTCATTAAAAGTACATTCCAGTATTCTTAAGAATTTTCAAGTAGTTCCGAGAAATATAGATTACACTATATCCAAACCTTTCTTTGAAAGGAACTTCACCACAATCATCCCTTCCAGGCAACAATGGGAGGATGGTACTATACAAAACTGTAACACTGTACACTTTTACACAGATGGATCCAAATTGGATGAGAGAATGGGTAGAGGGATCTACTCTGGTCATTTAACCCATTCGGTATTTTGATGCCATATGGCATCATGCTAAAAAATTTGAATTGTCTTATTATTTATTTATTTTCAACACTCTATTCTCATTCAGTGCATTTGTGACCCAATTTTGATTTTTTGAGTAAAAAGCTGGACTACAGTAGACGTATTTGGAAAAAATAAAAAATTTCGATTTTTTTTTGTTTTAAATGAATACTAATAGCTTAAACATCATTAATTTGTATAGAGAGAATCTTTAACCCCCATAGAAAAAAACATGTACCGAACGGGTTAAAGATCAGTCAATGCCTCCGCCTACCGGATCACTGTAGTGTATTTCAGCCCGAAATAATGGCAATCGAGTGGCTCAAAAACAATGTTGTATCTTCTAGAGATATTAGCATTTTTACCGACAGCCAAGCGGCAATAAAATCCCTAGAATCTATCGCACTCACATCAAAGGTGGCACGGGAGTGTAAGGCATGAGATGTCTGAATACTTCAACATCAACATCGTGTGGGTGCCCGGACATAGCGATATAGATGGGAATGAGAAAGCAGGTGAACTTGCTAGGAGAAGCACAATTGCGCCAGCTCCACCTGAAAAAAGAGCATAGGTATACCTATGGCAACGTGCAAACTACTGTTAAGCTCTGAAGCTCTAAACCAGTGGTTCTTAACCGGTGCTCCGCCAGCTTGTTGCAAGTGCTCCGCGAAATATTTGTGTGAGCTCGGTTTCTCGACATTAACCAATATAAAAACTAAGAAACGCGCAAGACTTACTAATTTAGACGAAGAATTAAGAATAGCTATATCAAATATTAGACCTAATATCGCTGAAATCTGCAAAAACCGACAAGCTCAGGTATCACATTAAATGATTTTCGCCTCAAATAAATTTTATTAGAGTATATAATGTTTTTATACCCGTATGGTGAAATTAAAGGGTATATTAACTTTGCCTTACCGTTTGTAACGCCAAGATCCCGTCATCACACACAAAAATGAATTACACCAGTGTGTTTAGAATGATAAAAATAATTAATTTTTGCATGTCCGTCCGTCTGTCCGTCCATCTGTGGCGCGGATTGAGCTATAGACTTGAAATTTTTCGCAGATCGGTTTTTCGTAAAATGCGAGGCTAAGTTCGTTAATGGGCAAAAATGGACCATACGAACGAAAACGTTTTTTGCGAATATCTCAGAAACGGTGCATCTGATCAAAGAAGTGAAAGAACATAAAACTCCCATACATCAAAATCCGATTGGAATAAATTTAAAAAATCTTTTTGGAAAGTTTGACTTCAAAGTGGAATTTTGGTAGAACTGCTTGAATTATGATACAAATATCACCATACGGGTTTTGAATAATTGCCAGATTGGCAATTATAGCTTTTGTTATGTTTGTATTTATTTTTTTAATTGATGTTATTTTTAACTCCTATGTAATAATCAGTTTAGTTTTTAATAAAAGTTATGTCTGTTGGTTTTTGACTCTTTGATTTTTGTGCTCTGCGAATTTTTCTTCTGATCAAAAGTGCTCCCTGACTTTAAAAAGGTTAAAAACACTGAACTAGAGACTTGAAATTCTGTACAATTGCGTTTCTCGTTAATGGCTAAGCTAAGATACTACGCGTTTACAGTAGTCTAATGCAATACGAAAGTTGAAGACAGTAAAATTTCCTGTACTTTTGTATTTTACTAGAACTCGATATCTCAAACAGGCTATTTAAAAAAATCAGTTTTTTGCTATTCACTCGAACACTAATGGGTTGAAATGAATTGAAAAAATTAACATTTGCCACAATTTTATCTTTCACTTTATCCGCTATCTTTATCGTTGTATACAAAGTGTATCAGACATAGTGGCTAATCCTGAAAGGGGGTATTCTATGGACGATTTCATGGAAAAAATTGTATGGGAGGTAGTGGTCTATTTTTCACCCACACGGAATCACAGAGTGTCTACGAAAACGAGTGCCAAAGAAATGTGCATTTACATATTAAATCGAAACTCTGTGGTATGCCAGTGGAGCAATTACCCTATAAAGGACACCCCCTTTACCTCAGAAAAAATATCATCACACAAAGGACTAATGAACAGAAAACAAAAGTAATTGTTTTCCTATTATTGAATATTTGTTTTATTCGATGGTTCTGGCAAAAGCTATTCGGAATAACTGATCTCTGCTTAGATTAAATTCCATTTGGTTAGGTATGGTTAAATAGCTAACAGGCAGAAGAACCGAAAATAATTCTTGTAAAAAAAATTAATAATAATAATAATAATAATAATAATTTATTTTCTTCTAGAAAAATATAACATATAATAAATTTTACAATTATTGAAAAAGACAATGGTTTGCACCGTCTGTCTATGAGCAAATAAAAATTTAATACAATTAATATAAAGCAATGATCTATTCCATATAATAAAAAGTAAAATAATCTTACAATTAATACAAAGTAATTAATGAGGCAAAAATAAATAGCTTCTAATATTGATGTACGACAGTGACCATGAATTCACCCAGGTTGCGAACAAAAGAATTATTTTTTATGCCGAATACGCTTCCCTCCTTTGGTCTCCCTCTGACCATACTCTGCGCCGGAATCCAATGTAAAAGAAAATCACCGTGAACATTATACGCTAAGATCTTTAAATCGCAATAGTTGTTCCTTTTAGCTTCTAGTCAAGATGACGTTGCGGCAGGAGACTCAACGATGTTCTGCCCAGAGGCGACGCTAGCGCTAGTTGAAGTTTTGGGAGCGGTATAAGTTCCGCTTCGAATGGCTTCAATGACGTTGATCAAGTCTACGTTGACTATTTGTTTCAGCAAGCCGCAACCGTTTTTCCCCTGGTGAACCAGACCTACTTCATCATCCCAGTGAAAATTTGTGCCCTCGATGCTCAGCACGTCCGCCCTGACAGTAATCCTCGACGTGAAACCAGAGTCGCTAATCATTTTCTTAACAGTCTCCAGCTTATTTTTAATCCTTCTGAGCTCCTTCGGTAAATCGCGATGGATAAATATTCCCGAACTTTTTAGTTTGCTGGCATTCTTCAATATAATGGATACTTCTAGATGGTTAATAAACTCGACCAGTAAAATGGAACGGCCGTTCTTGTTCGTGCCGATCGTAGCCGCTCGGACAATACCGATGTTACCCGACAGCAAGAGGATATCTTTACAGACCTTCTGCACCACTTCAACCTCACTACCTTTACAATCAGCCAGACCATGAAAAATTAAATTGTTTCTTTTCATAAACAGGTCTAAAACATTAATGCTTTTTCTCATAGAGTTTATTTCACTTTGTTGACGGTCAATCTTGCAACAGTTTTCTACGCATTTGTGCTCAAGATCACTGACGTTCTTATCAATTTTCTCAATTAGCGCTTTGAGGGGTTCGATATCGTCCTTTGTTGCTAAGCTTCTTAGTTTGTCATCCAACAGTTGGCTAAGTTGAGCAAACAGGGTTTTCTCTACGTTTGTGTCCTGCAGTTGCGAAGCTTCTGAAGAGATTGGCGAAACCGAGGCTGAATGTCTAAGGCGTTTCGTCGAAATTTTATGGGGATTGTTCTTGCCTGCCATAATTCACACGTAATCGATAACCGCAGGATATAGAGCCGGAGCCGTACAGCACACCTTCCACTTCCAAGCAGTCGAAATACCAGGGTAGCCAAAAACAAAATAATACAGCCACAAAATAAGAACAGCTGAAATCGGCTGAACGAGACTGAAAGCCAGACAAATATACAAAGCCGACAACCGCTAAGTCAAGGCAGCCGAAAAGCGGTGTTGAGCAATACGCAAGCAGCAAATTACTGTAGCAGCAACAATGTAGAAGCAGTGTCACTTTGCAAGAACATCAAGCAAAATTAAAATGATAAAGCCAGGCAATAAATGCAGCGATGGCAAAGCAGCCTTTTCTTGCAGTAGCAGCACAAGCCTGAAGCCGGAACCGGAGCTCTGAAACCACGACGTGGAGCACCCCGTGCTGGCCGCTTCGAAAATGAAATCACTGGAATCGCAGCGGAGTTAGCCTCAAAAGTCTTGCAAATGGCGACGGTTACTTAGAAATGTGGAGTTGCACTTGAATCAAGTAAATCCAGCCTTTTTTCAACGTACACTCCCGAGGAATCACAACTAATTGATTAATTATGTCGTGAATAATATTTTAAAAACTGAATTAAAGAACTTGTCCAAAAAAAAATAAAAAATTCCGGGAGCGACGCGCCAAAAACCTCCTGTCACTTTCAGTGATGCCAACCGACCGAAAAAAATTAAACCAATTAGTTATTGAAGTTTTTTATATATAATCTTTTAATTTTAGTGAGATTTTTTTATATGTGGAAATTAGTTGTTTGCCGAGAAACTAGGATATAGAAACATACAGGTAAAGATATTTGAAATTGGTTAAGAAAAAAAACAAAAACGGAAATTACAGCAGGTTTATTTGAATTAAATCCACAGAGAATAATTTAAGAGGCTCGGCAAACAACGATAAAAATTAAGTAGAGGGCTTATTAAATCTCAAAATTTCATTAAATAAAGAGAAATGGAGTCTATGATGGCGATTTTTTTAGAATATTAGAGATTTTCTTCGAGACCACGTGGATATATTCGTGAATATAATTTTTTTGGATTTCTGGTATTTTCTTGCCAAAAGGAAAAAGGGACTAAAATGCTCATAAGGAGAAAAATATTTTAAACATAAGAATTGAAATCGAAATAGATCCCAATCAATTATTCTGCAAAAACTGCATCAAATTGATTTCTCAAGGTGGATTGTCTGTACTACAACGTCAGCTGCAAAAAAACAAGCCTGTATTGGTTAAAGCGACAAGTGTCTAGTTTTGGTGGATTCAACGTTCCACGTTACATTCCAGCCTTCGAACTTTACTCATCACAAAAAAAAAACAATAATAAAAAAAGTTCTTTCGAAAAGGGAAGTGAAAATCTGAAATATCAGAGTTCTTGCTTACTTTTAACAATGCATAAAAATGTATTTTTTGTTTATTTTAGCTATTAGAATAATTGTGATTGTCAAGAGTGTGCACATTGCTGGCGAGTATCAGAGTAAGAAAAAACGTACGTAAATAGTGAGTACTTTAAAAATGTTTTTATGCATTTATTTTTGATCTGAACATTTTGAAAGTTCAGTCACACAAAAATTGAAAAAAAAGAGAATTTGTTGTTAAGATTTTCAATTCACTTTAGAATTTATAAAATTTAATTCATTGTTTTTTTAATTTATATTATTGTGGATAATTTTGTTTTCCTATAATTTATTAAATTTTCGCATGCCTACTTGTGATTAAATTTAGAGGAGCCTCTGAAATAAAGAGAAAAGAATAAATATAAATTTAAATATTTGAATATAATTTTGAATATAAAAATATCTACCTGCGTAAGGTTGCGACGAAACATGTCTAATTGCCGAAGATTCCACTTATTATTTTTGATCGTTATTAAAGGCTTTATAATGTGTTGAGTTTTTAAAAAGGGGTAGTGAACGATGAAGGGCGGAGAAGAAACGGATCTGCATTTGTAACCAAGATCATCATCTTGGATTTAAACTCTCTTCATCGATTGACAGAATTAGATTTTTTTTGACAGTTGTATGGGAATAATAATAGGCACGTAAAATGTTAGTGTCCTTCGCAATCACTGGTGACAAGAACCTCACCACTACTGAGCTATACCCAGGTCCTTGACAAGCGTGCCAGTTATCAGTGAAGCGATCAGGCTCCGGGGTGATCATCGGAAGTACATATGTGAAAACTTATGTATGAGTGATGCAAAGTCAAAACCCCGGATTATCTGTTTGCCCCACGAACAAGGACACCATAACAACTCTTAAACTAATGAACCGATTTTCTTCAGGCTACAGTTTTTTGAAAGGTAATTGTTTAACTAGAAAACCGTTAATCACACAGACTTATTTTCTACAGGTATTTATAGGAAAGAAATTAGCGAATTAAAACATACATTAAAACGAGAAACAATATGAGAAGTGAATGGACATTTGTTTTGTTTTGAGTTTCTATTGCCTTTATCAGTCGTGAAAGTTTTTTCTGTTGTCCTAATTAGGACCTAATTCAGGTTTAACAGAAAAAACTTTCACGGCTGATAAAGGCAATAAAAACTCAAAACAAAACAAATGTCCATTCATTTGAATTACAGTCGAAAACCATTCGCATTTGCAATAGTAAATGCACAACAATATGAGAAGTGTTCAAAAAAATGACATTTAACGAAAAATTAATATCAAAAATTAACTTCGGGGACCAATATCTTCGGACTCTGACATATGAAACTGCAAAGAATAAACTAAGGGTCATAAAATGTTCAAGGGAATTAAAGATACTGTAGAATCTCGGTAATTCATAGCCCGATACTTTGTATATCCCGCTAATTCATAAAAATTTGCCGTTACGCAAAAAAAATGACTTTTTCTCTCCCAATTTTGATTAGTTTTTCGCGGTTTTCTTCCAATTTTAGTTTGTTTACCATTTTTTAGTTCCCGTTATGCTAGCTAAACACATTTAGAATAGTTATGTTACCTAAACACGTTACGAAGAGTTTTGAACAATCTTATTTCCAAAATTTTATTGAATTTTGAGTTTAAAAACTTATGTCGAGCTTACATTTTTTATGTGCAAGAAGTAGGCTGAGCACACTTAATTTTTTAAGAATTGCATAACAATAACCGCATACATGGCTTACATTACCAAATGATTACGGATTATTTTCAAAATCAAATTTTCCAAATCACACACATGTATAGTGATTTTTATTTACGTAAATAAAAAACTCGTTAATTCGTATTTTTTCTTCTTTTTTTACCCTCGAAAGTTCGTAATCCCGCTAATTCGAATATCCCGATAATTCGTATTTTTTCCTTCCGTTCCTTGAAATATGAATTATCGGGATTCTACTATATTAAGATTCTCCACATTTTTTACGATAAATCGATATCTTTTACCGTTATCAATATATATAGTTCTAGAACTCTCAGAACCAAATTTGATCAGGATTGTGTCATAACAACAAATAGACTATTTTAACGCAGTTAATTTAATTTCGACATTTTTCGGGGAAGAAATTAGAGATATCGAAAAAAACATCGATATTTTTTGAACCCTAGAAGATTTATATTATGGTTCATGATATAAAAAATTCCTACACTTGCTATAAAAATTTTATTTCCACATATTTCAGAAGTATTTTTCTTGCTTTGTTTGCGTTTTGATTTTCATCCAATAATTTGATGAATTTAGAGAGTTCGATTTGAATTTGAGTCGCTTTTGTTTTAAAACGCTGTGGGTTATACAGAAATGTTGCATAACTACAGCGCGGCGTTGCAAGGGTGGGGTTCACTCCGGCAGAAACTTGTTCGCGAAAATTTTTTGTTATTGATTTCTTACCGACTCTCAATATTTTACCAACACAGAGCAACCACTTTCTAGGTCCTGTACAAGTTTTCAATTTTAAACTTCTCTGAAAGAGACTTTTTATAGACATCATAGAAAAGCTTACTCCTAGTTCAGCCCCCAAGAATACCCCCGCCCTCCCCTGGCTACGAGCCTCCGTCAACCATAATCGCGTTGAAGGCACCTTCACGTCATTAGATTATCTAAACCAGGGCCAGGCAAGCTTTGAAAGTTCTCGGGCATCCACTAACACTGACAAGCGATTTACTTGTTTATATGGCTTACTCTCCGAGCCAAGTTCAAACTTTGTTGAAAGTTCTTTTTCGTTATGCTTGGTTTTGACACTGTTAATTGTTTTACTTTACGTTAAAAAAAAGTTTTGATAATGGAAAACTTTTATATCAAATTCCCGAATTACAATCGGAAAATAATAATTTCATTAAATCAAAAACATTAATTTGATCAATTGATATTTTATGAAACGACTGAAAATGCCTATTTAAATCGTATTTTTTTATTGTTTTAATTTCCTGAAATCATAGTAAACCTTGCATTGTGTTCACAAAGCATAAGAAAACAATCATGTCCAAAATTCGTGTCGTCTTTTGAGACAGAACGCTTCATGATTTTCAGCAGTGTTAAATTTTTCATGATTTTCAGCAGTGTGAAATACACCACTGCTTCAGTCAATGTCCTAATAACAACTGAGCTAATAAAATCTCTCGCATAAATGGCCTTCCTTAGAACTCAGCAAAGCTCCATGATATGCAAAATGCACAAGTGGAAGCAGAACGGGTTATATGCAAGGTGAAACAGATTATTTCTTTCATATGCGTATGTATGTAGTTTGCGTACAAGCCAGAATGAAACGGGTAGCATGAAGAATCGATGGATAAAAGGGCAATTTTAGCCTCGAAGTTGCCCTTGGTGCACATGGCCGCAGAGCGCTGATCTAAACAATCCTATAATACGAGGAATGTTTGCACAACGATCTCGAAAACCCGCCTAACGATTTTCACGAAACTTGGGTATTAAGGATTTTCGGTGACAAGGAATCGATCTAGATAGGCCTCACCTCTGAGAAAATTCCCCTCGATACCCCTCGCCTGGTATCTTCGAATTGGGTGGTCCGATCTTAATGAAACTTTACAGTATTACTAAAGGGGCTAAGGACTTTCGATTTTTCCGCTACAAACCTGACTTTTCCCTCCCCTCGATACCCCTCGCCTGGTGTCTTCGAGTTACGTCCAGGTATCTTAGTGAAATTTACTAGTGGACAAATTCCCAATATTTGCCTAGCAAATGGTCTTGATTTTCCTGTGATACCCGAATGTCTTCAAGGACTGGAGTGCCTAGAACAACGGTTAATAGCCCCCCGAATTCCATTTCTGCAAATCAGAGCCTTAGGTTGTGACCGACAGTGCGGGTTAAAAGGGGCTTGTGTCAATGTTCCTATTTCCCTTAACACCACAGTTAGTGCACTTCCTAGAACTTTTGATAACACTCACGTTATTCAGGTTCACTTAAAGCGTAGATTACAATACGCCCATAGTTTTTTGGTCGAAAGCATTCGTCCATCCAAAGTTTTTGCCGCAATCCAATATTTAATAAGGCAGCCCTTATATATTGAAGATGGTGTGACCTTGTCGGACAATTGGTTACAGCAATATCCTAATCCTGATGATAGAGCAACGTTTACAGTCACACAACAAGACAGAGAAATTGTCAATTCTCTATTGGATAGAACTATTGAAGAAAATATAGACAATATTGACCAATTAGATCCTGAAGACGTCAACCCGGGAGGGCAAGAGACCCTTCTCGAAAATATTCCACTGGAAAATATTGCCCTAGCTCCTGGTGAAAGTCAAAGACCGGTCGATTTAGTTTTCGATAGACATGCAGAAGAATTATCTTTCCCCTCCATATATTGTGGACAACCTCGGATAACAAATTTAACTTACTGCAAAATCGCGCGTTCCGAAATTCGACGGTATGATCGTCGATGCACTACAAATGAAAAGATCTTTTATACGTACAAAAAAAAACGAGCTTATCTCTATCAAAAACTCTATTTCAATTTGCCTAAGGAAAAAGAGTCGCGGTAGTCGTTCCCACACAGCTGGAGATTTGGTTAATGATAGCCACGTTGAAAATTTAATACAGCACGACGAAGGGTATAAAATTTTTAAAAATGTAAGATCGTCCCCATCCCATTGGGAGTCCGAAAAGAAAAAAGTTGTTGCTATGATTCGGCAATTTGGAATTCCCACTTTTTTCATCACCCTCTCGGCTGCCGAAACAAAGTGGTCCGAACTCCTTTGTATATTATCTGAAGTCATTGATAAGAGGGAGATCTCACCTAGTGATGCAGAAAATTTAGATTTCAGCACGAAAGCTAGACTCATTAGATCAGATCCAGTCACGTGTTCGAGATATTTTGATCATCGCTTTCGCGCCCTGTTCAAACTTTTCAAGCAGCCGGGAGTAATTTTTGGTGATTCCCATGTAATTAACTATTATTTTCGTGTTGAATTCCAACACCGTGGTTCTCCCCATGTCCATGGATTGTACTGGCTTCATAATGCCCCAAGTCTTGATCTCTCTGATATTTCCACTTACCCATCTGTAGAGAATTTCATTGATACTCATATTTCTACGGCCACCCAGAATAGTGATTTGGCGGAATACTTAGTCTACCAGAAACATTCTCACGCGAGATCCTGTTTAAGGGAAATTAGAGGTCAGAAGTTTTGTCGATTCGGCATGACATATCCTCCAATGGATAAAACCATTATTCTTACTCCACTCGACAATTCTGAACTTTCTAATACTCATAACGAAAATTATGATAAAATTAGAGAATATTTGAATGAAGCAGCAAAAACCACGTCCATTCCCAATTGCTCATTCGATACGTTTCTAGGAAATATTGAGATGTCTAGAGATTCTTATATTTCGGCGCTTCGGGCAAATTTAAAAAAGCCCACCATTTTTCTCAAAAGATCTTTAGATGCAATTATGCTGAACGCATACAATCCTTGTATTCTCAGTTTGCACCGAGCAAACATGGCCATTCAGTTTGTAATGGATGCTTATGCTTGTTGCGGTTATATTGTTAATTATATTAACAAATCTAATAAAGGAGTTTCCAAACTTATGCGCGAAGTCATGGACGAGATCTCAAGCGGCAATTATACTGTTAAACAAAAACTCCAACATCTAGGGAATAAATTTATTCATGGGCTAGAAATCTCAGCTCAGGAAGCAGTGTATAATATTCTCGGCATACGGATGTCAGAAAGTAGTAATGCGGTTGAGTTTATTAACACCAGTCCCCCAAATGAACGTGTCCGTATTGTTAAATCTCAAAAACAGTTGAGAGAACTACCGCAAGATTAAACTGATATTTTCGTCTCAAATTTACTGGACCACTATGTACAGCGTCCTGACTCCCTCGATAATATATCTCTTGCTGAATTCACCGCATACTATAAATTTTCATCTGTCCGTTCATCAAATCATAATAATGATGATGGAGAAGGAAATGAGGAAGTTACCGGCGAGCCACTACGGCTTAAGGATTCCAGCAGATTCTTACGAAAAAGAACCAAACCCTGTGTCATTCGGTATCGCAGATATAAAATGATTCAGGAACGCGATAATTATTTTCGAGAACAGGTCATGCTTTTCTTGCCTTGGCGCAATGAAGAACGTGATATTTTGCAGCAAAATTGTGAGACTCTCTGTCAACAATATCTCATTGCGATTAATACTGTTCGTCGCAAGTTCAATTGTTTTGAGAATGACGATGAGCTTGACAATGCCCTAATCGCTGCACAAAATGAAAGATTTCTTGAAAATACCGAAGAAATTCAGAATGACGACGATCCGGATCTTCGCCCCTTTCAAATCCCAAATGTTGAACCGAATATCTGAATAATAGATGATAATGTTCCCCAGGATAACGAAACCCGTGTAATAAAATTGCCACCACTAATTTCCGATCTAGACTTTTCCCAAATTATTCGATCATTAAATACCGAGCAGAGGCTGTATTTTAACCACGTTTTACATAACATAAAAAATGGAACAAACTTTTATGAATTTGTTAGCGGGGGTGCTGGGACAGGAAAGAGTAGACTAATTACTGCACTCTATAATGCGATGACAAAACGACTTAATTCGCGACCTGGAGCCAACCCTGATGATGTCAAGGTCGTTTTATGCGCACCTACCGGAAAAGCTGCTTTTAATATAAATGGAGCTAACCTTCATTCTATCTTTTCTTTACCCATCAACCAATCACATTCGGAAATTAGGCCCCTTAGCAGCGACATTGCTAATACAATTTATTCAAAGCTCCAAAATCTTAAATTAATTATTATCGACGAGATATCAATGGTGGGTGCCAAAATGCTATCCCACATCGATTCCAGATTAAAGCAGATTTTTAGAAGTACATCTCTATTTGGTGGCAAATCTGTTATAGTTTTTGGAGATCTAAGACAACTTGCTCCGATGGGTGTTTCAATCTAGTTCAATCTAGTAGGAATGATGTGTATGGCATTGTAGCTGGATCAACATTGTGGAATCTTTTTAAATTTTTCCCACTCATTAAAATAATGCGACAAAGGGATGACTTAAATTTCGCTACCGCCCTCAATAATATGGCGCTTGGGAAAATGACTAGTACTGATATAACGCTTTTCAAGTCAAGAGAATGCACCCCCGAAGCGGTTCCTCAGGAGGCCATACATTTATTCAAATCAAACGACGATGTAAATGAATTCAACACGTATAGATTAAACCTAATCCAATCTGATCCTGTAATCTCAGAGGCCGAGGACAAAGTCAAAGGGCCAATTCCGGAAAATTCGCGAAACCAGATTGCAGATCGGGCTAAAGAATTAAAAACTTCTGAGACTCTTGGATTGCCATCAAATCTTCTGTTAAAGAAAACCGCCAAGTATATGATAACAGTAAATATCAATACTGCTGACGGGTTAGTTAATGGCGCAACAGGGCAGTTAATGGATATAGAATTCGGGGTACTCGGAAATGGTGCTCGCGTGCCAATTCGCTTATGGATTCAATTCGAAGAATTATCTATCGGTCAAGACGGGCGTTCTAAACGAACACACTCTGAAAACTTAAATTGGACTCCTATAGAAAAATCAGTTAAAAGTTTTCAATATAAATCCAATTATCGAGTCGTAATTGAGAGGTCCCAGTTTCCGGTCGTCCCAGCCGAAGCTATTACTATCCACAAAAGTCAGGGATCCACTTATGTTAACGTTGCTGTTCATTTAACCCCTGGTATGACACGGGCCCATTTGTATGTGGCATGTAGCCGAGCAACAAAAGCTTCTGGTCTCTTTTTAATCGGGAAATTCAAATCACCAAAATCTCCTACAGCTTCTGATCCCGTTTCTACAAAGTTAGTATCTTTGAATTCAGAGAAACTTCTAACGCCTCATTTTGCAAGTTTGAAAGATAAATTCCTTAACAAATTTAGCGTTTTCTTCCATAACGTCCAAAGTTTACACAAACACATCGAAGATATTAAATGCAACAATTTAGTTTTGTCACTCGATATCCTATGTTTTGTAGAAACTTGGACATTGCCCAATGAGGAGTATGACTTAGATCAATATTCCATTGTCGCTAGTTTAGATAACAGCGGAGGGCAAAATATAAGAAAACACAATGGGATACTCTGTTTTGCTAAGAATTCAATTGCCTCACTTATCAATGTTGTAAAAGTACAACAAATCTGTGAAAATAATCATGTGTTCCAATATATTTTGTTTGAATTTCATGACATATTATTCCTAGCTTTATATAAAAGTCCACGTTTTTCAAAAACACGCGTTGTTCAAGAGCTAGAAAATGTGTTGCGGATACCTTTTTCTTGCAATCGAAAAATGATTATCTTGGGAGATTTTAATCAAGATCGTAGTATGAATAATAATGATGTGATGAGCAAAAAACTTTGCGATTTGAGTCTACGAAGTTTGTTAGACCAAAGAGTTTCGACCACTAACTGCGGTTCCTAAATCGACTGGTGTTTCTCCAATTTAGATACATCTTCAATTTTCGCAGATACTTTTGAAGAGGTTTATAGTTTTCACGACGCTATACAGATTGTTATAAATTCAACCAGCACTTAATATAATAGAATCCTACAAAATTCTTTGTGTAATTTAACTTTGTTGT
This sequence comes from Chrysopilus asiliformis, assembly GCA_964034945.1. NCBI lineage: Eukaryota > Metazoa > Arthropoda > Insecta > Diptera > Rhagionidae > Chrysopilus > Chrysopilus asiliformis. Next base: position 53,018,875 of record OZ035962.1, on the reverse strand, counting down.
TACTCCTGTTCCTTTAATGTTTTAGTCATAAAAGTTTATTTCTTTATTTGTTTTTTTTTTTTTTGCTTTTAAAACAAACATACAAGTCAAGTTTATATATTGGTAACAAACAGACAAATACACTTTACAAAAAAAATGTATTGGTATGCTAGTAGTTTATTGAATGTAGTTTACTGTAAGTAGGGAAACAAGTATTGTAGTAGTAACATAAAAAAAACACAAAATAAAAAAATAATAAAAAATAGTATTAGTAGTACATAAGTTAATTCACATAACATGTATATGCAGAAATACAACAGATCTATTTTCATAATATAACTATATTAACAATTTTAACAAATTCATGTCTTTTTTCTACACCTTTTCTAAAATCTTTTGTATTTCACATTAATTCCCTTCACCAACTAACATAACCTTTCCCAATTCCCATTCTGGCAAGATAACTTTCGGCTTCCCGTGCCCTTGCTGAACTACAAAAACAATGCATCACTAAAAAAATTGTTTTTGTTGACTGAGAAAGTTTAATTCGCAGTAGTTAAAAAATATGTTGTAAATAATTACTTATAATGTATAGTAAGTTAGAAAACCAAAATTAGTATGAAGAATAGAGTAATAAAACATTACACAGAGTAATTTTTAAAAACAAATTTCACTTTAAAGTGGAATTTTGATACAAATGTTCACTGAAATCACCATACGGGTTTCCAATAATTGCTGGCAATTATAGCTTTTGTTATGTTTAACACAACAAAAAGCGTCAAATTGGCCCCTCGCCTGGTATCTTCGAATTGGGTGGTCCGATCTTAATGAAACTTTACAGTATTACTAAAGGGGCTAAGGACTTTCGATTTTTCCGCTACAAACCTGACTTTTCCCTCCCCTCGATACCCCTCGCCTGGTGTCTTCGAGTTACGTCCAGGTATCTTAGTGAAATTTCGGGAGTAAGATTTTTCGATATGCATTCTAAAAATATGACTTTTTAGATATCTATCGGCAGCGATAAATAGTGATTACAAAACAATCAAGTTGCCTGAACCTCATTATACGAATCATGTTGCAATTACAATCGAATTCAATTATTCAGAGACAGAGGCAGAAGGAAGATTCTGAGATCGCCGAGCATGGCTCGGTCTTCCTGGTACTGATTATTTAATTGTTGAAAAACAATGAAATACAATTTAACACGTAGATTCTCAATTTGACGCTGGATGGAACGTGTATTATAAACCGTCTATTATAACCGAACGTGTATTATAAACTAGATTCTGTTGACGGTCGATGTGTTTTCTTCTTCATCTCATTTTTTTTTAATTGAAAATGCAAGATGTCGTTTTTAATTTTTTGTGACTGAAAGTTTTTGACTAGTATTTTATAGATATGTTACATACCAGAATTGGTTTTCCTTAGTTTTAAATTTTTCATAAACCATTTTCCGCAAAAAAGAATCTCTCTAGGCTATCTGATTAATACCCAATTGAATTTGGTTTTCCTATAATAAATTTTGCCGTCTTCACACTTACCCAGGCAAAGCCGGGTCCAAATTCTAGTTTGAAATAAAATACTGCCTTCGCTTTATACATTAAATAAAACATTAGTTTTTGAGGTTATTTGTGAACAAGGCTGTGAATATTAATATTTTGGTTAAATGAGTCTCGAATAATAATTTTCAAAGCCTGTAAATACAAGCAATATTTTTGTTAAATAAATAAGATATGTAATATTATTCTGTATGCCATGTATACATAATGATACCAAATCTTGTTGAGTTAAATCCAGTATATTTATTCTAATGTTTTTTTAGAATCCAGTATAAGCCAGTATATACTGGTATATACTAATTTAAAATTTTTATTAAAAGCTTTTATTTAGCTCGCTATCTTGTTTGTTTGTTTGTTTGTTTGTCGGGGTCAAATCTTGCAACCCAATTTTGACCCACTTCCACTTGTCCGATTGACTTGAAATTTTGCACACTTATATAAGTCCGATGACAATACAATATTTTCACTATTTCGTCCTTGTAAGGATAACGGAAGGTCGTGATTATCCTTTTCTCCAAATTTTCCGGAAAAAAATCTATTCTGGGGGTTTTTGGGGTCGCTGAATCCGAATCTGTCATTAAAAAGTCAGTAAGGATAACGGAAGGTCCTGTAAGGATAACGTGATTATCCTTTTCTCCAAATTTTCCGGAAAAAATCTATTCTGGGGGTTTTTGGGGTCGCTGAATACGATTCTCAAGTTAAAAAGCCTGTAAGGACATCTCAAATGTAAGGATATATATTCGAAGACTAAAAAGAACATAAAAAAATAAAAAAAAAATTAAAAAAAAGCTTTTATTAAAAAAGAATGCACTAAAAAGAAAAAAAATATTTTCTGGATGCTGTGTATCACAAATATAAAAGCTTTTAAAAAGCGAGATAAAGCATAAAACAATAAAATAAAAATTTATCTCGCTTTTAAAAAGCTTTTATATTTGTGATACACAGCATCCAGAAAATTATTTTTTTCTTTTTAGTGCATTCTTTTTTAATAAAAGCTTTTTTTTTAAATTTTTTTGATTCTTAATTTAAATTAGACCATACTGAAAGCTATCCTTTTCCTCAGATGACATTTTCCACAACAAATTCGGCAGCGTTTTCAAAAATTTGAAGAAATCAAGCGTTTTGTTGTGTTAAACATAACAAAAGCTATAATTGCCAGCAATTATTGGAAACCCGTATGGTGATTTCAGTGAACATTTGTATCAAAATTCCACTTTAAAGTGAAATTTGTTTTTAAAAATTACTCTGTGTAATGTTTTATTACTCTATTCTTCATACTAATTTTGGTTTTCTAACTTACTATACATTATAAGTAATTATTTACAACATATTTTTTAACTACTGCGAATTAAACTTTCTCAGTCAACAAAAACAATTTTTTTAGTGATGCATTGTTTTTGTAGTTCAGCAAGGGCACGGGAAGCCGAAAGTTATCTTGCCAGAATGGGAATTGGGAAAGGTTATGTTAGTTGGTGAAGGGAATTAATGTGAAATACAAAAGATTTTAGAAAAGGTGTAGAAAAAAGACATGAATTTGTTAAAATTGTTAATATAGTTATATTATGAAAATAGATCTGTTGTATTTCTGCATATACATGTTATGTGAATTAACTTATGTACTACTAATACTATTTTTTATTATTTTTTTATTTTGTGTTTTTTTTATGTTACTACTACAATACTTGTTTCCCTACTTACAGTAAACTACATTCAATAAACTACTAGCATACCAATACATTTTTTTTGTAAAGTGTATTTGTCTGTTTGTTACCAATATATAAACTTGACTTGTATGTTTGTTTTAAAAGCAAAAAAAAAAAAAAACAAATAAAGAAATAAACTTTTATGACTAAAACATTAAAGGAACAGGAGTAACAACAAAGTTAAATTACACAAAGAATTTTGTAGGATTCTATTATATTAAGTGCTGGTTGAATTTATAACAATCTGTATAGCGTCGTGAAAACTATAAACCTCTTCAAAAGTATCTGCGAAAATTGAAGATGTATCTAAATTGGAGAAACACCAGTCGATTTAGGAACCGCAGTTAGTGGTCGAAACTCTTTGGTCTAACAAACTTCGTAGACTCAAATCGCAAAGTTTTTTGCTCATCACATCATTATTATTCATACTACGATCTTGATTAAAATCTCCCAAGATAATCATTTTTCGATTGCAAGAAAAAGGTATCCGCAACACATTTTCTAGCTCTTGAACAACGCGTGTTTTTGAAAAACGTGGACTTTTATATAAAGCTAGGAATAATATGTCATGAAATTCAAACAAAATATATTGGAACACATGATTATTTTCACAGATTTGTTGTACTTTTACAACATTGATAAGTGAGGCAATTGAATTCTTAGCAAAACAGAGTATCCCATTGTGTTTTCTTATATTTTGCCCTCCGCTGTTATCTAAACTAGCGACAATGGAATATTGATCTAAGTCATACTCCTCATTGGGCAATGTCCAAGTTTCTACAAAACATAGGATATCGAGTGACAAAACTAAATTGTTGCATTTAATATCTTCGATGTGTTTGTGTAAACTTTGGACGTTATGGAAGAAAACGCTAAATTTGTTAAGGAATTTATCTTTCAAACTTGCAAAATGAGGCGTTAGAAGTTTCTCTGAATTCAAAGATACTAACTTTGTAGAAACGGGATCAGAAGCTGTAGGAGATTTTGGTGATTTGAATTTCCCGATTAAAAAGAGACCAGAAGCTTTTGTTGCTCGGCTACATGCCACATACAAATGGGCCCGTGTCATACCAGGGGTTAAATGAACAGCAACGTTAACATAAGTGGATCCCTGACTTTTGTGGATAGTAATAGCTTCGGCTGGGACGACCGGAAACTGGGACCTCTCAATTACGACTCGATAATTGGATTTATATTGAAAACTTTTAACTGATTTTTCTATAGGAGTCCAATTTAAGTTTTCAGAGTGTGTTCGTTTAGAACGCCCGTCTTGACCGATAGATAATTCTTCGAATTGAATCCATAAGCGAATTGGCACGCGAGCACCATTTCCGAGTACCCCGAATTCTATATCCATTAACTGCCCTGTTGCGCCATTAACTAACCCGTCAGCAGTATTGATATTTACTGTTATCATATACTTGGCGGTTTTCTTTAACAGAAGATTTGATGGCAATCCAAGAGTCTCAGAAGTTTTTAATTCTTTAGCCCGATCTGCAATCTGGTTTCGCGAATTTTCCGGAATTGGCCCTTTGACTTTGTCCTCGGCCTCTGAGATTACAGGATCAGATTGGATTAGGTTTAATCTATACGTGTTGAATTCATTTACATCGTCGTTTGATTTGAATAAATGTATGGCCTCCTGAGGAACCGCTTCGGGGGTGCATTCTCTTGACTTGAAAAGCGTTATATCAGTACTAGTCATTTTCCCAAGCGCCATATTATTGAGGGCGGTAGCGAAATTTAAGTCATCCCTTTGTCGCATTATTTTAATGAGTGGGAAAAATTTAAAAAGATTCCACAATGTTGATCCAGCTACAATGCCATACACATCATTCCTACTAGATTGAACTAGATTGAAACACCCATCGGAGCAAGTTGTCTTAGATCTCCAAAAACTATAACAGATTTGCCACCAAATAGAGATGTACTTCTAAAAATCTGCTTTAATCTGGAATCGATGTGGGATAGCATTTTAGCACCCACCATTAATATCTCGTCGATTATAATTAATTGAAGATTTTGGAGCTTTGAATAAATTGTATTAGCAATGTCGCTGCTAAGGGGCCTAATTTCCGAATGTGATTGGTTGATGGGTAAAGAAAAGATAGAATGAAGGTTAGCTCCATTTATATTAAAAGCAGCTTTTCCGGTAGGTGCGCATAAAACGACCTTGACATCATCAGGGTTGGCTCCAGGTCGCGAATTAAGTCGTTTTGTCATCGCATTATAGAGTGCAGTAATTAGTCTACTCTTTCCTGTCCCAGCACCCCCGCTAACAAATTCATAAAAGTTTGTTCCATTTTTTATGTTATGTAAAACGTGGTTAAAATACAGCCTCTGCTCGGTATTTAATGATCGAATAATTTGGGAAAAGTCTAGATCGGAAATTAGTGGTGGCAATTTTATTACACGGGTTTCGTTATCCTGGGGAACATTATCATCTATTATTCAGATATTCGGTTCAACATTTGGGATTTGAAAGGGGCGAAGATCCGGATCGTCGTCATTCTGAATTTCTTCGGTATTTTCAAGAAATCTTTCATTTTGTGCAGCGATTAGGGCATTGTCAAGCTCATCGTCATTCTCAAAACAATTGAACTTGCGACGAACAGTATTAATCGCAATGAGATATTGTTGACAGAGAGTCTCACAATTTTGCTGCAAAATATCACGTTCTTCATTGCGCCAAGGCAAGAAAAGCATGACCTGTTCTCGAAAATAATTATCGCGTTCCTGAATCATTTTATATCTGCGATACCGAATGACACAGGGTTTGGTTCTTTTTCGTAAGAATCTGCTGGAATCCTTAAGCCGTAGTGGCTCGCCGGTAACTTCCTCATTTCCTTCTCCATCATCATTATTATGATTTGATGAACGGACAGATGAAAATTTATAGTATGCGGTGAATTCAGCAAGAGATATATTATCGAGGGAGTCAGGACGCTGTACATAGTGGTCCAGTAAATTTGAGACGAAAATATCAGTTTAATCTTGCGGTAGTTCTCTCAACTGTTTTTGAGATTTAACAATACGGACACGTTCATTTGGGGGACTGGTGTTAATAAACTCAACCGCATTACTACTTTCTGACATCCGTATGCCGAGAATATTATACACTGCTTCCTGAGCTGAGATTTCTAGCCCATGAATAAATTTATTCCCTAGATGTTGGAGTTTTTGTTTAACAGTATAATTGCCGCTTGAAATCTCGTCCATGACTTCGCGCATAAGTTTGGAAACTCCTTTATTAGATTTGTTAATATAATTAACAATATAACCGCAACAAGCATAAGCATCCATTACAAACTGAATGGCCATGTTTGCTCGGTGCAAACTGAGAATACAAGGATTGTATGCGTTCAGCATAATTGCATCTAAAGATCTTTTGAGAAAAATGGTGGGCTTTTTTAAATTTGCCCGAAGCGCCGAAATATAAGAATCTCTAGACATCTCAATATTTCCTAGAAACGTATCGAATGAGCAATTGGGAATGGACGTGGTTTTTGCTGCTTCATTCAAATATTCTCTAATTTTATCATAATTTTCGTTATGAGTATTAGAAAGTTCAGAATTGTCGAGTGGAGTAAGAATAATGGTTTTATCCATTGGAGGATATGTCATGCCGAATCGACAAAACTTCTGACCTCTAATTTCCCTTAAACAGGATCTCGCGTGAGAATGTTTCTGGTAGACTAAGTATTCCGCCAAATCACTATTCTGGGTGGCCGTAGAAATATGAGTATCAATGAAATTCTCTACAGATGGGTAAGTGGAAATATCAGAGAGATCAAGACTTGGGGCATTATGAAGCCAGTACAATCCATGGACATGGGGAGAACCACGGTGTTGGAATTCAACACGAAAATAATAGTTAATTACATGGGAATCACCAAAAATTACTCCCGGCTGCTTGAAAAGTTTGAACAGGGCGCGAAAGCGATGATCAAAATATCTCGAACACGTGACTGGATCTGATCTAATGAGTCTAGCTTTCGTGCTGAAATCTAAATTTTCTGCATCACTAGGTGAGATCTCCCTCTTATCAATGACTTCAGATAATATACAAAGGAGTTCGGACCACTTTGTTTCGGCAGCCGAGAGGGTGATGAAAAAAGTGGGAATTCCAAATTGCCGAATCATAGCAACAACTTTTTTCTTTTCGGACTCCCAATGGGATGGGGACGATCTTACATTTTTAAAAATTTTATACCCTTCGTCGTGCTGTATTAAATTTTCAACGTGGCTATCATTAACCAAATCTCCAGCTGTGTGGGAACGACTACCGCGACTCTTTTTCCTTAGGCAAATTGAAATAGAGTTTTTGATAGAGATAAGCTCGTTTTTTTTTGTACGTATAAAAGATCTTTTCATTTGTAGTGCATCGACGATCATACCGTCGAATTTCGGAACGCGCGATTTTGCAGTAAGTTAAATTTGTTATCCGAGGTTGTCCACAATATATGGAGGGGAAAGATAATTCTTCTGCATGTCTATCGAAAACTAAATCGACCGGTCTTTGACTTTCACCAGGAGCTAGGGCAATATTTTCCAGTGGAATATTTTCGAGAAGGGTCTCTTGCCCTCCCGGGTTGACGTCTTCAGGATCTAATTGGTCAATATTGTCTATATTTTCTTCAATAGTTCTATCCAATAGAGAATTGACAATTTCTCTGTCTTGTTGTGTGACTGTAAACGTTGCTCTATCATCAGGATTAGGATATTGCTGTAACCAATTGTCCGACAAGGTCACACCATCTTCAATATATAAGGGCTGCCTTATTAAATATTGGATTGCGGCAAAAACTTTGGATGGACGAATGCTTTCGACCAAAAAACTATGGGCGTATTGTAATCTACGCTTTAAGTGAACCTGAATAACGTGAGTGTTATCAAAAGTTCTAGGAAGTGCACTAACTGTGGTGTTAAGGGAAATAGGAACATTGACACAAGCCCCTTTTAACCCGCACTGTCGGTCACAACCTAAGGCTCTGATTTGCAGAAATGGAATTCGGGGGGCTATTAACCGTTGTTCTAGGCACTCCAGTCCTTGAAGACATTCGGGTATCACAGGAAAATCAAGACCATTTGCTAGGCAAATATTGGGAATTTGTCCACTAGTAATTCCCCTATGGCAGTTTTGGCAAAAAGTATATGTATCGATCCGACTAGGGAATTTCTCGGATAGATAAAATGTTTTGACAACGAATTCTGGATTATTTAGGTGTTTCCGAATAAGTGGTTGTTTTTGAATTTTTTTAATGTCAGACGGAAACCATAACCCCCCGCAACATATACAAATTTCGGTTGGACCCTGCCGTATTATATCAGAATAATTAGTAAAAAAGCGTTCGCGATTACGGTTTCTTTCACCTTGCAAATATTTCTCGCGTTGCTCAGGTTCCATTATGGCCCGCGATGCGATGTTACGACGGGACTGCCTCACGGTGTCTGCCTGACGATTGCTGGGTATATTTCTGTGACGTCGAACCCTCGCATTTGACAAAGTTACACGGCGAGATGTGATTCCGCGTATAGTTTCACGACGCGTTATTTGGGAAATAGTATTGCTACGTTGTTCTTGTCGCCTCCGGACCCGGTCGGAGCGTCTGACTACTCTAGCCGCAGTGTTACGTTCTTGTCCCCGATCACGATATTCAGGGTCTTGGCGCCTAACGGAATGTTCCTCGGTATTACGTCCCTGTTCCCGATCACGATATTCAGGGTCTTGGCGCCTACGGGAATGTTGCGCGGTATCACGTCCCTGTTCCCGATCACGATATTCAGGGTCTTGGCGCCTACGGGAATGTTGCGCGGTATCACGGCCCTGTTCCCGATCACGATATTCAGGGTCTTGGCGCCTACGAGAATGTTGCGCGGTATCACGTCCCTGCTCCCGATCACGATATTCAGGGTCTGGTCGCCTACGGGAATGTTGCGCGGTATCACGTCCCTGTTCCCGATCACGATATTCAGGGTCTTGGCGCCTACGGGAATGTTGCGCGGTATCACGTCCCTGTTCCCGATCACGATATTCAGGGTCCTGGCGCCTAAGGGAATGTTGCGCGGTATCACGTCCCTGTTCCCGATCACGATATTCAGGATCTTGCCGACTACGAGAGTGTTGCGCGGTATCACGTTCCTGTTCTAAAGCGCGATAAGACTCGTTAGACCGTGCCAAATTTCGCGCAATGCCGTCTCGAATGCGTTCATCATTTCGATGTTGGCTATTTCGACGGTTTATACGCATTGATTGAGTTCTAACCGTTTTTCTTTGGCTAACAGATTGTTTTCGTAATTTAGGCATTTTAACAAAAATCGAAGCAAATTTATAATTCCAGAAAGAAAAAAAGATATATTAGCTTACCTAGAGCAATGAAGAAAATAGCACTAAATTTAAAAATATATCCTCAGTTTCAGGAAATTTTTAGGTTCACTTCACCAAAAGTTATGTTCACTTGACAGAACAGATTTTAAATTGTTGATTAAATATCCTCAGTTTCAGGAAATTTTTAATTTCACTTAACTAAAAGTTATGTTCACCTCACAGAACAGATTTTAAATTGTTGATTAAATATCCTCAGTTTCAGGAAATTTTTAATTTCACTTAACTAAAAGTTATGTTCACCTCACAGAACAGATTTTAAATTGTTGATTAAAAATGTTGTTTTAAAGTCACTTTAAAAGTTAAGATCTTAACTTGCTGGTGTATCTAAAACAATATATGTCAGGTAAATTAACACGTTGACGGACAGTTGCGTCTATAGCCGTCAAGTTCAAGTTCACTATGTGACATGACGGCAATAGCCGTCCAATACGAAACGGTCGTTTTTAGACACTGCGGCTGTAGCAGCACAAATGTGCATTTACCAGCGTACAAGTAGAAGCCTAGTGTCATGTTTTCGAAAAAAAATTTAGTATGCAAGGTTAACACATTGAGTATGCACGTGGTTGTGAACGGAGTAGTGCGATCTTGTTTTAGTGTCAATTTTCGAATTTCACTTGTTTCTACTGTCCGTCAACGTGTTAAACATTCTAGTAATTAAGGGCATTATTATGACAAACACCTTTTGGGAAAAATGGATTTTTGAAAAATCCCGGTTGTAAGAGCCATAACAATAATCTCATTAAAAACCTAATGAGGTTTTTAATGAGATTATTGTTATGATTCTTACAACCGGCATTTTCCAAAAATCCATTTTTTTCCAAAAGGTGTGTTAGTCATAATGATGTCCTTAATTACTATAATTTTTAATTTACCTGATATGAGTATTTTCTGGGGAAATGGGTTTTCATTGGCGTTTTCTACCTATGGTGATAGTAGTTCAATATTTGACAGATGTTTTAATTATTCAAGTATTTTTTAAAAATTATTTAAGTAATTTAGTAAATCATTAAAACTATATTGGTACTATGACAAAAGTTTCGAAGAGTAAAAAATGTTTTTGATAAAGACAATATTAGCCCGAGGTTCAAAGTATCGCCATAGAATAAGGAATATATAGAAAAAACTCTGCCGAACAAATTTTTGACAAATTTCCCCTTCGAAGGGGGGAAAAATGTCCCTATCATTCACTAGCTACGGCCTAAAAGTTAATTACTTTTAGACTAGGGAGCACGAAGTAGAGAGAACATTTTCTAATCATTTTCGTCGTATCTATTCAATGAGATGGAGGAATCGAATGGATAATTTCTTCCGTGTTACATCGGATCCTCTTGCTTCATCTCACAGTGGAAAAATTTTCTCTAAAAATTTGTTCTAAGAGTTTTTTCTCTAGATTATTTGTTCTCTGGTATCGCTCGGCTGGCATGTTTAACTTTCATAAAAAGGAAGATAAGAATTGAATTATAGACAATATTAATGTTAGATATTATTTTACACCTTTCCGATGTAGTATCTAACGGTCCGTTCTCGAAAAACTGTGAAAAAACTGATGTACCAAAGGTCAGTTGCTTGTCTGATTCATCGAAGGAAATGTCGGTCTAATGTAATACATGAGACCCAAAAGATCTGCTAATGACACCCAATGTCTTTGGATCAATCCGTTTAGTGGAAACCGTAATCACACATGTACGGATGGATATCCATACATCAATTTTTTCATGTGTTTAAAACACACTGGCGGAATTCATTGTTGTGTATAACGACAGGCTGTTGGCGTATAGCCTTTTAGTTTCCCCATATAGGGTATAAAAGCGCTACAATTGTTAAAATTCGTTCGTAAAATACTTTATACGCTGCAATATTATAAATTTAATTGAGCGGCGAACAGTTGTATCAAAATTCCTCTTTGAAGTCAAACTTTCCAATAAGATTTTTTTAAATTTATTCCAATCGAATTTTGATATATGAAAGATTTATGTAGAATAATATTCTAAATAACTTTTGTTCTTGAACTTTTTTGATAACATGTACCGTTTTTGAGATATTCGCAAAAAACGTTTTCGTTCGTATGGGGGGTACCCCCCCTAATGGTCCATTTTTGCCCATTAACGAACTTAGCCTCGCATTTTACGAAAAACGAATCTGCGCAAAATTTCAAGTCTCTAGCTCAATCCGTGCGCCTGCAATCCGCGCCACAGACAGACAGACAGACAGACGGACGGACAGACGGCCGGACATGGAAAATTCAATTTTTTTTATCATTCTAAACACACTGGTGTAATTCATTTTTGTGTGTAATGACGGGATCTTGGCGTTACAAACGGTAAAGCAAAGTTAATATACCCTTTGATTTCACCATACGGGTATAAAAAAGTGCGTTCAATAAGTGCTCGAGTGTAGTATATTGAAAGTACCTCGGTAATCGCAACTATTGTAGACAGAGCCTGTTGCAATAACCGAGTCAGTTGCGTTAACCGAGTCACAACATTATCTGTCAAAAAGGGAAACATAAGTTCTTAAACAATATAACAGCTCCAAAAATAGGATAAAATCTCTACCATTTGTAACGTAGTTTTTACGCTGCTAAATTATTTACAATACTAAATAAATAGTAAATACTGTAAAAGTATTTACACCAAGTTTTTCATAAATCAAAGTTCAGTCGGATTAGCCTCAAAAAAATTCAACTGGAATATTATGATCCAATTCAAAAATTCCACTTTGAGAGTTTATAATCTCTCCATACACAAATTGTACGATTGCCTGTCAATTTTAGTTTTCGTGTGTTTTTTTGTTGGCACAGACTTGTAACAGCCATTATTTAATAAATAAAAACAAGGAACAGAGAATAAAGTCAACAAAAGATTTCCTGTAACTATTTATACCCGTATGGTGAAACCAAAGGGTATATTAGTTTTGCCTTACCGTTTGTAACGCCAAGATCCCGTCATCACACAAAAAAACGAATTACACCAGTGTGTTTAGAATGATAAAAAAAAGTTGAATTTAGAATGTCCGTCTGTCTGTTCGTCCGTCCGTCTGTGGCGCGGATTGCGGGCGCACGGATTGAGGTAGAAACTTAGAATTTTGCACAGATCCGTTTTTCGTAAAATCCGAGGCTAAGTTCGTTCATGGGCAAAAATGGACCATTAGTTTTTTGCAAATATCTCAAAAACGGTGCATCTTATCAAAAAAGTGAAAGAACAAAAGTTATTTAGGATATGATTCTACATAAAACTCTTATACATCAAACTCCGATTGGAATAAATTTTAAAAAATCTTGTTGGAAAGCATGACTTCAAAGTGGAATTTTGATACAACTGTTCGAATTTTGATACAAATATCACCATACGGGTTTTCAATAATTGCCAAATTGGCAATTATAGCTTTTGTTATGTTTTCAACAACAAAATATCTATTTAAATTTTTTAATCCTATGATCCACTTAAATTAATCGATTAAAAGATTTTTCATTCAAATCTGTGTTAATGATCAAAAAAAAATTAAAAATTTCAAGGGACATGGGTTTCACAATGGCCATACTCTAGTATTATGGAGTCACTTTAATTGAAAGGGATCGATCAAAATTCCCAACAACACGACTTCACAAAATAAATATAAATATTTTGTCGGCTAAAAGTGAAATTGTGCTAAGTCCATTATACCAAATTTGACAGAAGAGCAATAAAAAACCTTGTTAAATCATTTTAATTTTAATTTAAAGAAAACAGAGTCTCATTTAAAGAAAACTGAGCCCAATTTTTCTCATTTAAAGAAAACTCAGTGTTATTGAAAGAGAATTAAAACGATTTAACAAGGTTTTCATTGCTCTTCTGGAAAATTATACCAAATGGACTTAGCACAATTTCACTTTTAGCCGACGATTTATGAAAATCCAATATAAAATCCATTATGGGATTTTATCCAGTATCTGAACCTCGAATACAGTATGATACTGGAAAATCCAGTATAGTTAGTATACATATGTATATAGTTGGTATACGTATGTATATAGTACATCATATCGAAAGAATGTGTAGTAACGCTATTTTTTAATATTTTGAAGACCAAACTTGTGAATATATTATTTTTATTGTTTTTTTAACGAAATCTGTGAATATTTTTATCAAAATTCACAGTTAGAGAATTTAGATAATAAAATTGTGATTTGGCTTTAATGGTCTGGTTTATCTGTTTTAACAAAATTACGAAGAGTGACTTTAAGAAAAAGTTAATGGTTTTAATTCTTATTAGATCTATATCCAAAAACTTGTGCCTTATCTCGCACATTACATCTAGAGTTGTGAATTTGGGGTGGACATTGGGCAAACTGAAAAAATCGTCCTTCAATAAAAGTTTATTATCCCGAAACTAATTGACGGATTTTCTTAAAATTTTGGCAGTAAGACCTCAACTTATCGGACAGTTTTTGTTTTAAAAAATTTCAAACTTTTTTCAAAAAATCAGTTTTTTGTGATTCTCTCAAAAATTACCGGGTTTTTGATGTCTCAGTGTAAATTGAAAAGAATATTTTACTGTTATCCGCTATCTTTTCCCGTTTTCATTAAAAAGTAAAAAAATATATATTCCAAACTAGACGTTTTTCGAAGCGGTTGAAAAAATGTGCTTGGCGCACATGAGCATCAGCTTCCTGGCGAAGACCATCTGCCTGGCACTGCGCCAACTAATTTTTTCTACCACTTTCCCAGCTAAAGGAAGAATTAAAGATATTAAAGTTCTCTATATTTTTTAACTTTAGCGTGAAATATTTCAGATTTCGTAAAAAATCGTTTTTTAGAAGCTATTCGTTGGGTTAAAAATTGGGCAGGTACGTAGATTGTGTATAGAAAGTAATTGCTGTTCACGTCAGATAATTTTTGAGTATTAGGGGGGGTACCCCCCATACGAACGAAAACGTTTTTTGCGAATATCTCAAAAACGGTACATCTTATCAAAGAAGTGCAAGAACGATATGATTCTACATAAAACTCCCATACATCAAAATTCTATTGGAATACATTTTAAAAACTCTTTTTGGAAAGTTTGACTTCATACGAAGACTTGATACGAATATCACCATACGGATTTTCAATAATTGCCAGATAGGCAATTATAGCTTTTGTTATGTTTTATTTGTATTTAATGGTATCAACTTTTTCGACGTTTTAACCTCCTGCTTCCCAGTGTTCTAAAGGGTGTTTTTTTTGCTTAGATAGAACTTACGAAAGGGTTAACTGTCAAACGAGCTGTTATACTGCGCTCACTTTTTGACATTTATGATCAGTATACTCTGGCAAATCATCATGAATAGACTCACGCTTGAACAACGCTACCAAATTATCCAAATTTACTTTGAAAATCATTCGTCGATTCGCACAACTTATAGACTTCGTGATTTTTATGGCGCACATAATCGTCCATCTGAGCAAGCCGTCCGTCGAACTGTGGATAGATTTAATACAACATACTCTTTAAATGATGCAATAATACCAACACGTCGGAGGAATGTGCGTTCTGAAGAGAATATTGCCGCTGTAGACGAAAGTGTGCAAGAAGATCCAAATTTATCGATGCGTCGTCGGTCGCAGGCATTGGGGCTCTGTCCGTCCACTGCGTGGAAAATTTTGCGCAAAGATCCTGGCCTACACCCGTATAAGATGCAGCTGGTGGGGCTACGTGAACCAGTAACAATTGACGCCTTTGAGGTCAACATTGTTCGTGTGCTCGAAAAAGTAGCCCAAAATTGGATGTCCAGAATGCGCTTCGTCAAGAACAGCCGCGGTGGCGATATGCCCGAAATCATTTTCAAATGTTAATGCCATGTATTAATCTTTCGAATAAATAAAGAATTTTGATTAAAATTTAATTTTTTCTGTTACTTTTTAAAATTGGAAGTTCTATCGGGGTTAAAAAAAACACCCTTTATATGTAGTACATAGAAAAAATTATGGCGTAAACCAATATTGGCGCAAACATTTGCCACAATTAAATTAATGCGTCATCCACTAGATTGATCTTTTGCTAACTGTTCGGTACCGTCATAAGAATCTGAAAAAGAAAGCAAACATTAAAATATCAAAAAGGAGAACGAATTACAAACAGACTACACATTCATTAACTTCAATACAAAACGAATAAAAAACACAACAAATAAGACAACACGACAAACGTTTCAAAGATCACATTACACATAAGGAACACATAACATAAAACGCAAGGCGAACAAACACAACAAATAAAACAACACGACAAACGACTCGAAGACTACAGTACACATAATGAACACATAACATGAGACACTTATTTACAAAATCGACGTCAAGCAGTGCGCGATTTCACCGCTGGCGCTAACATCACATCCGTACAAAGCGCATCCACATTCCCACTTCATGACCAAGCTAAAGACCCTATATAAGCCGAAGCAATCACTTAGCAGACCAGAAGCTGATCACAACTCGAAGTGGACACTTCTCATCCAGTCTGACTGGCAAACTACCTTTTTAGGTCAAATGCTTTTTTAGCCAAACTGCCTCTTAAGGCCAAACGGCTTTTTCAGTCAAACTGCCTCCTAAGGCCAAACTGCTTTCTAAAGCCAAAACGCTTCTTTAAGCCAAACCGCCTGCTAAGGCCAAAATGCTTTTCTAGCCAAATCGCTTCTTTAAGCCAAATCGCCTCTTAAGGCCAATCGCTTCTTTAAGCCAAACTGCCTCTTTAGGCATTCATCATAAAATCACATCGCACATATCATTCATCTAGGGGCACGTTACTACTCATTCTAATCGGGGTACGTCACGCTGCTCAGCATCATCAACTACAACGCACATATCATTCTTCTAGGGGCACGTCACTACTCATTCTAACCGGGATACGTCACGCTGCTCAGCATCATCAACTATATCGTTCATATCATTCTTCTAGGGGCACGTCACTACTCATTCTAACCGGGATACGTCACGTTGCTCAGCATCATCAAACTACATCAATCATATCATTCATTGCATCGATCATTCCTTTAAATATTTGAATTCAATTATAATCTTTTAAATTATATTTCATTTTCTATCTTGTTAATTTTGAATTTCATTGAATTGTAAAATATTTGTATTTGAATTTAAATTGTAAAGTTAATATAGTTTTAGTCAAAACTTGCTGAGTATTTTTATTCATCTCCTTTGGCAATTTTCAGTTTACACCCCCCTAGCTGGGGTGCGTATTTTTTCTAATTTTGAGAGTTATGTTTATAGGTGGATCTGTTTCGTAATAATAACTTGCCTCAAACATTTCCAAAATTTGCTGTGAAATAACCCCTTGTTCATAAATAGTGATTTGATACATTTATAGAAAAATATTTTTTGCTATTATAGGATTAACTGAAAACGCACCAATGGAATGCGGTTTAGCAACCTTTTGTCCACATCCTTGCCGCTGTGCCGATGGAATTGTCGATTGCCGTGAAAGAAATCTCATAAATGTACCCCTGTCGTTGCCCGAGGATACTACAGAATTGTAAGTAGAAATATTTGTATTTATCCTGGATTTAGGAAACATGTATTCTAATCCAAAGTCAAACTTGTACACATCAAATTTTCTAGATCAAATATGTATGTTTTGGCACATTAAATTTTCTATTTGTGTAGTAATACTTATATTTCAAAATTCAACTAATAACTATTGTACTTGAATAGAAATAAATACATGAAACAAAAACAAAAAGTACACGAGTAGATTTACTGGAGAATAAAAGATAAGATTTTATATTATCTGGAGAATAAAAGATAAGAATTTGGCGAAAAGTCCCAGATTCGGAAATACGGTTTTATTTCTTGAAAAATTAGTTGATAGGTATAACATAAAAATAACCTTTGTAGCCGCGGACATGGGCGTGATACCCTAAATAGATAATAAAAAAAATATTTTTGATGTGGATATGTACGTCTTAGATTTTGATATGGCGGTACAAATTCGGCTTGCTGCGATGATAACAAATTTCAAAGCGATGATACTCGATAGAAAATGATTTCTATTTAAGTTTTCGCTTCTTGTTCAAAACGGTTTGTGGTTCTCGCATAAAAATGAATGAAAGACTCGAGCGATGGCTGTTGGGTATGATGCACACACACATATAAGTATGTATTTTACTACTGAGAGAACGATATTTCGCTCCTAGCATTAAAGTTCTGTTCAGGGTTGTGACTTTTGATTTTCAAAATCGTAGTAAATCGGCCGAAAAATAGTAGTAGAATCGATGGGGTGCCGGTCAATTTATCGTAAACAATTTATCGTGAACAATTTATCGTAAAACAATTTATCGTAAGAACAATTTATCGTAAGAACAATTTATCGTAAGAACAATTTATCGTAAGAACAATTTATCGTGAGACAATTTATCGTAAGACAATTTATCGTAAGAACAATTTATTGTAAGAACAATTTATCGTAAGAACAATTTATCGTAAGAACAATTTATCGTAAGAACAATTTATCGTAATGAAGATTATCGTGGGAAGTTAGGGAAGTGTTGGGGAGATGGGTCGGGTGGGTGATGGGTGGGTGGGTGATGGTAGGGGAGGAGAGGGGAGGGGAGGGAGAGGGGACGAAACATCATTAATTTATCCCCCCCCCCTTACATATATATATATGTAGGAATGAATAACTGATAATTACTTGATTTAACGAATAAACTAATACTGTACTGACGAAAACATAACATAGGAAACAACGAGACATACGATTGACATTAAAAAATATTGAAAAGGGAGTTATTAAAAAACTGTAAAAGAGAAAAGACGTGGAAATTATTAAGTTGCGAATTTCCTAATAAAATTGATTCAGGACATTTAATTGTTTTATTGTGGAATAATATAATTATCCTACAACTTGGGGGCTCAACAAAGGACTCAACAAAGGACTCAACAAAGGACTCAAGAAAGAAGCCATCAAAGACGACGAGAAAAATTGAAGAAATATTAAAAATTTAAACGACGCAAAATTTTAACAAAATGGATGAAGGAAAAATGGAAGAAATTTTTCAGAAATTGACGATACAAGATGTGGACAGAATGAATCAAAAACAAATAAAAGATATGTTGA
Source organism: Chrysopilus asiliformis (assembly GCA_964034945.1). Classification (NCBI taxonomy): domain Eukaryota; kingdom Metazoa; phylum Arthropoda; class Insecta; order Diptera; family Rhagionidae; genus Chrysopilus; species Chrysopilus asiliformis. The sequence goes on along the minus strand of OZ035962.1, from coordinate 53,000,159 downwards.
AATATAGACAACAATCTCTTCAAGGAACAAAAGCGGTGCTAAAATTTCGTTTAATGAAATTAATACCAAATCAGGATGAAGAGAATAACGAAGAAAATAATCAAGACGAACAACATCAAGATGAAGTATTTGAAGACGAAGATACTGAAAACGACGATGAAGACGAAAATGAAGACGGAAATGAAGACAAAGACGAAAGTATTGATGAAGAAGATGACGACGATGACGCTCAAAATAACATTGCAAGACGAAAAATAAAAAAAAGAGTTTGTATTCCTTCAAGGACAACGGAACGTATTCAGAAAACTAGGGTGTTATCGTTCAAAGATGTTGAAGGATCTTTGGAGACCTTTAATGGCGATGACAAAGTTATGGTTGAGAATTGGATTGAAGATTTAGAAGAAGCAAACTCTATATTTGGATGGAATGACGTGGAATTATTGGTGTATGCGAAAAAATTGCTTAGTGGTGCTGCCAAAAAATTCATTAGATGCGAAAAAGGGATGAATTCGTGGTCAACATTTAAAAGACGAATGATCAGAGAATTTAAGACGAAGATTAATGTAAAGGATGTTCACGAAAAATTAAAAATCAGGAAGAAGAAGACAACGGAGACATATAAAGAGTATTTTTATGAAATGATGTCTATTGGTAACCAAATAAACCTGGAAAAACAATTATTATTTGATTACGTTATTGATGGAATCAATGATAATGAGATCAATAAAATGATCTTAAGAGGTGCGATTTCAATGGAAGATTTCAAGTGGAAGCTGGATCAGTATGAAAAAATTAAAAAAGCTAATGTTCAACATTATAAAAATACGAATAATGACAAAAATAAAAACAAGCCGAAAGAAGATTCTACATCTAGTGTAATAGCAAAACAAATACGTTGCTATAACTGTGGAGAAGTAGGTCATCGTTCGATTGATTGTAACAAGAAACAAGAAGGACCAAAATGTTTTATTTGCAATAAGTTTGGCCACAAGGCTAATACGTGTGATCAGAAGAAAAGTATTAATCCTATTCAAGAAATTCAAAATCCGATGAAGAAAATAGTAGAAATTAAAAATTTAGAAGTAGAGGCTTTGATTGATACTGGTAGTGATGTAAATATAATTCGATCAGATATTTACAGAAGACTTGGGTCACCAAATCTGTGGTCACAAGGAAAAACCGCTTAAGTCGAGTTATGTGGTTTTAAAGGTGCATATTTGAATTCTCCTTATCCAGTTCTATATTCTGTCAAAATTTGGTTTTCATGCTGTACCCCTATGAGGAATGGCAGAGCAAAAACCATATAACCTAAGTCAGTTTTGCTTGCAAAAACAAAAATAATCAAAACTTTAAACCCAAATTACTCAAAACACGCTTTTTCGACTTATGCGGTTTTTCCTTGTGACCACAGAAATCTGTGTCGTTCAAATGTCAGACTATTGGGTTTTGGAAACAAAAGTATATCTACAGATGGAATTTTTTCAGAAGAGGTAATTTTAGATGGTAACAAATATTTCACTCGCTTTCACGTTGTTCCAATAAATTTTACAACAAATACTGAAATAATTGGGAGGGAATTATTGAGTTTAGCAAATGTAACCATTAATTCGACAGGAGTCTTTATGGAAAAAGTAGATGGAGAAATTTTTTCAATTGAAGAGGAAATATTAACATTTGATGGTCCAGATAATTTAGATTATAAGAATTTAATTGTAAATATTGTTAAAGATTATACACCAAACCAAACCAAGACGACAGACATGACAATGAAACTTACGTTGACAGATGACATACCAATTTATCACGCACCCAGACGTACTTCGCCGATGGACAAAAAAATTATTGAACAACAAATTCAACAATGGTTAAATGATGGTATAATTCGAGAAAGTTATTCAGATTATGCGAGTCCAGTAGTAATAGTGCGAAAGAAAGATGGAAGTCCGCGAATTTGTATTGATTATAGAAGGCTTAATAAAAAAATTATTAAAGATCATTTTCCATTACCAATTATAGAAGATCAAGTAGATAAATTACAAGGGGCGAAATTTTTTAGTACAATTGATCTGAAAAATGGATTTTTTCACTTAAGCGTAGATACCAATAGCCAAAGGTTTACTAGTTTTGTAACCTGTGATGGACAGTTTGAATTTTTGAAGATGCCTTTTGGATTAGCAATAGGACCAAGTTATTTTCAACGTTTTATTAATAATATTTTTAGACCATTAATGCAAAAAGGTTTCGTAATTATTTATATGGATGATATTATTATACCTTCTAAAAATGAAGCTGATGGAATAGAGAAGTTGAAGTGTGTATTGAAGACTGCTTCCGAATATGGATTACAGATTAATTTTAAGAAGTGAGGCGTTGGGTAACAAAACTGCCCTTATCCGCCTTAGGTAGTTTTTGGCAAAATTGAAAAAACTTATATTTTTGATTATTTGATGATTTTGTTTGGTTTCTTTTTATTTTTATGAAGATAGCGACATGATTTTAAATTGGGCAAAGAACCAAAAAAAAGTATCAAGCGGAATATTACATATTAAAAAAAATAATATGGATAAGGGCACTTTTGATGGCAAATCTCAGTTATAGATAGTTTTGTAAGTAACCAGTATGGATTAGAGCAGTTTTGCAAGCGAATTTTTAATATTAGCGATACCGCATATTGATTAATTTGTACACCAAATGAAACACATAATATAATAACAATCTTATATCCACATAATATTAGGTCTATTCGTTTTTTACCTTTTAAGTGAAGAATAAAGACATTAAAATTAAAAATTACAAACACAAATTAAGAATCATTTTTTTTATTTGGTTATAAAAATGAAATTGACTTATAACTAATAAATCGTTATCCTCAAAAAAATGTTCATTATGTTCTTCTGGTACGTCCTCCTGTTCTCCTTCTAATAGCGATTTTTGACTTTCAAGAACATTGACGTAATACTGGGTGCTCCTTCCAATCGCATTCGTAGTGTTTGCGCAAAAGTTTTCCAACATCTACCAATTTAGCACTCTTTACAGGAACTATATTAGGTAGTTCCTCTGGATCGACATATTCAAACCGTTGTCCTTTATTAAAATATTAAAATATATCGAGCGGCACAATTATCTATCTTGTAATGTACTTCTCCCTGAAGTAGAACATTGCCATCTTTTGATTTTTTAAAGATAATCATTTTTGACGGTGCGAATTTAAAATGCCATTGGCCTGGCTGCTTAATAGTATTGTTCATAGAGGACTTCCAGTCGTAAACAGGAACGTCAATTCCTAAATGTTTAACGGTTCCATATTGTCTGAAAATATCTTTATATTCCTGAGGAGTGATTATCTGAGGTTTCCGTTTTACAACCTTTTCTATTCTGCGGAAAACTCTATCAGGAGGAAGATATGAGTGTCCAACAATTGGAAAAATCAGTTGAATTTGTTTAAGGGTGGCAGTAGCTTTATTTTTGAACCATGTAGCTAAGATCCCTATTACAGCAGAATTTTTATTTTGGCCAGCACAGCCATCCGCACAAAGTCGAAGGATCTTAGTTCCTGAGAAATCAATACTATTTAAGGTATCAAAAATTGCTGAAGAAATTTCATTTGAACCTTTATATCGTTCATTTTCTAGCCAAGTGTAAATTTTTACTATGTCGCGATTCTGCAATTCTTTTGAGTGACCAACACAAACAGTGAAATTATATTGATATAGTTGCCTGCTATAATGGGCAGCTTGGTCAGGAACTCTAGGCAAAACCACATTTTTTTGGCAGTCAAACGATAGTGTTTTCAGTCCTTCTGATTTTTCTTTCAGAAAATCATAGAAAGCGCTGGCTTTAAGTTTGTGAACTCGACTTTGAATCATTAAATTAGTTTTTTCTAGTGAATAAGAAGATGCCTTAGCTATCCTTGATTTAAACTCCAAGCACGTAGAGCACTGATCAGTCCCAGGAGACTTGAAGCTAATATTGAAATTGTAAATGAAAATACTGCAAAAAAAGTGATATTTAACTCTAAAATTCTGATCTAGTTGCTCTTCTTTATACATGCGCTAAATGTGATAAAAGGCAGAAGGAATAAATAGTAGGCAATATTAAATATACAGAAAGCCAAACAATTATTTTAAAATGTTATTTGCATACTTATATCTAAAACACAACAAAAATGAGATGAGTTTGAATATTGTGTATGTGAAAGTCTGCACTTGGATAAGGGCAGTTTTGAAATCTCACAGGCCGCAGTGAGTTGCATAAAGGCAGTTTTGAAACATAATTCGAAAAGGAGAGTTTTGAAAATAAATACTCTTGGGATAAGGATAGTTTTGAATTAAAACTGATATTTCAATCTTAATTTCCTATAAAAAAATGACGTTTTTTACAAAAACTTAGTGTAGATTCGGAATCAGGGGTACGATTTCCTTAAGGATCTATCATTAACTCAATTTTCGACATGGTGGGAGAAGAGCAGTTCTGTTACTCACCGCCTCAAGTGTCAATTTCTTAAGAAACAAGTAGAATTTTTAGGATATTTAGTATGTGATGGATCAATAAAAGCATCTCCTTCAAAAACAAAAGCTGTCAAGAATTTTCCTAAACCAAAAAATTGCAAGGAAATACAGCAATTTTTAGGACTTACAGGATATTTCAGAAAATTTATTAGAAATTATGCTATAATAGCACGACCATTATCTGATTTATTGAGAAAAGAGAATGATTTTAAATTTGAAATTGAACAAGAAAAATGTTTTAATTTGCTAAAGAATGTTTTATGTGAAGAACCAATTTTGAAAATATACAATCCGCTGGCTGAAACAGAATTACATACAGATGCTAGTAAGATGGGCTTAGGTGCAATATTGTTTCAAAAACAAGAAGACTCTAAAATGTATCCCGTGTATTATTTTAGTAAAAAAAACAAACCCAGTTGAAGAGAAATATAGTAGTTATGAGCTTGAAGTTTTAGCCATAATGTGTGCACTAGAGAAGTTTCGAGTTTATTTATTGGGTATCAAATTTAAATTAATTACTGATTGTAACGCTTTTACTCAAACTATTAACAAAAATAATTTAACAGCTAAGATGGCTCGAAATGTATTGAAATTACAAGAATATGACTTTGAAGTTCAACATCGTACGAATTCTTTAATGCGACATGTTGATGCACTCAGTCGAAATGTTTTGGAGATTAGAGTAGACAACGATTTAGTAAGACGGATAAAATTAATTCAATCTCAAGATGATTATTGTAACGCTATTAAAGAAGTTTTAAAGATGAAAGAAAGACATAATGATTTTGTGCTACAAAACGATATTCTTTTAAAGGAAATTAATGATAGACGATTAGTTTTTGTACCTCGATGTATGCAAAATGAAATAATTCGATATTTTCACAATCAAAATCATTTTAAGGGTAAGAAGCTTGAAGAATTAATTTTGAGAGAATTTTTTATTCCTCATTTGACGGAAAGTATTAAGACAATACTTTTAAGCTGTGTACATTGTATACTTATTGATAGAAAGAGTGGTAAAGAAGAAGGATTTTTACAACCTATTGACAAAGAAGATCAACCGTTACAGACAATGCATGCAGATCATATAGGACCAATGGAGTTAACAAACAAAAGTTATAAGTATATTTTGGTAATAATTGACGCATTTTCAAAATTTACTTGGCTTTTTCCAATAAAAACGACATCAACAAAAGAAACATTGGATAAATTTAACATTTTACAATCAAATTTTGGAAATCCGAGACGACTGATTACTGATAGAGGAGCATGTTTTACGTCTAACGAATTTAAAGACTTTTGTGCGGAAGAAAATATAGTACATTTACTTACAACAACGGGAGTTCCGAGAGGAAATGGTCAGGTAGAAAGAATTAACCGAGTAATTATAAACGTTTTAGCAAAATTATCTGCGGAGAATCCTTCAAAATGGCATATACATATTTTTGATGTCCAGAAATGTTTAAATTCTACATATAGCAGAGCTATAGATACAACACCTTTTCAAGTTATGTTTGGAATTACAATGAAAACTAAAAAAGATTTAAATGTTGTTGAACTTATATCTAAAGAAGACAGAAAGTTTTTTGACTATGAACGAAACGAAGTAAGAGATCATGCGAAACAACAAATTTTGAAAATACAAGAGGAAAATAGGAAAACCTATAATAAGAAGAGAAAACCTGCGCAGAAGTATCAAGTTGGTGATTTAGTAGCTATAAAGAAAACACAATTTGGAGTTGGTACGAAGATTTTGCCGAAGTATTTAGGACCGTATCAAATTACGAAAGAAAAGAGAAATCATAGGTATGACGTGGAACGTGTTGGAGGAAATGAAGGTCCTTTCAAAACTACGACTGTGGCAGATTACATGAAAAAATGGGTAACGAATGTATCTTCCGGGACGGAAGATGGAGGGATGGCCGAGAATGTAGGAATGAATAACTGATAATTACTTGATTTAACGAACTAATACTGTACTGACGAAAACATAACATAGGAAACAACGAGACATACGATTGACATTAAAAAATATTGAAAAGGGAGTTATTAAAAAACTGTAAAAGAGAAAAGACGTGGAAATTATTAAGCTGCGAATTTTCTAATAAAATTGATTCAGGACATTTAATTGTTTTATTGTGGAATAATATAATTATCCTACATATATATATATATATATATATATATATATATATATATATATATATATATATATATATATATATATCTATATATACATATACATATATTAGATTGCCCACAAGATATATGAAATGTGCAAAGTTGTAATTTTTGTTGCTCCCCGTCCATTTTCGTGAAGTTTAGGTCAAAAAAATAAGATTTAAAAAAAAGTAGGAATATCTAGTGGAAAAAACCCAGCCAGTTTTTCATTGAAGTTTCAAAAATAGACTTTAAAATGGTGATTCGCTTTAACTGTCCGTAACTCCTATAATATTTAATTTTTCTAAAGACAACTTTTGTAGAGGATAGGTCTAAAGACAACTTTTGTAGAGGATAACTAGACGAACATCTAATTCTCACGAAGTTTTGACCTACGGTTGAAATTTAATGCTTTTTTGGTCCCAAAACAGCAATTTTTTAAGAACATTTTCATGAATTATTTTTTTTAAATGTATTTTTTGCACTTTCTAAAGGGTGGAAAATTTCTTCTGGAAAGCCTATGTTCTAGAGAATGAAATGTAGATTTATTTTAAAAAAATTAAGCCGATCTAAAGATATACGACATACATACAGACCGACAAACAGACAGATTTATGGAGATCCTAAATTTTTTGTCTGAAACGGATTTTGTACTGGTCAGATTTTTCCTAAGTATTCAAAAGTATAATTTTTTTTAGGTTTTTCCGATATTCTTATTTTTTATAAAACATTTTTAAAATACAAAATTTAATGGAATTTTTTTTAAATTTTTTTCTTGAAATTCATAATTTTTTGTTAAATATTCAATGAATTTTGCTTTCGAATAGCTTTGCATTGATATTTGTTTATAACGCACCAGGAGCAACAAAAACAGTATATCCTGCATGCGATGGAACAGCATTATAAACGTAGGTCAAAACTTCGTGAGAATTAGATGTTCGTCTAGTTATCCTCTACAAAAGTTGTCTTTAGACCATCAACGAAAAATTAAATATTCACGAATCCGGTATTAGATTTTCAAAATTCGAAACGGAAGGTCCTGTAAGGATAATGAAAATATCCTTTTTCCCATTTCTCCCCGGAAAAATTTGCATTATAGGGTTTTTGGGGTCGCTGATCACGAATCCGGTATTAGATTTTCAAAATTCGAAACGGAAGGTCCTGTAAGGATAATGAAAATATCCTTTTTCCCATTTCTCCCCGGAAAAATTTGCATTATGGGGTTTTTGGGGTCGCTGATCACGGCTCTGCTGTTGGAATTTTATAATTCGAAACGGAAGATCCTGTAAGGATAACGAAAATATCCTTTTTTCCATTTTTACCGGGGAAAATCGGCATTATGGGGTTTTTGGGATCGCTGATCACGAATTCGGTATTAGATTTTCAAAATTCGAAACGGAAGGTCCTGTAAGGATAAATATCCTTTTTCCCTTTTTTCTCCGGAAAAATCGGCATAAGGGGGTTTTTGGGTTCGCTGATCACGAATCCGGTATTAGATTTTGAAAAATTCGAAACGGGAGGTCCTGTAAGGATAACGCAAATGTTCTTTTTCCCGTGTTTCCCGAAAAAATTGGTATTAAGGGGTTTTCAGGGTCGCTGATTACGAATCTGGCGTTTCAGTTTCAATAACACTAACGAAAGGTCCTGTAAGGATTACGTTGATTTTCAAGTTTTTTTAAGTTGGTTTTTTGGCATTCTAAATCCATGTGTAAGAAAATGGATGTTGGTATAGATGTATGTATGAGATTAATAGACTCAAAAACTACTGGACCGATTTTTATGCGGTTTTTCCCAAAATGATCCGCGTTCTCAGGAGCAGCTTTTTCGCTATCGAAATAAAGCGTAAAGGTCATGCACAACATTGGAACAAAATAAAGTGAATTATAAGGAAAAAAATAACAAAAACCCAAACTTAAAAATTTTCAAAATATTCATATCGCCAAAAAGTACTCCAGAGGGTTGCTAGAACCCAGTAAGGGATACCCAAGCAGAAAAACAACTGAATTAGCAAATAATAGACGGCACTAGGTGCCGGTAAAAAGATTAGAAATGGACTGAGTAGTCCTAGACCAAAACATAACAAAAGCTATAATTGCCAATCTGGCAATTATTGAAAACCCGTATGGTGATTTAATTGAACGGCGTATAAAAATTTCATTTGAATTCAAATTTTCCAATAAGATTTTTTTAAAACTTGTTCCAATCGGATTTTGATGTATGGGAGTTTTATGTAGAATAATATTCTAAATAACTTTTGTTCTTGCACTTTTTTGATAGGATGCACAGTTTTTGAGATATTCGCGAAAAATATTTTCGTTCCTATGAGGGGTACCCCCCCCCCCCCCCCCTAATGATCCATATTTGCCCATTAACGAACTTAGCCTCGCATTTTACGAAAAACGGACCTGTGCAAAATTTCAAGTCTGTAGCTCAATCCGTGCGCCCGCAATCCGCGCCACAGACAGACAGACGGACGGACGGACAGACGGACGGACAGACGGACGGACAGACGGACGGACATGCTAAATTCAACTTTTTTCATCATTCTAAACACACTGGTGTAATTCATTTTTTTGTGTGATGACGGGATCTTGGCGTTACAAACGGTAAGGCAAAGTTAATATACCCTTTGGTTTCACCATACGGGTATAAAAATGATAAAGGTTCTACCTGAAGATAAGTGATTACGTGAGTCACCCCCAGTCAGTACTGATCCCTAATTAATTACTTATTACTGATCACTAATTGGAGCTTAATTGCACCCATAATTCCTAGGACTTAATTTATTGTGTTAATTACCAATAGGATTTACCCAAAAATATCCTTGATTAACTATTTTATAATCGCCATATGTTGCAGGTAAATTTTTAAGTCGGAGCAATAAAATAATGTTATTAATCTGGGTTTATAATTTCCCTTATCTAAAAATACCAATTAAATTTTTTTTATTGGTTTCTCTTAATAAGTTTTTACCAAAATAAAAAACAATTTTTAGTCCTCAAATATATTTAAAATAAATAAAACTATAATTTATAATTCAGTCAAAATCAGTTTTGTCTGGTAAAAAAATAGCTCCAACCATGATTTTAATATTGTTTACTGTATTTTCCGCGTACATTTCCGCAACATCCCATATGGTTTTTTAGGTGTCAAAATGTGTCTTCTATCAGGTAAAAAAGGTTTCAGCTTAACGTCGCTTAGCGGCCATTGTTGATTTTCAACATTTATACAATTTTTTTTATGAAAAATTATGTACTTTACAAAATATATCACAACTAAGCCAAAAATCAACATATCTGGTTTCTTTTTTCCCCATTTTAAAGCTAATTCTAATAGTTTGTAAGTTTAGGTGGAAATATAAGGAAATGGTAACTTTTTAAAGTTCATAAAAAATATTGAAAATCAATAAATCTATTTCGAGTTTTGTTTTTGGACATTTGAAGTACCAATATTTGATAAAATATCGAATAACTTCAAACGGTTCTACAGCACCTACAATCTATCGTTTTGACAAATTTAAAAGTCACATTTTTTAAATTATGTCCGCTCACAAGACCTATTGGCCGCATAGTGCCCCGTTTTCCCAACAAAAAATTATAAAAAGGACATTTGTGTTATCCTTACAGGACCTTCCGTTTCGAATTTTGAAATTCCAACGCCAGATTCGTAATCAGCGACCCCGAAAACCTCATATTGTCAATTTTTCCGGAAAAACTTGGAACAAGGATATTTGCGTTAATCTTACAAGACCTTCCGTATCGAATTTTTAAAATCTAACATAGCTAAAAATCTGCACCTCGCAACGCAGATCATTGTGCGCGGATCATCAAAAACCGCATAAAAATCGGTCGAGTAGTTTTTGAGTTTATTAATCTGATATACCTACATACATACCAACATCCATTTTATTATAATATAGAAAAAATACTTTCTTTTAATAAAAACTAGGTACAATTTTTGGAATTTTTGTTGTCCATGCGTTGTTTTTGTCGAATACCATCCATACGCTTAGGACTTTTTATAAGCTTCATTTCCATCTGGGGTATTATCAAACATGTGTTGATCGATTAATCGATTATTAATGACGATTAAATCGAAAGTCGATTGCAGCTTGCTTGGTTTTTCCAGATTACTTTTTCAACTTTTCGGCAGAAATGGGCGGAGCCACAAACAACATATGTTACTAATATACCGATTGTGAAATAACAAAGGCGCTAGGAGGATATAAATACTAGAGAACCAAGGAGTAATAAATCAGTTGTTAAAAGTCAGTCGACTAGGTTACAACAAAAAGTAGAAAATTGTGAAAGTGATTTTTGAAGGTGAAGGAAATTACCTGTAAAAATTGTAGAAGTGAGAAAAGTAACATTTAGCACGGAGAAAAGCAGACAAATAAAAAAAGGTTATAGTGAGGAAGTGAATAAGAGTAAAAGCAGAAATTGGAACATCAAGGAAATCAGAAAATCAAAGGAAAAAGTAAATAATAAAGATTTTAATTTTTCATGACAATTAAGGCATCGTCAACGAACATTAAGCACTGGAAATTAAGTAACGGAAATTATTTGAAATGCCATTCAAAAAAGCAAACATTGGAAGATCAACCAGACATACGCGGCAATCGTTAGCCAATAGATCTGCTGAAACATCTGAAGAGCGAGACACACGCCAAGAAACTGAGCGGATTAGAGCCTCTACTTCAAGAGCTGCTCAAACATCTGAAGAGCGGGACGCACGTCGGGAAAGTGACCGGATCAGAGCCTCTACTTCAAGAGCTGCTGAAACATCTGAAGAGCGAAACGCACGTCAGGAAACTGACCGGATCAGAACCTCTACTTCAAGAGCTGCTGAAACATCTGAAGAGCGAAACGCACGTCAGGAAACTGACCGGATCAGAGCCTCTACTTCAAGAGCTGCTGAAACATCTGAAAAGCAAGACGCACGTCAGGAAACTGACCGGATCAGAGCCTCTACTTCAAGAGCTGCTGAAACATCTGAAAAGCAAGACGCACGCCAAGAAACTGAGCGGATTAGAGCCTCTACTTCAAGAGCTGCTCAAACATCTGAAGAACGAGACGCACGTCGGGAAACTGACCGGATCAGAGCCTCTACTTCAAGAGCTGCTCAAACATCTGAAGAACGAGACGCACGTCGGGAAACTGACCGGATCAGAGCCTCTACTTCAAGAGCTGCTGTAACATCTGAGGAGCGAAACGCACGTTGGGAAACTGACCGGATCAGAGCCTCTACTTCAAGAGCTGCTGAAACATCTGAAAAGCAAGACGCACGCCAAGAAACTGAGCGGATCAGAGCCTCTACTTCAAGAGCTGCTCAAACATCTGAAGAGCGAGATTCACGTCGGGAAACTGACCGGATCAGAGCCTCTACTTCAAGAGCTGCTGAAACATCTGAAGAGCGGGACGCGCGCCGGGAAACTGAACGCTCACGGCGCAGTCAATCAAGAACGAGAATCGATCTAAAGAAAGCGGCGTTCAATTACGATAAAGACTACGATTACAGTAGTAATTGCCATGTTGTCATTGGTAAAATGACTAATTTGTGCTCTCATTGTGGCGCTAAGAAATTTCAAAGAGAAACGCCTGGCATGTGTTGCTCCAATGGCAAAGTCAATTTGCCACCACTGGCTGAGCCACCAGAACCACTTTCAACTTATGTGGCTGGAGCTAATCGGGAGTCCAAACATTTTCTACAACATATTCGGAAATACAACTCATGCTTTCAAATGACATCGTTTGGAGCGACGGATATTGTGAAATATGGTAATTTCATGCCAACATTCAAAGTCCAAGGACAAGTGTATCATCAGATTGGTTCACTTCTTCCTGCGCCCGAAGAAGATGCACAGTTTTTGCAAATATATTTCATGGACAATGTCGAGGAAGAGATTGATCGACGATGTGCATTTAGTGTAACAACAGATCGGAAAATTATTGCTGAATTGCGAGCATTATTCCACGAGCACAACTGTTTGGTCCGAGATTTCAAATCCGCATTAGAAAATGTAAGAGCAGATGACTTTAAAGTCATTATCAGGGCAGATAAAACGCCGTTGAATGAGCATGAAAGACGCTTCAATGCTCCAACGGTCCCTGAAGTAGCAGCTGTAATTGTCGGAACAGAGATTAACCGGCGAGATATTGTTATAAGCAGACGAGATCAAACCAAGCAACGTGTTGCTGAAACACACCGATCGTACGATGCACTTCAATATCCCATACTGTTTCCGCGTGGAGAAGATGGATATCATCTCGAATTGTATCAAACTGATCCCGCCACAGGTACTACGACAACGAAAAAAATCAGTTGTATGGATTTTTATGCATATCGTATCATGATTCGAGCACAACAATCTAACCACATCCTGAAGTGTCGTCAACTTTTCCAACAATTCATCGTTGATATGTACGCTAAAGTCGAAAGCGAACGACTGAATTACATTCGCTACAATCAATCGAAACTTCCAGTCGAACAGTATATTCATTTGCGAGATGCAATTGCGAATGATGGAACAGTTACTGACATTGGACAAAAGGTTATACTTCCGGCTTCGTATACTGGAAGTCCAAGACACATGCACGAATATGCTCAGGATGCTCTGACATATGTTCGTAAGTATGGACGTCCAGATCTTTTCATCACGTTCACATGCAATCCATCTTGGACCGAAATCAAAGATTTACTTCTGCCTGGCCAGCAACCATCCCATCGCCATGACCTCACAGCGAGAGTTTTCAAACAAAAATTGATACATTTTATCGATCTCATCACTAACAGCCATATATACGGAGAAACTCGCTGCTGGATGTATTCGATTGAATGGCAGAAAAGAGGTTTACCACATGCCCATATCTTAATTTGGTTGGTTGAAAAAATTCTTCCTACTCAAATTGACGATATCATTGCTGCTGAGCTGCCCGATCCAGAAGAAGATCCAGAATTATATAAAATTGTGAAAAAACATATGATTCACGGACCATGTGGACCACACAACCCTCATTCGCCATGCATGAAAGATGGAAAATGCACCAAAAATTATCCACGTCAGATGCTCCAAGAAACGCAAACTGGTGGCGATGGTTATCCGCTGTACAGACGACGAAAACCAGATGATGGGGGACACACAGCAACTATAAAAATCAATAACGTTGATTTTGAAATTGATAATCAATGGATTGTGCCATACTCTCCTATTCTTTCCAAATCATTCAATGCGCATATTAACGTGGAGGCCTGTAATTCGGTTAAATCTATCAAATACATGTGTAAATATGTTAATAAAGGCAGCGATATGGCAGTTTTCGGACTTGCGAATCCCAACGCACCCGTCAATGAAGTCGAACAATTTCAAATGGGACGTTATATTAGCAGTAATGAAGCTGTATGGAGAATCCTAGGTTTCGACATTCATGAACGCTTTCCTGCTGTCATCCATCTCAGTGTTCACTTGGAAAACGGTCAACGAGTCTACTTCACGGAAGAGAATGCACCCCAGAGAGCTGCAGATCCACCAAACACAACATTGACCGCTTTTTTCCAATTGTGTGCAACTGACGAATTCGCAAAAACGTTGCTATATCACGAAGTTCCCAACTATTACACTTGGAATCCATCGACAAAGATATTTTGCAGAAGAAAACGAGGCGCCAGGCATTCTTCGATAGCTGGGATATTTTCTACTGCCACATTGGGACGAGTATATACTGTTCATCCAAATAATGCTGAATGCTACTATTTGCGAATACTGCTTTACGTGGTCAAAGGACCAACATCGTTTCAAGCAATTAAAACCATTGATGGTCAAGTGTGTCAGACATACAGAGAAGCATGTTTCAAACTTGGTTTGCTTGAAAATGATCAACATTGGGACAATACTTTGACAGAAGCATCTGAAACACGTAATGCTCATCAAATACGAACTCTGTTCTCCATAATTTTGACAACCTGTACGCCTTCTGGTCCCAAAGATCTATGGGAAAAACACAAAGAGAGTATGAGCGAAGACATACTTCTCCGAGCACGCAGAAACAATCCCGGTCTGGATGTACAGTATTCGGAAGACATTTTCAATGAAGCACTGATATCACTTGAGGATATGTGTATGTCGATTAACAACAAAATCCTCAATCAGCTTGGACTATTTTCACCGGTACGTGACAGAAACGATGTTGTCGATAGAGACGTATTGCGAGAAAAACAATATGACGTCGATGCGCTACAAGTTTATGTTGAGGCTCAGAAAAAGCGCTTAACAAACGATCAACGATTCGCGTACGACACAGTTATGGAGCATGTACGAGGCGGAAATGGTGGACTTCTTTTTCTTGATGCACCAGGAGGCACAGGAAAAACATTTCTTCTCAATTTGATACTCGCCGAAATTCGAATGAAGCATGAGATTGCTCTGGCTGTGGCATCATCTGGGATTGCAGCAACGCTACTTGATGGAGGACGCACGGCGCATTCGGCTCTCAAGCTACCATTGAATTTAAATCTAGCTGCAGATCCTCTTTGCAACATTGGAAAAACATCTGGGATGGCAACTGTATTGAAAACATGCCAAATCATTATTTGGGATGAATGTACCATGGCCCATAAAAAAGGGCTTGAAGCACTTGATCGTACTCTGCGAGATTTTCGAAGCGATCAACGTCAAATGGGCGGAGCTCTGATATTGCTCGCCGGTGATTTCCGTCAAACTTTGCCCGTCATTCCAAGATCAACTCCAGCAGACGAGCTGAACGCATGTCTGAAGAATTCGGCTCTCTGGCGACATGTGAAGAAAATTACACTGTCGACCAATATGCGTGTGCATTTATTTGGAGATGTTTCTGCAAAAACATTTGCCAAGCAACTTTTGGATATGGGCGACGGCAAACTTCCAGTTATTCCTGAAACACAGGAGATATCGTTCCCACTGAACTTCTGTCAACTTCAGTCATCAATTGAAGATCTTGAAAATAAGGTTTTCCCGAACATCACCAACAATTTCAGGAATCACGATTGGCTATGCGAGCGTGCTATCTTAGCTCCAAAAAATGATGACGTCAATCGACTTAATAATAACATTCAATTAAAAATTCCTGGAGTGGTTACGAAATACAAATCCATTGACACAGTTATAGAAGAGGATCAAGCTGTTAATTATCCAGTAGAATTTCTCAATTCATTGGAGCCTGCTGGAATGCCACCGCACATATTGACATTGAAAGTTGGCTCACCAATACTGCTCCTTCGGAATCTCAACACGCCAAAGTTGTGCAACGGAACTAGACTTTCCGTTAAAAAACCGAATGTTGCCGAATGTAATTGAAGCAACAATTATTAACGGCAAATGTAAAGGAGAAGATATGCTGATTCCGAGCATTCCAATGATTCCCACTGATTTGCCCTTCTCATTTAATCGACTAAAGTTTCCTGTGCGTCTTGCTTTCGCGATGACAATCAACAAAGCTCAAGGGCAGTCACTGCGCGTTGCCGGACTAAATTTAGAAAAACCATGTTTTTCGCATGGTCAACTATTTGTTGCTTGCTCCAGAGTAGGAACTCCAAAAGCTCTGTACATCTATGCACCAAATCAAAAAACCAAAAATATTGTTTATCCCCTCGCGTTACGCTAAATGTTAGCATTAGTTAAAATTATTTTAAGTTGGTACAATTATATAGCGTCTGGAATAGTCAAAAATATTGTTAATTCAAGTTAATTACTTAAAAAAATGTATATAGTTCATCATCAATTTATACCAATAAAAAATAATAGATTCTCATCTGTATGAGCCATCTTTCATTCTCCCACATTTTCCTACAACGAATTATAGATTCTAGATTAGATACAAATCATCCATGTTCATTTTTACATCGGTAAATAAGTATACACAGGCAGGACAATCTATATATAGTATATATATAAAAATTAATGTTTGTCTGTCTGTATATCTGTCTGTGTATGTCTGTCTGTTTATCTGTCTGTATGTATGTCTGTCTGTATGTCTGTATGTATGTCTGTCTTTATGTCTGCCTGTATGTCTGTACGATATTACTAAACTCAAAAACTACTGGACCGATTTTTACGCGGTTCTTTGCAAAATGATGTGCGTTGTCAGGAGCAAGGTTTTAGCTATTTCAAAATTCTAAACGGAAGGTCCTGTAAGGATAACATTTTTTCCCAAAACTTTTTAAGTTATTTATGGTTTTTTGGCATTCTAAAATTTATACAAAAAACTTTTAGCTGCCAACGTAGGGTCTGCTAGTATAATATAAATTATAATGTTTCATATTAATAATAATAGTACAATTTTTTACTTGAATAGTTTAATGAGAGAAATGACATTTCTTGTCCTTTGGGAGTCCATTTATTTCACTTATATTGCCGACCCCTGCTCTATATGATGACATACAACAGGTTTATTAAAAAATCCATTTGTATATGAGAGAGGCAAAGGAGTGGTCCAATTACATTTGATGTATGGAACGGTTATGTAATATCGTATTCTAATTAAATTTTACCTTTATAATTTTTTCAATACGACTCACCGTTTTCGAGAAAATAAAAAAAAAGTATACAATTTGTTAGGTGGAGGCGAGAAGGAGTGGTTCAACTAGATTTTAGTGTATAGATAAGTTATAATTGTATTCTTAACCCATTCCATTTTCATAAATTTTTCGATATGATATGTACACAGTATTCGAGAAAACAGGAAAAAAATATTCCATTTGTTCGTTTATATGACGGAGGGCGGAATGAATGATCCAATTTTGCCCTTAGCCTAGCCATTTACGAGAAACGTAGCAATACAAAATTTCAAGTTTCTATCTCAATATTTTCGAAAGGTATGGTATTTACGGATGGACAGACAGACAGATGGACGGACATACGGAAATCAAAATCTTTTGTCATCCCACGTTTGTGCAGTTCATTTTTATGTCCGACGATTGATTCGATGCATTACAAACGGTGTACTAAATCTAATATCAAAGATCATATTATATACATAAAGATTTTTAATCGATTCAATTTGCATGAATTCGATTTTTTCAAAAATTCATAGCTCCCGACCTTTTTATCGTAGATGGATGATCTTAATATCAAAATGGAAGGAAATTATCCGAGATTTTCACAAAATATATTATGGGATGGAAATTTCCCACTGGCAAATTTCTTTCAAAAATAGTTTAAAAAACCCCTCAAAAGAGGGGTAAAAAAGGTGGTGGATGGTTACCGTCTAAACAAAAAAATAATAAATTTGTCTAGTCATGACGAACAACTTTTTCTAAGACACCAAGAAGTTATTTTCAAACTTTGAGTTACGTCATCTCAAAAACTAAATGTGATAGCGCAAAACTTTATTTCGGAGTCGTGTTTAGCGACCCCTATTCAGTCTAAAAAACTTAGTAGATGGTTGGGTGTTGCATTGTGTAGTAGCTCGCTGCATGCAAAAGTTTTCCGATTTTTCCTAAAAACTTCCCCGACAAACATATTTGCATTTTGGTTCTGTAAAATAGCCGAAAGATCACCATGGTCCAGGTCAGTAACGTTTCAATAATTCACCCTAAAATCACCCTATTTTGTTTTACCTTAACCATTATCAATCACCGGAGTGTAACCATCACCGAAGAATTTGAGACATTTGAGAATTTGAGAGGCAAAAAGTGTGAGGACTTTTTCAAGCAATTAATTGAAAAATCGAATGGATGGAATGAAGAATATGTTCAGTAACTTAAAAAATTGCCAGAAGTGTTTTTCCAAAAAATGTTTTTCCAAAGTAAAATCAAATGAAAAATGTTATCCCGCTACAAAATGTGACGAATATTTATACTACATATTTTAACTTATTAATTTCGTTACGTTTAACATTATTTTGTAGTTACATCTAACCGTTTTGATATCGTATAATACCAATAATTGAATATATGCATAGAGTTTAATTTTTAACCGATTTGCAAAAAGGAAAAGGTTTTTTTAATGTATGTTCACGCCTAACTTTTTACTGGGTTGACCAATTTTGGTCGCCCCAAAGAGAAAGTTGTAGAGAAAGTTCCTGGTTGGGCCCCGCTGCAAATCCCCCCCCCCCCCCGTGGCGCTATGCTTTCATACCCCCTCCCCTGCTAGATTCTACATCGCTTGAGATATCGAGTTGAAATTTTTTGTGTTGTGTTCAGTACAATGCCAGGAAGAACATTTTACATACTTCCCCCCTGTTGACCCACCCCCTCAAACGCCCGCCTCTTCTAGATTCTACATCGCTTAAGATATCGAGTTGAAATTTTTTGCGTTGTGTTCAATACAACACAAGGGAGATTCATTTATATATTTCCCCTCTGCGGACTTATCCCCTCAAACCCTTTGCAGTTTTACCCATATTAAAAATTGAACCTAAAAAAAACGTTCGAAATAAAAAAATAAAAAATAAATAAAACCGACTTTAAAAAAAAACTAAAAAGGAAGAAAAGCACTAAAAAGGAAAAAAGCACTAAAAAGGAAAAAAGCACTAAAAAGAAAAAAATAATTGAAAACAATGTTCATTAAAAGCGTATTTAAAATTCTGCTTTGTGGGAGTGGCGTTAAATTTGCAACTAAAAAAATTACATACCTTCTAACCCTTAAGGCTAATCGTGCTGTTGCTGCCACTAAGAACTAAGATCGACTCCAAAAATTGTTGCCAAACAGATTAACTATAGACACGGCTCTTAGAAGCACCAAAGCTAAGTTCTTTTATGCCCCAAATTGGATTCCCTATTTTCGCTACAAAAAAGCCCACTGTCTCATATGTCACTATTTTTTTGTAGAAATCTATCCTATTCTGGGAGACTTGACAATAGAAAACTTAATGAAATAAAAAAAACTTAATAAATAATTTCAAGTGAAACCACTATGTTTGTGACAGATTAAAAATAGATCGAGATAATAAATAATTTTAAACACCTACTAAAAATTAATAAAAGCGGTAAAATTTGTTATACTAAAAATTCTGATTTCGAAAACATTACAAAAATCGTAAATAGGAATTAGTCGTAAGATTTTTTTAATAAGATTTTTTTGTTACGACTGAATATATTTTACAACGATTTTATTTAGTGTAAATTTAACGCCACTCCCAAAAAGCAGAATTTTAAATACGCTATTAATGAACATTGTTTTCAATTATTTTTTTCTTTTTAATGCTTTTATTCCTTTTTAGTGTTTTTTTTTCTTTTTAGTGCTTTTTTATACCCGTATGGTGAAACCAAAGGGTGTATTAACTTTGCCTTACCGTTTGTAACGCCAAGATCCCGTCATCGCACAAAAAAATGAATTACACCAGTGTGTTTAGAATGATAAAAATATTTAATTTCTGCATGTCCGTCCGTCTGTCTGTCTGTCTGTCCGTCTGTCCGTCCGTCTGTCTGTGGCGCGGATTGCGGGCGCACGGATTGAGCTAGAGACTTGAAAGCTTGCACAGATCCGTTTTTCGTAAAATGCGAGGCTAAGTTCGTTAATGGGCAAAAATGGACCATTAGGGGGGGTACCCCCCATACGAACGAAATCGTTTTTTGTGAATATCTCAAAAACGGTGCATCTTATCAAAAAAGTGCAAGAACAAAAGTTATTTAGGATGTGATTCTACATAAAACTCCCATACATCAAAATCCGATTGGAATAAATTTTAAAAAATCTTATTGGAAAGTTTGACTTCAAAGTGGAATTTTGGTATAACTGTTCGAATTTTGATACGAATATCACCATACGGGTCTACAATGATTGCCAGATTGGCAATTATAGCTTTTGTTATGTTTTCCTTTTGTAATATAAAGTGGTTAATTTATAATGAAGAGGGTAATCTAGAAAAGCCATATCTGGCAACACTCCTGTAAGATGTCAGAAAAAAGCGGTCTGAGCCTAGAACTGGAGGTGTTTCATTTCACAAGACGTTTACGATCATTACATGGCGACGAGAAAAAAGTTCTTTGGTGGGCGGCTCAAATAGTGAAAACTGAAATTCAAAGTCGGTATGTTGATAACAAAAAGCAAAACCAAATCATATGGGAATTGTCAAATTAAATAAAAGTACGAGCGAAAGCAAACGACCACGTGGAAACCTCCGAAAAAAATTGTAGTTAGAGAAAGCATGGACTTTTTAACAAGAGTGGAACTCAGTGGACTTTTTAACCTCTCAGTTTAGATGGCGATGCGGCAGAAAATTGGAAAACGTTTAAAATGAATTTCGAGAATTTTTTCGTGGCTGCAGAACTGGAAAAAAAGTCAAAACATGTGTAGGCAGCCATCTTATTGAATGCAGTCGGAGAACAAGCAATGGAGTTATTTCAAACGTTTGATTTAAACGACGAACAAAGGAAAGATTACAAGGAAATCTTAACCGCATTTGAGCAGTTTTGTAAACCGAAGGCGAACGAGGTATACGCTAGTTTTGTGTTTCACAATAACAATCAAAAGCCGATGGAACCGTTTGGTTAGTGGATCTAAAAAAGCTGATCAAGCCGTATAGTTTTGGCGCGGCAGAGGAGAAACGCATGTTGCGTGACAGACTTGTCGTTAGTGTTTGTGACAAGGCTCTACAAAAGAAGATGCTGGAATCAAGTGACCTAGATGCAGAGAAGGTGATTAATTTGGCTAGATCTTGGGAAGCTTTAAAGGAGCAGTCAGAAAATCTACAAAGGAAGCAGGCAGGAGAAAAAATTCTGGACACACACACAGTTTCAACGAGCTACACAAAACGACACTCAACAATAGATAGCGGCAACATGAACACGAACAGTAATCGTTCCAACAAAAATACTTCTAATTTAAATAAACTCAATTGTTCAAATTTTTCTAGGCAAGTTGAAGAGAAGCAAAAAAATGTAATCCCCAAATGTAGATTTTGCGATAGGCAACACATTAAAGGAAAGTGCCCAGCATATGGCAAACGCTGCGGAAATTGCAATAAATTCAATCATGAAAAAGAGCGTCGCAGAAATAACCGATAATGCAGTAAGTAATGATGAATTTTTTGTCGACACTGTATCTGGCACAAAAAATAAGAACAAAATATGGCTCCAAGAAGCTCAAGTCAATGATTGTTCTGTCACTTTTAAGTTAGATACAGGGTCCGACGTTAATATTGTTCCGGATAAGCTCTTATCCAAAATAAAAAGTGTTAATTTTTTAAAACCACCAATTTCCTTAAGAGGTTATGGGGGGTCTGGAATCGCTCAGTTAAGCTGCAGTATAAATAATATTAATTTGATGCAGGATTTCGTAATCGTAGAAAATGACGTGATTCCAATTTTAGGGCTCGAAAGTTGTATTCAGTTCGGCTTACTCAAAAGAGTAGATAATATTTGCAAAGAAGGCAAAAATTTAGATTTCGAAAATTTCGTAAGAAAATATGAAGAAGTTTTCAACGGATTGGGAACATTTGATGATGAAATTAAAATCGTTTTAAAGAAAGATGCGAAACCGATATGTCGACCAGCACGTAGAGTACCGTTATCTCTCATGAATCCCTTGCAGAAAACTATAAAAAGTCTTTGCGACAGAAAAATAATAACAAGAGTAGATCAGCCTTCCGAATGGGTATCAAATCTTGTTATAGTAGAGAAAAAAGATAGGAGCCTTAGATTATGTCTCGACCCGAAATATTTAAATGAAGCTATAATAGAGGAACCACACACTCTTCAATCTTTTGATGAAATTTCAGCGCGGATAAGCAGATTTAAATATTACACGGTCCTTGATTTATCTGATGGCTATTGGCAGGTCAAATTGGATGAAGAATCGTCAAAACTCTGTACGTTTTCACCCCATTTGGCCTATTTAGGTTTCTACGCCTCCCTTTCGGAATTAAAACTGCAGGCGAAACGTTTCAAAAACTAAACGAAAAAAACTTTGCGGGTCTCAAAGACACTGTCGTTTACATAGATGATATATTAGTAGGTGGTGAAACCATCGAAGATCATGATAAGAATCTCAGAAAAGTCATGGAAAGGGCGATTGAAAGAAACATAAAATTTAATAAGTCCAAAATTCAATATAAAGTCCAAAAGGTCCGATACCTTGGACATATTATTTCGGCTAATGAAATTTCGATTGACCCTCAAAGAACTAAAGCAATAAAAGAGCTAGAGGCGCCATCTGACAAAAAAGGATTACAAACTCTGCTTGGCATGATAAATTACATCAGAAGTTATATTCCTTCCTTGTCTGAAATCTGTCAACCGTTAAGAAATTTGTTAAAAAAAATGTTATCTTTCAATGGCTACCTATTCATTCTGATTGTCTTGAAAAAATTAAAACTAAAATAATTAACGCCCCGAGGTTGCAACCTTTTGACAGTGAAAAGTCTATTTCAATTCAAGCAGACGCGTCTAAATTTGGCCTTGGTTGTGCTCTTGCACAAGACAATGGACCAGTAAGCTTCTCTTCTAGAAGTCTTTCACCTCAAGAAGTAAATTACAGCCAAATCGAAAAGGAATTTCTTTCGATAGTGTTCGCATGCAAAAAATTCCACCAATTCATTTATGGTCGTCAAGTCTTAGTTTTCACCGACCACAAACCTCTTCTAGGTATAATGAATAAAGAAGTAGGGGAAATACCAAACCCCAGGCTGCAACGAATGAAACTTAGATTACTAAAATATAAAATCAGTTGTTTCAGGAAAAGAAATGCCGATCTGCTCTCGCGAAATTTTTGTAAAGAAAGCGATGACCGAGAAATCAAGGATTTGTCTGAGGTCGTACATTCAATTAATGTGAGCAACGAAAAGAAAATAGAATTTATACAGGAAACGCAAAAGGATCCAATTTTAAACAAGTTAGTTAAGGTTATAAGAAATGGATGGCCAAAAAAGAAGAATTGTTTACCCGAAAATGTCAAATACTTCTGGAAGTTCAAACATGAATTGTTTGTCGAAGAGGGAATAGTTTTTTACAATGATAAGTAAGGACTTACTGAACAACCTACACGATTCCCATATGGGGATTGAAAGAACAAAAGCTCGTGCGAGGTCCTTATTATTTTGGCCCGGTTTCAATAACGAAATCGAAGACATAGTAAGTAAATGCAAAATTTGCCAAAAGTATCGAAACCCTAATACTAAAGAACCGATGATTCCCCACGAAATTCCAAATGTGCCTTACCAAAAAATAGGAATCGATATAATGGAAGTAGGCAGTAAGTCTTATCTTGTCGTAGCTGATTATTTTTCCAAATATCTAGATATAGTTAGTATTACGAACAAAACCGCGAACCAAATAATAGTGAAGCTAAAAAATTTATTCAGCATACACGGTATTCCAAGAATAGTTATCGCAGACAATATGCCGTTTTCTTCAAATATATTACACCGATTTTAAACTTATAACGAGTAGTCCCCGGTACCCCCAATCGAATGGCTTCGCAGAAAAAAACGTGCAAATAGCAAAATCGATCATTAAAAAGTCAATGGATAGCAAAGTTGAATTATGGAAAATATTGCTCGAGTATAGGAGCACACCCATAAAAGACGTTAATCTATCCCCTGCGGAATTACTATTCGGCAAAAGAATTAGATCAACCTTGCCCGCGAAAAACACATTGTTTCTGCACCAAAAAACGGACTAGCCAGACAACTACTTAACAAAAAATCTGAAAAAAATAAATACTATTACGGCAGACAAACGAAATTAAAGGATGATTTTTTGGAAGGGGATGATGTTTAGTACTATGATGGGAAGAAATGGGTAGAATCCAAGATTTTAAAAAAAGATAACACTCCACGGTCATACTGGATTGAGCTTGACGGAACAATTCTTCGAAGAAATTCAAGAGTATTAAGAACGCGTAAAATTTGAATATGCTGCACACTATTTTTTAAATGTTTATTTTTTATATATGGGAATATTCTTTCAAATTTACTTTAATATCAAATTTACTTTTATATATCTTATAAATATTAAAAATCTTATAATTGAATTTGAATTGGGAGACAAATTTTATAAATCTTAATATATAAAATCGTTGGTGCGTATGTTCGTCTGATCATCACGGCTGAACCACTGAAGCTATCCACCTCATATTCACACCATATGTTCATGTGGTGCTCCGATCGGTTTTTGTTTGCAAAAGATAGGTGGCGCTGGGGTCGAGTTCGAATTTCGAAAATTCGTATTTATGGACCGACTTTGTGCAAATTCACGACATATAACACTTAAATAAAGATTAAAATGTTGCGCTGGGGTCGAGAAATTAACGAAAATGTACTCCAATCGGATTTTGATGTATGGGAGTTTTATGTAGAATCATATCTCAAATAACTTTTGTTCTTGAACTTTTTTGATAAGGTGCACAGTTTTTGAGATATTCGCAAAAAATGTTTTCGTTCGTATGACGGGTACCCCCCCTAATGGTCCATTTCTGCCCATTAACGAACTTAGCCTTGCATTTTACGAATCTGCGTAAAATTTCAAGTTATACGAACGAAAAAGTTTTTTGCGAATATCTCAAAAACGGTGCATCTTATCGAAAAAGTCGAAAAACAAAAGTTATTTAAGATATGATTCTTCATAAGACTCCCTAAGATCAAAATCCGATTGGAATAAATTTTAAAAAATCTTATTGAAAAGTTTGACTTCAAAGTGGAATTTTGATCAACTGTTCGAATTTTTATACGAATATCACCATACGGGTCTCCAATTATTGCCAGACTGGCAATTATAGCTTTTGTTGTTTTGTTGGTCTGTTGGAGATTACAAAACTCAAAAACTACTGGACCGATTTTTACGCGGTTTTTGCAAAATGATCTGCGTTGCCAGGAGCAGGTTTTTAGCTATGTTCGATTTTCGATTTTTGCACTAGCCGTAGTAAACACGCAGTTGACATCTGAGTATTAGTAATTTTTTAATAAGTATTTGCTTGAAATATTTTTATGAAGTGTGGTATTTTTAAAAGTGAAAATTTAATCATCAGATCCAGCTGTCACTTATTTGGCCATCCATCTTGAAAATGGGCAACGCGTTTACTTCACAGAAAAAAATGCAGTTAGTCGAGCAGAAGCACCACCAAAAACAACGTTAACGGAATTTTTCCAATTATGCCAACAACGTAATAATTTTGGACGTTTTGCAAAAACATTACTTTATTCAGATGTACCAACTTATTTTACATGGAATATGTCTAAAAAAACGTGGGAACCCCGTAAAAGAGGTAAAGCCCTTACCGAATATCCAGGCATTTTTTCTACGAATACATTAGGCAGACTGTACACTGTACATCCAAGACAACGTGAATGTTTCTACTTACGATTGCTATTAATTAATGTTTCAGGAGCAACATCATTTGAATATTTAAAAACAGTCAACGGTCAAATATATTCCACAAACCATGATGCATGTCGAGCATTGTAATTATTAGAAGGAGATTCTCATTGGGATTCGACTCTAGCCGATGCTGCTCTCGGTTCTACTCCTTATCAAATACGTTCTTTATTTGCAATTATATTAACAACATGTTTTCCAAATAACCCAAACGAGTTGTGGGAAAAATTTAAGGACGCCATAAGTGAGGATATCCTACATGCACAACGTATAATTCACGGAAATGCATTTTTAAATTATACACCAGCAATGTATAATGAAGCATTAATAAAATTGGAAGACTTATGCCTGATTATTTCAAATGAATCACTCATTACATTGGGATTACCATCACCAAATCGTCCGGCAAGTGATTTATTTAATCGTGATTTACAACGGGAAGAATCATACATTATTGATGATTTGATTGAGTACATTCAAACACATGAACCACAGTTATTGGCAGAACAAAAATTAATTTTTGATTCGGTAATGCCTGCAGTCGCTGCAAAAGAAGGCGGTTTCTTCTTTTTGGATGCTCCAGGTGGTACTGGCAAAACATTTTTAATTTCCCTCATCTTGGCTAAAATACGTTCTCAAGGTGATATTGCTTTGGCCATCGCTTCATCAGGTATTGCGGCTACTTTATTGGATGGCGGAAGGACTGCTCATTCTACACTTAAATTACCGTTAAATACTCAGACAAATGAAAATGCAGTATGTAATATTAAATCGCATTCAGGTATGGCTGACGTTCTTAAAAGATGCCAAAATATAATCTGGGATGAATGTACAATGGCACATAAACATTCGTTAGAAGCTTTAAATCGTACATTGAAAGATTTGAAAGGCAACGATAGACTTTTTGGCGGTACTCTCATTTTTTTATCAGGAGATTTTCGACAAACACTTCCGGTTATTCCACGTTCCACCTATGCTGATGAAATAAATGCCTGTTTCAAAGCTTCATCACTGTGGAGCAGTGTTCACAAATTCAAGTTATCAACCAACATGCGTGTCCAACTTCAAATGACCCATCTGCTATGATATTCTCAAAACAATTGCTTGATATTGGAGAAGGCAAAATTAATATAAATCCAATGAGCCAAAAAATCAAGTTACCAGATAATTTTTGTGTCGTTGTGCCATCTAGAGAGGCATTAATTCATAATGTGTTTCCAAACATTCAAGATAATATCAACAATCATCAATGGCTGAGTGAAAGGACAATTTTAGCAGCAAAAAATTTTGATGTTGATGCCATAAATATCTACATTCAAAACATGTTGGAATCTCAGTCATTTTCATTCAAGTCAATTGATACAGTGATTGAAGAAGATAAAGGAGTGAATTTCCCAACTGAATTTTTAAATTCACTTGATTTGCCAGGCCTGCCACCGCATAATTTAATTTTGAAAGTTGGATCACCAATCATACTTTTACGAAACCTAAATCCACCAAAATTATGTAACGGAACGCGGTTGGTTGTGGAGAAATTATTGGGTAACATTATTGAATCGACTATTATCAATGGCAAGTTCAAAGGAGAGCATATTTTATTGCCAAGAATCCCGATGATTCCCACAGATAGTCCAATTGCATTTAAACACTTGCAATTTCCAATTCGTCTGGCATATGCTATCACGATCAACAAATCTCAAGGTCAGTCGATGCAAGTTTGCGGCTTGGATTTGGGAAATTCGTGTTTCGCTCATGGCCAATTATATGTAGCCTGCTCCAGAGTTGGTAAGCCCAACGATTTGTTTGTATATGCCGAAAATGGAGAAACAATAGTATATTACGCAACAAGGGGCGAAAGTCAACGATTTCAAGAGTGTGAAGTTAGCTGCACGAGCGAAGCGAGGGCAGATATCACACGAGTGAAATCGGTGACCCCGCTCCGAGTTGCGTATACAATTTTTCATAACAAATTCATTGAAAATATGCCTTGAGATGCCATTTAAGCGCGATTTTGGTATTGGAGAGTAATGCAAAAGGGAGTTTGGGGGGCGAAGCTCCACATGCGGGGTCCAGGGGCGGAGCCCCGGTCAGGGGGTTCGGGGGGCGAAGCCCCCTGATTTCAGCAGAAGTGAATTTTTAAAAGAAACAAAACAACTATATTCTATAAATTCGTTTTATTACTAAGAAATGTTGGTCAAAACAGATTTTAATTTTTAAATTTCTTTCCTTTGAAATAAAAAATCAACATAACAAAAAATGGAAATCGGTAATACTCAACTAAATCACACGCAAAATACAATGTGAAATGCAAAAGTGCTGATCAGCTGTTTCAGTTTTTCTCCCCACTGAAATGAAAAATCAACATAACAAAACATGGAAATCGACAATGCGCAACTATTGTAAATCACACTGCGCTCGTATAGCTAACTTCACTCGTTCAGTTTCATTTATAAACGTCGCGAAAACACAGTTTCGGCCTGCTAATCGCACTTTCGCCCCTAGGGCCGAAAACGCAACTTTCGACCCGCTACGGAGGCATCGAAAGGCATATTTTCGATGCATGTGTTATGAAAAAAATATTGTCCACACTTTGGCATTGCAATAAATTATTATTTACGTTATTCTTATTAATAGATGTACAATTTTTAGAGTTTATGTTGTCAATGCGTTGTTTTTGTCGGTTACCATCAATATGTCATCCGACAGTCCAGTTTAGCACTTTTTAAAAGCTTCATTTCCTTCTGGGGTATCATCAAAAAATTTTTGATCTATTAATATCTAAGTATTGATAAAGATATTAGACGCGCGCGTATGATCCGAGGCCGAAGGCCGACCTGAGGGATGAACCGCGAAGCGGTTCGGGGCACAGCCCCTAGTGTTTCTATAAATATTATAAATCTTATAATTGAATTTGAATTGGGAGATGTAATATAAAGTGGTTAATTTATAATGAAGAGGGTAATCTAGAAGATTGTAAGATGTCAGAATAAAGCGGTCTGAGCCTAGAACTGGAGGTGTTTCATTTCACAAGACGTTTACGATCATTACACCTTTTCAGTTTTTTTTTAAAGTCGGTTTTATTTTTTTTTTAACTTATCAAGCCTAGTATGCAGTTCGAGTAAAATGGAATTTTCCATACAAATTTAACACCAAGCTGAAAATTTGGCTCAGAAATTTTGCTAAGCCGTACGCAGTTTTTTTTTCTTCATTAAATTAAAAAATTCTGACTTCTGTAGTAAACTGACCCTTTGTTTTTAGTTTTTTTTAAACCGGGTTTAACTAAAAAGTAAAAATCTTCTTGTTCGCCTTTGACATCTGTCAATTTAATTTCTCCACAATTTTTTTTCCAGTCTCTTCAATTTTACTCGAACTGCATACTAGGCTTCATTGTTAAATCATCATAAAATTTAAAGTTCCGAATAACCACAAGAAAGATACAACTTTTTCTCTAGTTTTTCGATAAGTCAAAAAATATTTGCGAAAACTAAACTGAATGCATATTTACTGAATTGAACTTTTCTTCAATTACTGGTTTTCTTATCACGGTATAATAACGGTTACACGTAACGAAATAAAAACGTCCAACGTACAGAAATTCTTTTATTGTTACAAAACGAAATATCGTAATGAATCAAAATTTGATGATTACATAATAAAATTTATAATGTTACGATTTTTCGTTGTCCATTAATGCTTCTTATTGAAAATTATTTTTATAAAAAGCATTTTTCACTGTAATAGCGAATTTCTTTCTTGTATTTGGATGTACAATAAACAAACAAAATTGGCATGCAGGTGTGTCGTTTTGAGTAAAGAATCATGTAATGTACTAGAAATAATAATTTTCCGTTTTTTTTTCACGTGGCCAACACTTTTCTAAAATTCTCAGCTCGTACGGGTCTGAGCTACTTGCGAAACCCAGCAAAAGACAAGGCAAGAGGAGGCCTAAAACATATAAAAAAATTGAGATGGGAAAATTTTCCATTTTCGAGAAAAATCGTTTTGAGCCCTTTTAAATTTTCATTATTTTCAAGGGTTCAAACTATTGTCCATATCTCAGCTCGTGAGGGACCTAACAATTTTCGAAACTCAGGGAATTAACCGGCAGGAGAAGGGCTAAAACATATTAAAAAATAAAGTTTGTACTATGTTTCGTTCTACGGCGGTACAATTATCTCTAAGTTTTTTAGTTCCGATTCGTAGTATTTTTCATATTGGTCGCTTGCTGCCGCGCGCACAACGAAGCGGCGAACATTGGAATTAACTGACAGCAGCGGC
Organism: Chrysopilus asiliformis; assembly: GCA_964034945.1. Classification (NCBI taxonomy): domain Eukaryota; kingdom Metazoa; phylum Arthropoda; class Insecta; order Diptera; family Rhagionidae; genus Chrysopilus; species Chrysopilus asiliformis. Next base: position 52,969,929 of record OZ035962.1, on the reverse strand, counting down.
GAGCATGGGAACTAAAAAGCTTAGGACTAATTCGTTAGGACTAACTTCACGGCAGTTTCAAAATTTTATTTTACCACTGATTCCAAAACCCTAAATGCCACAAAGTGTCACCAGAAGAATCTTAAACGCGGCCTTGATAAGAAATAATTTATACGAGACTACTTTTATATATTTTTTGGCAAGAGTTCAGTTTAGCGACAATGACGCTAGAGATTTTTCGTGTATAGGGAGGGGTAGAGAGAAGCATTCCCTATCCAAAATGGGTATTTTTAGCCGTCGCTCGCCCCTCTTGCCCCCTCCAGGGGTCCACAAACTTTGTATGCAATTTTTGTGATTTTCTTTTGATATGAACATGACTGCAAGTGAATTGATATGAAAATTGTATAACGCAAAATATTTACGAGTACAATTAGGTTGGAGGCTACTGAATCCCCAAGTTAAATCTGCTGCCGCGCCATTTTTCGGCTCGGATGCTCTGTCCATTGTATATAAGTCAGTGAATGAAAGGTATTGAAGAGTACATTCCAAAAATATATAGCATGATAATACTCACCCTTCGATTTATATCCCACTGAAAAAAGTGGATTTCGTGAAACTGTTATAACTGATAATGTTAAGTTTAAATTAAACATTTTTTATATTTTTGTTAGCTAATTTATTATTATCTCTCTCACTTCACAATCACAAATTTACATTTACTTAGCTTTTACTACTGCTTAACTAGTCACTGCTAACCTTTTAATTTGTTACTCTGTTTGTTTTATAACTATTGATCCACTTCTGTTTTATAACTCATTACTGATTTGTAACTGCTAACTTTTTACTGGTAACTCAAGAAACTACTAACTGTCAACTGATAACTGGTAACTGCTTTAGATGTTACCTTTTAACTTACTAATGCATTACTGTTTTGCTCAATTGTTACTCACTTGATTTTGTAATTGTTACTGACCTCTTACTATCCGTTCGCAACTGGCTGACCGTTTCTTTTATTACCGTTCGAACATAGCCCTTCCTCGAGTATTCAGCTATGCTCGTCCGATAGTCAGCAGTTGCTTAGCCAATCCGCTCGCGCATACGTTTCCATATTGTTTCCCATTGGTTGACCTTCTTGCTTATGTAATAAGCACACATGGCTCGATTTGTGCTATATGTCTCGATTCATATAGCACTTTGAAGCGCACATGTGGCTCAACCAATGGTTTGTTTACGTTGGGCTGAACTTGAAAACGATACGATGCACTTTTGGGCATACATTGCACAGAAGCAATTAAGTGGCTTGGTCATCGTTATGCAATACGACACCTTGACTTGAATCAAGAAATTGTCGTGTTCATCGTTCATCAAGAAATTGTCGTGTTCATTTATCGCTTCCACATGTGAGTAAGTAAACACTGTACTTCACATGATAAATGGGAAACGACACTTTTAGTTTTACGTAATGTCCGCGTTAAGCGATTTACGCGCATGAAGGTTTAGTGGTCCACTTTAGATTCTGGGAAGAGAATCTCCATATGTAATGTCCGCGTTAAGCGATTTACGCGCATGAAGGTTTAGTGGTCCACTTTAGATTCTGAGAAGAGAATCTTCTTTCCTTGATTGCTACCACATGCCCTGGATTTGGGTTGGATGGCCAGTTATGACACCATCCCCCTTAAAGAAAGAAAGTTGTACAGAATGAAAACTTTCTGGCTGATGGCGACGGATGGCCTTAGAGGTATTCTCTCTTTTTTTTTGTATATACTGAACATAAAGCATTTACTTGGCAGTTTTCGTTATATTTTTTTTCATATCTTCTTCTTTACTTATTATACATTAACATGATATACTAGCAGACCCTTCGTTGGCAGCTAAACGTTTTTTGTATAAATTTTAGAATGCCAAACAAACATAAATAACTTAAAAAGTTTTTGGAACAAAGGTTATCCTTACAGGACCTTCCGTTTCGAATTATGAAATTCCAACACCAGATTCGTGATAAGCAACCCTGAAAACCAGTTTCTGCGAGAAAAATTGGAAAAAAGACATTTTCGTTATCCTCACAGGACCTTCCGTTTAGAATTTTAAAAACCTAATACCGGATTCGCGATTAACGACCCCGGAAACCACCTTATGCCGATTTTTCCCGGGAAAAAACGGGAAAAAGGATATTTGCGTTATCCTTACAGGACCTTCCGTTTCGAATTTTAAAATTCCAACAGCAGAGCCGTGATCAGCGATCCCAAAAACCCCCATAATGCAGTTTTTCCCGGGGCAAAATGGGAAAAAGGATATTTATGTTATCCTTTCAGGACCTTTCGTTTCGAATTTTGAAAATCTAATACCGGATTCGTGATCAGCGACCCCAAGAACCCTATAATGCAAATTTTTCCGGGGAAAAATGGGAAAAAGGATATTTTGATTATCCTTTCAAGACCTTTCGTTTCGAATTTTGAAAATCTAATATCCGTTTCAAATTTTTCAAATCTAATACCGAATTCGTGATCAGCGACCCCAAAAACCCCCTTATACCGATTTTTCCGGGGAAAAAAGGGAAAAAGGATATTTATCCTTACAGGACCTTCCGTTTCGAATTTTGAAAATCTAATACCGAATTCGTGATCAGCGATCCCAAAAACCCCATAATGCAAATTTTTTCGGGGAGAAATGGGAAAAGGATATTTTCAGTATCCTTACAGGACCTTCCGCTTCGAATTTTGAAAATCTACATAGCTAAAAACCTGCTCCTGGCAACGCAGATCATTTTGCAAAAAACCGCGTAAAAATCGGTCCAGTAGTTTTTGAGTGTTGTAATCTCAAACAAACAGACAAACATCCATTTTTATATAAATATATAGATATATATTTTTTCAACATATGCATGCATTTATGTATGCATGTTTTTTTTCTTTACTTATTGTGTGTTAACATGATTTTTTTTGTGCATGCATTTATATATGCATTCTTTGTTTAAAATTTTCCTTACATCTTATATATTTTTATATATGTATATGTATATCATTTTCTTTTGTAATTTTATTGTCTAGTTTATTATTCTCTTTTCATTTTTTTTCTATGCCTTTCTTAAAAATAACTTATATTCCAAGTTGAATTGAATTTATTAATTGAATTCATTAATATCTAAAGGTAAGCGATACGTTATTATTATTATTAATTGTTTATTGTTAAACTTGATATGTATATGACAGAATAATATATGATTACTATACGATTACTATACGATTATTTTCTTATTACTGAGACACCTTGCAGAGGGGTACCGGGTCTAGTTTTAGGATTGTGGGTGTTTTTATTACCTCACTATAGATATCCTCCCTTTGGGTGTTTTTGATTGTTTCCCTGGTTTTTACTTTAAATTCCCATATTATTATTCCTACCACTGCTGAAACTAATAATGCCCCTATTGTGATGTAACCTAAAGGTAAGGATACACGATGAGAGACTTTGGTCTCTGGTCTCCAGGGTACAAAAGGCAAAAATCTCCAAAGTGTATACACGTTCGGAGACATTTAAGTCTGGAGATCAAAAAATAGATCTCCGGAGACCTTTACTAAAAAGTCTCTCAAAGCAAAGTCTCTGGAGTGCATACACGACGCAGGTATCTCGTCTCCAAGCATAACAACAATAGCACTAATCTAAAATATAAAATAAGTAAAAACACTTTTTTCCTTTATAAAAACTGACCTTTAATCTCAAAACAACGAAACAAATCCTCGTTCCCACAAAACAATTTCCTGAAATGTCAAAATTCGTCTCCGGAGACCAAGAGATAGATATCAAAACGTTTTGAAGACCGGAGACGCATTAAAAAGAGTAGCTACACGGCAAGAGACTTAAGTCTCCCAAGAGACCCGAGAGACTTGTACTTGGAGATAAATCTCCGGTCTCCGAAGTGTATACACAGGTATCTTTGTATCCAGAGGCGAAATTTTTGGTCTCAGAGACCAAAGTCTCTCATCGTGTATCCTTACCTTAACGCATAATGATGGATGTCGTGTCCATCTCATCTAGACCAGTGGTTCCCAAACTCTTTTGGCCCACGGACCCCTTTTCATAGTCAAAACTTGCCCACGGACCCCTTTTCATAGTCAAAACTTGCCCACGGACCCTGGGTGAAAAACTACATAAATGCATAATAGAAAAATTACAAATTTAACTTTAATGTCTTGAATGGTAAATGATGATGTAAAAATAAAATATAAATAAAATATTTTGTTGAAGAAGTATTTATTGAATCTCCGCCGAATACGCAACCTTTTATATTCGTTTGCCAACATTCCTGTATGTTCGGCCGAGGTCTCGAACGTTCTCGTGTGCAGATCTCAAACATTCTCGAAGCGTTCACGCCAGATCTCGAATAGGGATGCAACATCGTTCATAAAACCTCGATATATCGAAAATTGATGTTTTTTTTAAGGCGACATCGATGTCAAAAACATCGTCCTGAAAACATCGTTTTTCCGATGTTTTGAAAAAGTTAAATTTAATAAATAATTTAGCCACCTGGCGGATGCTCTACTGTGGGTGGAGTGCACCCAGGTAGAATTAACACGGTTTTAATTCTTCTTATACGTTGAACCACCAAAAACCCATTAGTTTTCGAGATATTCGCAAAAAAAAAATGTTTTTTGAAATACCGGCATATCTTTATAACGGAGTTCTAGTAAAAGACATAAATGTAGCAAATTTTATTGTCTGCAAGTTTTGTAATACATAAGACTACTGGAAAATGGTTAGTTTCGGAATAAATCGCAAAAACCCGCATAGTTTTTAAAAAGCCGCCGTTTTGGTTACTTCCGGTTAACGGATTTCCACATCAGGACCAAACTTCTCCGTAAAATTTCATGGCTAGCTCTGTTATTTTTTGCGAAATCTTGTAGAAAGATGAAACCGAAAATTGATACCAAAGAAAATTTGAAACAAATCTTTAATGCCCGGTTTTTCAGTGAAAGTTTAAACTTTAGTTTAGTTAAACTCACAATGAAGTTTAAACGACAGTTTAAACTTTTGGTGTTTCTCAGGCAAACGGAATTGAACGTTTTATTAAACTAAAGTTTAAACTTTTTTGTCAATTTTGCAGTCTACTATACAAGTAAAATATATTGAAATGTCAAATTTTTCAGTCATAAAATCATTGATGTATTTGTCTAGTTATCACTTTCGTAATATTTGTTTACGCATTAATTATAAAATTCTATAAAAAATAAAACGATTTTAATTTCGGTTGTTATTTCGGATCTTATTTCGGTTGTTATTTGGGTTGTGATTTCGGTTGTTATTTCGGATGCTATTTCCGTTGTGATTTCGGTTGTTATTTCGGTTGTAATTGTGTTTCAAATGTGTAAAAAAATATAGTGAAATTGTGGAGACCAAAAAAAAGTGATGCAGTCCATTTTTATGTGTTTTATTCTTCATGGATCTACAAATGACAAATAAGTTTTGAAAAACGGCAGTTTAAACCCTCATCCATGGCCGTTTAAGTTAAACTCCGTTTAAACTTTTGGTTAGAGATAAACTGTCACTGAAAAACACAATTTCGTATTAAACGGCAGTTTAAACTTTATCGCCGGTTAAACGGAGTTTAAACTGTCACTGACGAACCGGGCATAAGTAGAGTGGCTATATTAAATCAGCCAAAATTAGTTTCTCTACTAATTTTATAAAGAGTAATGTTCTAACATCGTGGATAACAACATCGATACCTCGATATATCGGTCTGTTCAACATCGAGGTTAAAACTCGATATTTTTCAACGATACCTCGATGTTTTGCAAACATCGAGGTATCGTTGGCATCCCTAATCTCGAATGTCCTTGCAACTTCTTACCCGTGGACCGTTACAATATCAAAAATTTTATTTGCAACAAACCACTGTTAATTATAATAAAAATTGAATGCTGCAATGTAACGCTCTCTTGAATTAATTTTTTGAGATGTGAGGATAAAATTTCATGTAAATGTCACATATTGTGTAGGTACTCATTTTGTACCAATTAATTCACAACAGAATATAATAATACAGTAATGTACAGTAATTCCAAACATACGCGGATTTGGTTATTCGCAGAAGTAAACAAATTAAACAAAAATATAAAATAGTAAGCAATATCTTTAAGGGTGCATTATATTAAATAATAAAGCCCAATATGTCTAACTATAAATATTTTAATTAGGACGTAAAAATCGCTAATAATTTATTCATTGTTATTTATTTTAACTTCCATATCAATAAAAATGTGTCACCATTTTTTTATTTCATATTAAACCTTGCGCGGACCCCCTGACGTTGCTCAGGGACCCCCAAATCAATTTTAATTTTCCACGGACCCCCTGAATGATCCCGGGGATCCCTGGGGGTCCGTAGGGACCACTTTGGGAATCACTGATCTAGACGATCCAATGGTCTGTTCACTTCATATTTATGTAACTGGATTTCTTCTCCCAATCTATCAAATTCCTCGTTATTTGTGTATCTAAATAGCACGGTTTGTGGCCGTCTTACTGGGTCCTTGTCCTCCTTCCCTATGAGGTCTTGGGAGAGGTTAAAACTGGGTACGTAATAATTGTTTAATGCTGTTTCGGCCGTGTTATGGGATTCTATTCTTAATTCGTTACTTCGTAGGTAACAACCCCCAGGTAGCTCCAAAACTCCTACCTCCTCGACTTTTACTTTCCCGATTTTGTCTCCACACACTTGATTTAGAGTGGTTTTGTCTTTAACTGAGTACAGCCATTTATTCGGCTGCGAAAGCTGCAGGTAAAAATTTGCCGGATGTATTTTCTTTATTGTACATTCCGTTGGTGTGACTCAATAACTCAATTTCGCATAGATTGTTCCCCGATCTTATGTTAAAGATGGGGTGTATTATTCGGCATAAATAAGAGTTTTGCCCTTGTACTATACAATTTGAGAAATCCTCCTCATTCATGGTATAGTAGTGTTTATACCCGTATGGTGAAACCAAAGGGTATATTAACTTTGCCTTACCGTTTGTAACGCCAAGATCCCGTCATCACACACAAAAATGAATTACACCAGTGTGTTTAGAATGATAGAAAAAATTGAATTTTGCATGTCCGTCCGTCTGTCTGTCTGTCCGTCCGTCCGTCCGTCTGTCTGTCTGTGGCGCGGATTGCGGGCGCACGGATTGAGCTAGAGACTTGAAATTTTGCGCAGATTCGTTTTTCGTAAAATGCGAGGCTAAGTTCGTTAATGGGCAAAAATGGACCATTAGGGGGGGTACCCCCCATACGAACGAAAACGTTTTTTGCGAATATCTAAAAAACTGTGCATCTTATCAAAAAAGTCCAAGAACAAAAGTTATTCAGGATATGATTCTACATAAAACTTCCATACATCTAAATCCTATTGGAATAAATTTTAAAAAATCTTTTTGGAAAGTTTGACTTTAAAGTGGAATGTTGGTACAACTGTTCGAATTTTGATACGGATATCACCATACGGGTTTTCAATAAATGCCAGATTGGCAATTATAGCTTTTGTTATGTTCTCGATTAAGGTCCACCACTAGATAGCGTACGGTGAGTTGTATGTATATAAACTCGTCTCCATGTCGGGTTGGCAGGGGAATCGTTTTGTATATTTTGTAGGGTTCTCTAGTAGGAAGTGGTAGTTTAAACTCGACTAGAATCTGTTTTTCCGTCAATCTGGTACTTATTTGACCTACCCTGTAAATCTCTAATAAGTTGTTCCTGCCTTCGTGTATTGGTAACCTAACCGACATTGGCAGACTTTTCTGTATATTGACCAACGCATCGTGTAGTTGCGTTGGGCGGACTATCGAGGGGTGCAACTTCCCGTGTTTTATATTTGTTATAAGGTTTATAATCGCGTTCTGATAGTCCTCGTACCGAGACACTATAAAATGTAAATTTATGAGGAGTAACTCGTATTAAAAAGTTTTGGAAAAAAATGTTATCCTTACACGACCCTCCGTTTCGAATTTTGAAATTCTAACTCCAGATTCGTGATAAGCAACCCTAAAAACCTCCCAAGGACTGTTTTTGCGAGAAAAATTGGAAAAAGGAAATTTCCGTTATCCTTACAGGACCTTCCGTTTAGCAGTGACCTCGAAAACCCCTTAGTGGCAATCGTTTCAAGAAAAATTGGAAAAAGGACATTTGCGTTAACCTTGCAGGACTTTTCGGTTAGAATTTTGAAATTTCAACACCGGATTCGTGATCAGCGACCCTAAAAACCCCCTTATACCGATTTTTCCGAGGAAAAACGGGAAAAAGGATATTTATCCTTACAGGACTTTTCGTTCCGAATTTTGAAAATCTAATATCAGATTCGTGATCAGCGCCCCAAAAACCCCCTTATACCGATTTTTCCGAGGAAAAACGGGAAAAAGGATATTTATCCTTACAGGACTTTTCGTTTCGAATTTTGAAAATCTAATATCGGATTCGTGATCAGCGATCCCAAACATAAAGCCAATTTTTCCGGGGAAAAATGAGAAAAAGGATATTTGTGTTATCCTTACAGAACCTTTCGTTTCAAATTTTGAAAGTCTAATACCGGATTCGTAAGCAGCGACCCCAAAAATCCCATAATGCCAATTTTTCCGGGGAAAATGGGAAAAAGGATATTTTCATTATCCTTACAGGACCTTCCGTTTCGAATTTTGAAAATCTAATACCGGATTCGTGATCAGCGACCCCAAAAACCCTATAATGCAAATTTTTCCGGGGAGAAATGGGAAAAAGGATATTTTCATTATCCTTACAGGACCTTCCGTTTAGAATTTTGAAAATCTAATACCGGATTCGTGATTACCGACCCCAAAAACCCTATAATGGCAATTTTTCCGGGGAAAAATGGGAAAAAGGATATTTTCATTATCCTTACAGGACCTTCCGTTTCAAATTTTGAAAATCTACATAGCTAAAAACCTGCTCCTGGCAACACAGATCATTTTGCAAAGAACCGCGTAAAAATCGGTTCAGTAGTTTTCGAGTTTTGTAATCTCAAACAAACAGACAGACAGACAGACAAACATCCATTTTTATATATATAGACTAAAGTCCATTCGTTACTGAACAGACCCACGTTACCTAACTCCTCGAAGTATATTCTTGGATTATGGTCAAATTTTGTGACCGTTGTGTTGCTGGCATGTGTACATGCAAAACTCATCACCAGCAGGAGTAGGGTTAATTTGTTAGGCCTGCAAGTAAAAGGAACTTGTTAGCACTTATTCTACGAAATGCCTTAGATTGTTATTGTGCACGGTTTTCTCTTTATTCCGGATACGGATCGTGGTATTTTCCGGTGAGTCAACTCGTGTTATTTCATACGGACCTGACCAAAGGCTAGAAAATTTATTTTGGCGCGCCAAATTTTTCATTAGCACTGTTTCGCCCACGTTAAATTTTCTTTCTACCGTATTTTTGTCGTAGTATCTTTTCGAATTCTCTTTACTCTTTATTAGTGCTTCCCGTGCTATCTCGTGTGAGTGTCAGAGCCTACCGCGTAACTCGTTGACATAATTGTCGTAATTATAGTTCACGCATGGCTTTCCTTTTAGCTTCCCGGGAATTTCGGCATCATAGCCGTACAATAGCGCGTACGGCGTGAAACGTGTACTAATGTGAGGGGTGGTATTATATACGAACAAAGGACCTACTATATCCAGGAATATTTTTTCAAATGGTCGTTCCGCGGTTGTAGTGATTCTCATGGGTATGTGCTGGTGCCGTTTCGGTTTATTTCTTTGGCAGGAGTCACACTTCTGTATGTAGCTTTGTACATCCTTTGCCAGCGTATCCCAATGATATACCTTTCTTAATCTTTTGATTGTCCGCGACACACCTTGATGCCCTCCAAATGGAGAATCATGGTATTCCCTTAGGACGTCCGAAATTTCTTCCGGAGTCCGCAACGTAATTTTAAAGTCAATGTATATCTTTACCACCTTGGAGGTACCGTCGCGGAAGGTCTCCCGTATCTCATTCTTACAATCGTCCAGTATGGTCTTTCCGATGTTCGGAATGGAAATCGCCCAGTCCGCGGGATTACATTTTTCGACCACCCCTTTTATTTGTTGAATGGCTTCCTTCAACAGAACTCTATCTTTGGTAGTTCGCGCTGGTAGGTTCACTGTGGTTAACACAATGTTAGACTTGCCTACCTTATATTGTTTGGTCTCACCTACTGTCGGAAGTACGGTGGTGTGAAAGTCTTTTGGTTCCATCTGAGGGTTAACCAGGAAGAATTTGTAACTGTAGTTTCCGTTGCTAAATCAAGCGGAATTAGAAATTTCGAAACTAAGAATTTCTATTTGCTCCTTTATCTGACCCCTTGCTTGTTGGCGTGTCGTTACGGCCATTATTTCCTTAGGGGTTTCGGTGAGCTGGGGTTTTATCCTACTCAATGCATCGGCGTTGGCGTTACTTTTGCCAGGCTTGTGAATGATATCGTAGTCGTACTCCTCCAACTTGATTCGCCACCGCATTAGTCGTGACGAGGGGTCCTTCAGATTCATAAGCCACATCAATGGTTTATGGTCCGTTACTATTGTGAACCGTTGTCCGTAAACATACGGTCGAAATTGGTGGACCCCGTATACTATGGCTAACAACTTCTTTCCTATTGTGGAGTAGTTGCTCTCCGCGGAGTTCAGAGGTCGACTCGAATAGCTGATTGGGTGATCGTTCCCAATCTCACCCTGGGATAGTACAGCGCCTATGGCGTAGTTGCTGGCATCTGTGGTAATGATAAACGGCTCCGTGAAATAAGGGTATGTCAAGACAGGCTCAGAAATTAGGTTTTCCTTCAGAGACTCGAAGGCATCGTCGCAAAATGCATCCCAACTGAACTGGCTATTTTGGCAAAATTTTCGATGAACCTACGAATCCTAGGAAACTTTTTATGTCCTTTTAGTTCCTTGGTACTGGAAAATTTTTTACTACCTCGAGTTTACTGGGATCTAGATGTACTCCAGCGTACATGTCTGGATGTACTGTCTGCGTCTTGTGCCCAAAGTAAGCTATTTGCTTTTCCAAGAAATGATACTTTTCTGGCTGTAGCTTTAGCCTATTCTGTTGTAGTCGATCGAATACAGATACCAATTTTTGGTTATGCTCGTGAAGACTGCGACCATAGATGACTATATCATCTAGGTACACGAAACATTCCACTCCCTGCAACCCTGCTAGGACTGTGTTCATGAGTCTTTAAAAGGTTGCGGGGGCTCTTTTGAGACCAAACGGCATCCGAGTGTATTGATAGTAATCGTAAGGGGTGCTGAAAGCTGTTTTCTCACGGTCCACCTCACTCACTTGAATTTGGTGGTAAATGCTTGCTAGGTCAAGAGTGGGGAAATACTTGGCTTTTCCTAACTGGTCCAATATTTCCGTAATGTTAGGCAGTGGGTATGCATCGCCTTCGGTTGCGTCGTTTAGCTTCCGATAGTCTACTACCACTCTCCATTTCTAGGCTATCGGCCTTTTTGGGTATCAATAGCAAAGGCGAATTCCAGGGACTCTGGCTGTGTTCTATTGTTACGAGCAATCATTTTCACGAGTCTGTATATATTTTGTGGATAGGTTACCTGCCGAATCTGCACACCTTTTGATGTAGGCTAGCTCTCACGGTTGGGGTGAGTTTTTGATCCGACAGGTGGCCGGAATAGGACCCGAACAAAAAATCATGTGTGCACGGGAAAAAAAACTAGGAGCAAAACAAAACAAAAAAAATAATCGATCGCGGGTCATCAAATCATCGGTACACTTGCTGTTTTTCGTGCACCAGCCCTACCCATCCTTTAGTTCCTTAGACGAAGGGGTTAGTGGCGACTTAGGTTTATTTCGCCATGTTGTCTAGGCGTTCAATTTAAAACACGAATAAATAAGTTTCTTTTTTCACAATTTCAACAATTTATTATCCGTTAATAAAAGAGAGAAATAAGTTTTATTCATAGAGACGCAATGATTTACCGAAATTTATACAAAAAAAAAAAACTTATTTTCTAATAATTTAATTCTTAGTTCGAAAAGAGTATTTAATTTTATAAATCAAATTAATCCTACGTAATTGAAATTAGCGTACGATCAAAAGAAAAACGCACATCTTACAATAGAATATAATAAAAAAAAACATAATTTACCTGGACTTCCGTGTAATCCGCTGAACCTCAGATCTGACATTTGACAGCTTATCACCTGTATTAATTCTCGCAATTAACTTGCATGCGTTTTTGTTTCGATTTTAAATTAGCTTTAACTAATTTTAATTAGGATTAATTGTTGTATATGTATAAATTCGCGAATATGAATAAAATTATTTTTAGAACAATAAAAAAACTAGCATTAGAATTCACGATTAAGTTTAGATTAGATTAGGATAATATATTTTTTTCTTTTTAGATTTACGATAAATTAAGTATTTAGTTGTAACATGGAGTTTTAGCTTTGTTTGTAGGGCGTAGCTTCAGTTTTTTTTCTGCAGGTCACGTTTTCCTTTCCAGGTTAAATCCGCTGGACTGCCGGTGAAAAGAATTCGTGGACGGGAGTTGGAATCTCTCCCCTTCTTTTCTGTTAGACCGCCTCCTATTCGTCCTAAGCCGTTTTACTAGGAAGTTGAATGCGGCTATTATTTCGATGTTTCTTACAGTCGCTTGAAATTAGCTTGTTTTTTTTTGTTGGGACAAATTGGAACCCAAGGACACTAACAAGAACCCCTAGAAAACGGATATGGTTAAAACACACTCTTCACTGAAACTCCCGGTTTGTAATTTTGAAATTTACCTTCAATGAAGGGGTTCCGGGTTTACAAAGAAAAAATTTCTTCTTCATGTCTGATGTACTTCCTTTTCCAAAAGAAAATTTGATCGATACCGTGGAATAAAAAAAACGTGGCCACAAAAAAATAAAATCTAAAAAAAAGGAATTTTTCTTTTTTTTTTTCGTGTGGTTTGCACGGTGTCTCAAATCAAAAAAGGCCGAATTTTCGATTTTAATTTCTGAACGTAGTACAGAGTTTTGCTATTCGAAAATGGTTGTACCGATTCTATTTAAATCCAGCTATTGGTATTCGAAGTTAAATAGACTTTCTTTGAATTCGACTCCCACAAAAATTAAAAATGTGTTAGAAGTTGTCTGTTATAAAACAATCGTAGGGGGAACTCGGATGCATTTCATTATATCACAAAAAATGTTGTATGTACCCTATGTGATGGGAGAATATATATTTTTTTATTATTTTTGATTGCGGAGTATTTTCGGACATTGGGTCGCAACACTATCAGACCTTCTTCGAGCATCTTCTCCACTTGGGAGTTAATTTCCTTCCTTTGTGTATGCGGCAATCTAAATATAAGGCTTTGTAAATATTGGCTGCTGTCCCGCCCTAACCGGGATCTCGTGAAATGTTGCCTGGGTACATGTTAACGTATCTCCCTCGAGCAAGAATAACTCGTTAAATTCTTCGCATATTCTCTGGAGCTCCTCACGTTCTTCGTGGTTACAATGGCTTAGTTTGAGCGCCTGTCGTAGTCTGTTCAACCTACCTTCCACTTTGTCTGAATAGGTATCCTCCTGGATTTGATCATACTCGTCCAACCCTTCGCACTCCAACCTTAACTCCGACTTGTTCAGAGTTACGGCTTGGTCATTCAGGTTTGGCATGGCTATCGTCACTGTGCTCTTTGGCGGGACTTTTCCATACCCTGAATGCCTACTCGGCTTAACAATAGTATCCCCTATAAATACTCCAGGAATGATTTCCTGTTTCTTGCATAGGGCTTCACTAGTCAGATTTGTGGATATGTGGGTTATCACTTTCGATCGCGCAGGTAAAAGGATTACCTCAGATTCGGTGGGGGTGGTTAGCCCCTCGATAGGGGCACTAACTATCGCCAAATCTTCTTCCGTAATTTTGTCGCGAGCTCGTGCCCTCATCGGAGTTATCGGGTTCGGATTTGATTCAAGCTTGGTTGTCTCGACGAGCAAAATTTCGTTTTCTGATTCGTTTGGGTCTGTTCTGGTACCATCTGCTGTGGATGGGTTTGTTAAGTTGCCTCTGTTTGGAGGTCTTTGTTTTAAATTACCATCTACTGTGGATCGGTTTGTTGGGTTGCCTCTGCTTGGAGGTCTTTGTTTTAAATTACCATCTACTGTGGATGGGTTTACTGAATTGCCTCTGCTTGGAGGTCTTATTATTGAATTACCATCTACTGTGGATGGATTTGTATTGCCTCTACTTGGAGGTATTTTTATTGAATTACCATCTACTGTGGATGGATTTATATTACCTCTACTTGGAGGTATTTTTATTACATTACCCTCTACAGTAGATGGGCTTAATGTTTCTTCGAATTGTCTTTTCCTATCCACTGTGAAAGTCAGTACCTGCCTTTCATAGTCGAAAGCAGATCGTTTCCTATTATTGCGCCATACTGCATACTTATCTTTGGTCCTATCAAGTGGAACTTGTGGGCCAACTCAACCTTGTATTGGGGAGTCTGCAACGTTATAATTTCGTTGATCATCCCCAATGTTTCCAAATTATTGCCAAAGATACCTGTTATTGTGAGGGTTTCTTCGTCCTCAATGCTACCACTGTCTTGTAGTGCAGTGGCGCTTAACAAACTGACTTCTGCTCCAGTGTCTATGAGGCAGTTTGTTTCAGCTGTCTTTGTATATGTGAAGGGTAATCTGACAATAATTCGCTGCCCGGTGACATTGATGGGCGATGTCACTCGGAGGACTGATGGACTTCGGCTTCTATCATCATTTGCTCGGGGCGGAAGAGATTGCCGAGATCGCTCTCCCGCTGCAGGTAGTTTCCCTGCATATCGGCAGTAACTGTATTTACTGCGGATGCTCCCCTCCCGGTATTTCCAGGGGTAGCATGATTTTGGAACCCGTTATTATTCGGGTTGTTACCTCGGAACCCATTATTATTTGGGTTATTGCCCCGGAACCCATTATTATTTGAGTTATTGCCCTGGAAATTTCCGGAATTTTGCTGAGGCTCTCCCCTTACTCCCCCCGAGGGAAAGGGATTCTGGTTTCTCGGCTGTTGTGCCGAAAAAGCATTGCCCTGCCCCGGTCTCTGTTGTGGTTGATTTGCGGGGAACTCGGCAGGCAATTGTTGCAGTCTCCTCTGGAGAGTTCTGCATTCCTCCATGCGATGATTGTTCCTCCTGCAATATCCACACGTGATTACATTCACTTCCTTTTTGAACGTCGGGAAAGGCTTTGCCCCGTTACTGGGTCGGTTTGAATATACCGGCGCCTGATTCCTGCGGTAACATTGCTCCAGACTGTGGCCTGGTTTACCACAGTATCTACAAAATTGCGCGGAAGAAGGAAGCGGTCTGTTGACCGCCGCAACTTTTAGTCTTACTGCTTGGTCCAACAGATAAGTCGCCAGGGCTTTTAATGTGGTCACCGGATTTGTCCGTGCCAAAATTTTGAGCGTTTCGTTGCTCAATCCGTCTTCCGTAGCCCTGATGGCCAATTTCTCATTTTCACCCTTCCTGGCGGCATTCACCTCCTCCGAAAGGGAGGTAAGGGTGGCACTATTTGAGGCGTTAAAAGCTAAAGTGGACCAAGCCACATAATCGAGTTTTTGAAGCTTTTCCAGTTTTGTACTATTATTGACTGTAAATTTTTAGAAAAAAAAAATTCTGTGGACTTTATTACTCAATGTTGAAATGTTCTTTTGTGCATCCAAACATTTTTATCTAAAAACTCACTCGCAATAGTGATTCAAACACAAAAAAATTCACGATTTCGACATGTGGGCTGGTCCACTCTAGCTTTTAACGCCTCATTTAGCAGTGCTAATAGCCCCTTCATCCGCCCCAGGAAATCCTTCAGAGCTTCGGCTTTCCCTTGCCTAGCTTGGAACAACTCTGCCTGAACATCGGCAGCTGTCCGGTGATCAAGGAATTGGTTTTCCAGTTCCTTTTTTTAGATCCGCCCACACCGAAAAGTCTTCGTACTTTATTACATCGTACGCGGGACCTACTAGTTTGGTTTTTATTATATCCAGGAACAGGTTCCTGTCTCCTTGATTGGCGGTGGACGCCAATAGCTGGTTACAACAGGTTAGGAACCGATGTAGTTCCCCTGTTTCACCATTAAATTCGGGAATCATTCCGCGTGCATCTCCCAAGGAGATGCGCACTATGCTAGGGTTTCCGGCCAGGGCCGCCCCACTAAATAACGGGGTGTAAGGCATGACTTTTCCTGAACGTAGGATAATTTTGGTGAATTTAAGAGTTAGTCTTGAAAAATAACTTTTTTTTTTACTTAGCCCCGGAACCGCTTGATTTATCAGTAATAAAAGAAAATTTAGTTACTTAAAACTTTTCGACTTGTATATTTTTTGTATATTCTTATTATATTCATATCTTGTGTGTATATAAAAAAGAAAATTTTTTTTTTATCACAATTCAACTTGGATTCTTTTTTTTTATAATATATCAGGAGTTTCTCTCCTCTGTTTAAAAATTCTACTTATGGGAAATTTTTTTTTTTGCATATGGAAAAAGAAAATTCTTTCTGCATATGGAAAATGTTTCCTTTTCTTTTCTTCTTATCTTTATTATATTTCTAACAAGTTTGCTTATACTGAATCTTTTTAATTGAAATCCGTTATTTACCGCGTGAAAATTTTAATTCAAAATATATATTTTGAATACTAACCTGACGTTTCGGACAAAACTATGTTGTCCATGGTCACAGGCGGGACTGACTTCTCAGTTGCTCAGCCTTGAACTTGACCGCAAATTGTAACGGTGCTGTTGAATCGGCAAAATTTTATTTGTTTGTTGGGAACAAACAACACTAACGGTGTCAGGGACTGAGTTATCCCATCCTCTAGGTGGTTTTAACAAACGCAACACAGGATTCCAAGAGCTGGACAATTTGAAACTATCATCTCTATTAAATGTTGACCGGCGTTTAATTTCGATAGCTTCACGAACGAGACGTGGATGATAGCGGACCTCTGTCGCCAAAATACGCGCCTTGTCGAAACGTATCCAATGATTCTCACTATCATCCATTAGATTTTCATTCACTATCATCCTATCATAGTGAATATCTCACTATCATTCACTATCATCCATTAGTATTTTGGCGACAGAGGTCCGCTATCATCCACGTCTCGTTCGTGAAGCTATCGAAATCAAACGCCGGTCAACATTTAATAGAGATGATAGTTTCAAATTGTCCAGCTCTTGGAATCCTGTGTTGCGTTTGTTAAAACCACCTAGGGGATGGGATAACTCAGTCCCTGACACCGTTAGTGTTGTTTGTTCCCAACAAACAAATAAAATTTTGCCGATTCAACAGCACCGTTACAATTTGCGGTCAAGTTCAAGGCTGAGCAACTGAGAAGTCAGTCCCGCCTGTGACCATGGACAACATAGTTTTGTCCGAAACGTCAGGTTAGTATTCAAAATATATATTTTGAATTAAAATTTTCACGCGGTAAATAACCGATTTCAATTAAAAAGATTCAGTATGAATATTAACCGCGAAAGTTTAAAAACAAATAAAGTTTGCTTATCTTCTAAACTCACATAGTTTTTGTTGACATTTTTTCCGATGCTGTTGTCGTTGTTGTTGTTTCTACTGCTGCTGCTGCTGTTGTTTTTTCTCCTAGCCAGTAGGTAAAACAGAGAGCTACTGCCTTTTTATAAGCCTCTAATTCTGCTTCGATGGCCACTGATATATTCCAGTCCTGCGTGACGTCCTCGTCCACAGTGATGATGTTGCTGCTGGTGTTGGTGTCTTCGCTGCTCATCTTTTATCGCCGCTCAGTTTATACTGCCTCGGCAGTTTAGTAACCCTTCTGAGGTTTCGACGTTCTTTTTTATACTGCCTCGGCAGTTGTTGCACAGCACCGGTTTTTTATTTGTTAGCAGAAACTGTTTTTATGTGGAATAACATTATCTAGTCTTTTTTTTGTATTTTCATTTATGTATTCTTTTAATTTATGCTTGAACGAGATTTTCCGGTTAAAAATTTCGTTATTATTATATTACGTTTTTTTTTTATTATTTATTTGTTTTTATATGGTTGTAAGGAGTTTATTCATTTATTTGTTTGTCGTTATTTATTGAGTGATGTACTATGTTAAAGGAAATTGTTTCGTTATCCACTTTTATTCGAACATTTATACGTGATGTGTTTATAAGAGTTTGTTATTTATTTCATTTATTTAATTATATGTTATATGTAACACAACAAACAAAAAACTCCACTATTATTATTATTTTATTTTTATTTTATTATTTTTTTCCCTTTTTATCTCATTTTTATTTTGGTAGAGGATCGCCAACGATCTGATAATGTTAAGTTTAAATTAAACATTTTTTATATTTTTGTTAGCTAATTTATTATTATCTCTCTCACTTCACAATCACAAATTTACATTTACTTAGCTTTTACTACTGCTTAACTAGTCACTGCTAACCTTTTAATTTGTTACTCTGTTTTTTTTTTATAACTATTGATCCACTTCTGTTTTATAACTCATTACTGATTTGTAACTGCTAACTTTTTACTGGTAACTCAAGAAACTACTAACTGTCAACTGATAACTGGTAACTGCTTTAGATGTTACCTTTTAACTTACTAATGCATTACTGTTTTGCTCAATTATTACTCACTTGATTTTGTAATTGTTACTGACCTCTTACTAGCCGTTCGCAACTGGCTGACCGTTTCTTTTATTACCGTTCGAACATAGCCCTTCCTCGAGTATTCAGCTATGCTCGTCCGATAATCAGCAGTTGCTTAGCCAATCCGCTCGCGCATACGTTTCCATATTGTTTCCCATTGGTTGACCTTCTTGCTTATGTAATAAGCACACATGGCTCGATTTGTGCTATATGTCTCGATTCATATAGCACTTTGAAGCGCACATGTGGCTCAACCAATGGTTTGTTTACGTTGGGCTGAACTTGAAAACGATACGATGCACTTTTGGCCATACATTGCACAGAAGCAATTAAGTGGCTTGGTCATCGTTATGCAATACGACACCTTGACTTGAATCAAGAAATTGTCGTGTTCATCGTTTCCCTATTTATCGCTTCCACATGTGAGTAAGTAAACACTGTACTTCACATGATAAATGGGAAACGACACTTTTAGTTTTACGTAATGTCCGCGTTAAGCGATTTACGCGCATGAAGGTTTAGTGGTCCACTTTAGATTCTGGGAAGAGAATCTTCTTTCCTTTATTGCAACCATATGCCCTGGATTTGGGTTGGATGGCCAGTTATGACAAAACGAGGGGAAAGACGATTTTTTTTACCAAAAACTGCGCCTAATACTCCAGATAATAAAATGCAAAGAATCATATAAATATCTCAACCCGTTTTCAAGCTACATCAAAAAGTGGGAGGCGAGTTTTCGCAAAAATGAGGCGGCGGGGGTGGGAAAAGCGGGGTGTGGCTGAAAAGTTTGTCCGCCTGGCCTCTAAGTAATATTGGTTTGTAGCTCAAGTTTGTTTCCGGCAAAAAATTGAAGTTATATGGAAATTATAAAATGAAATGTTGTAATTAAAACAGTGTCAGCAGTCATTTCAAGCCACTTTTATGAGGTTTGCGACCCGAAATTGTGCTAGTTTTGTTGCAAAATTCCACTTTTTTTCGATGGGGTATAAATCGAAGGGTGAGGGGAGAAACCCTATCATGCTATACATTTTTGGAATGCACTCTTCATTACCTTTCATTTGAGGTACACAGCCCCCTACCATCACCCAGAAAAAAGTTTCATACAAAGTTTAGGGACCCCTGGAGGAGGCAAAGGGGGCGAGCGACGGCTAAAAATACCCATTTTGGATAAGGGATGCTTTTTTCTACTCCTCCCTATACACGAAAAATCTCAAGCGTCATTGTCGCTAAATTGAACTTTAGCCATTCTTTGTCATATCGGCGCTAACTTCAGTTTAGTGAAGTTAACCCAACAACTCTATAGAAACGGTTGATTGGTATGACAGCGGCGTGAATTTAGTGCGATATATTAAAGTTGTCTTCAGCTGGTTAATGAGGCTTCAAACAGAAACTTCTGTGCCAAAAATGAAGGTTCTATCTCAATAGGATCAAACATTTTTTCGAAAAAAATTTTTTTTTCATCAGTTTGATTCTACTCCCAGGAAGAAAACTTCTGGTTTTTGTTTCGTTTAAATCGGGCGACTGGTTGCTGAAAAATGACCGAAAATCGTTGTTTCGCCCGATTTTCGAGGGAGGTTACCCCAGCTTAAAACTGAATATATGCCGATATAAAGAACACGTGTCGTTTGGTTTTTTCAGTACTATAACATATGTGAATGCGAAGAGAATCGAAGGCGAACACCTTAAAAATGTTCCTTGTACTAAATCTTATCTTTAGGAAATTAATGGACAGTGTTTCCCAATCGGGGATACACATACTCCTAGGAGTACATCGACTGGTTCGTCGACAGATTTTGAAAAAAAAAAACAGTGACGACGTATCGTAAATAAAAGAGCACAGAAAATTTTCTTTGACCATAGATTCCACCGTTTTGGCCACAGAGTCTGATAATGGTTCAATATTGAATTCTTGGAACCGAAACTTGATGCTTCCTATCAAAAATGTTTCCAATTCTGCATTGCTCAATAAAAATTTAATTTCATTGTATTCAATAGTTCCCCGTGAGAAATTCGGTACTTGAATTGAAATGATTACGAAACA
The DNA here is from genome assembly GCA_964034945.1 of Chrysopilus asiliformis. Taxonomy (NCBI): domain Eukaryota; kingdom Metazoa; phylum Arthropoda; class Insecta; order Diptera; family Rhagionidae; genus Chrysopilus; species Chrysopilus asiliformis. The sequence continues at coordinate 52,949,223 of OZ035962.1, read as the reverse complement.
AACAAAAATATAACAGATGATCAATAAGCTGTAAAACTTATATTAATACATTAAAAGGTACTTGGAATTTAATTCAGAAGATATCATAAAAATTTTATATTCTGATAAGTAAAAGACAGCAAATCAAATACCTCACTCTACAAATAAAGAAGTTCTTCGGTGATTATTCGGTTTACTGCTGTAAACGACATTTATTATTTTATTCGGGGAACAACTTATGTGTTTAAAAGTAGGGGCTACTCTATTTAGGTATATCTTTAATACTATTACCGCTTTTTATTTGAGCTTTTTATTATAGTTATCGCTTAGGGCGCAAATCGCTCACTTTTATATCTTACGAATTGATTATTGTGATTTTTGAACATAATCATATAATTCTTAATAAGTATATTTTTATGACACAGTTTTCGCCAACATTTTATATACAATTATATATATATATATATATATATATATATATATATATATATATATATATATATATATATATATATATATATATATATATATATATATATATATATATATATATATATATATATATATATATATATATATATATATATATATATATATATATATATATATATATATATATATATATATATATATATATATATATATATATTAATGGACATATATATTTATATGTAAAACCTATACATGCCTGTATAAAAGCCAATTCGATGCGAAAAAGCTTCAGTTTAATGCGTCAATATGATTTGTAGACTAAACAACTTATTTGTTTTATTTTATATACGAAGTTTTCTCATATAAAATTTTAAAATCTTGTTTTTCTTAATTTTAGACGTTTGGAGCAAAATTATATTACGGACCTACTACCAAAGGCTTTTTTTAATTTTAGACGACTTAGGCGAATAGATTTATCTAATAATAACATCTCCAGAGTTGCTCATGATGCATTCATGGGTCTTCGATCACTAACGACATTGTAAGTACATTGTGTTGATAAATCGTGAAAACCGCTTAACTCGCAAATAGTCAATTACTAAGGAATTGGAGAAAAATATAGCTCTACGACCCGGTATTTGTAAGTAAATTTTAAAAAATTAAACAATGATCTGATTTTCAAGTTTGTACCAACTTCCGCGTCATCCTATACCTGATATCAAATATTTAACTAACATTATTGGCATCTGCGAATGGCCTGCTCTTTTTGCTCGAAAATCGCTCGATCTAAATTTTAAATCGCATAGAAAATTTAAAAACAAATCTAACAAAATTGTGTTGAATAAAGTACGCACTCTTCGATTCCAGAGTAAAGTATGCTTTAAATCTGCGATTCAAATTCACCACAACTGCCACGATTTTTGATAACCTAAATATTGTTATCGATTTGGGCTGTTTTCATCACTTATTACTTAAGAAATTATACTTTTTTATTGCACAAATTCCTTTTTAGAGTTTTGTACGGAAATAAAATCAAAGACCTGCCTGCTGGAATATTCAATGGGTTGATATCGCTGCAATTACTGCTTTTGAATGCAAATGAAATTTCCTGTATTCGAAGGGATACATTTAAAGATCTACATAGCTTGAGTTTATTATCACTTTACGACAACAATATTCAATCACTTGTAAATGGTACCTTCGATTCTATGAAAAGTATTCAAACTTTGTAAGTATTTTTAAAATCAAATAATAACAATTTTAGACTGGTGTACATACACGCTATGGTTTACCCAATTGATTTTTTCACATGTATGCAATAAAACTGTCGCCAGATTTCAAGATTATTACGCGTTGTACCAAGTAAAAAAATCACCCTGATAAACCATAGCGTGTATGACTGAAATAAATATATAAATGTTTTGTTGCTGTGTTCGATGTATGACGACAAAAATTCGGTACACGACGGTAAATTTCCAAAACAAAAAACAATTTTTTTTAAAAGTGAACTTTTAGTCTACTTATTCTGTTATTCAGAATTTTTATCTCTATAATTACCAAAATGGTCATAGTTCGTAAAAAATGATCCAAAAGTAGAAAACCGATTTTCGATCTAAAATCATAAAATTTAACCCGCGCTTAAACGTCTTAAACGTCTGTATTATATTTATATTTACACAACGCCTGTATGAGAAAGTAATTAGAAACCACCTATCTTTAATTAGTTAAAAATTGGTTTCCAATTTTGTCTCGGGAAAACGGGCATTAGGTGGTATTCGGGGTCGCTTATCACGAATCTGGTGTTAGAATTTCAAAATTCGAAACGGAAGGCCCTGTAAGGATAGCGCAAAATATCCTTCTTCCAATTTTTTCTCGGAAAAACTGGCTTTAGGGTGTTTTGGGGGCGCTGATCACGAATCTGATGTTGGAATTTCAAAATTCGAAGCGGAAGGTCCTCCAAAGCAAGTATAACGTTTTTTCCAAAAAAAAATCTCAGTTGTGGTCAACACAAAACTCTCTTCTACAAAATCTACGACCCTGTGCAATTTACGTTATAGCCCTGTCGTATTGTCAACCCAATACAACCTCCCAATAAATTGTTGGTTCATCCAAAAATATCAAAAACGTACAAAATTTGAGATAACTTGAGAACTGTAAAAGATATCAATTTACGGTAAATGGCAAAAATGTAGAAAATGTTAACATCTCCAATTCTTCCTTAAATTAATTTGTCGAAAAATCGTTAGTTTGCAAGCAATTTGCAAAAATATATTTTTTTATATTTTAATCTAAATATCTCAATAACTGTAAAATATAATGGATAACGGTAAAAGACAAAATTGTGCAGAATGCCATTCTCATTAATTCACTTCATACATTCAGTCAGCAAAAACCCGTTAATTTTCGAGATAATCGCAAAAAACTGTTTTTTTTTTGGAAATAACGGTTTATCTCGATAACAGGTTGAGATATCGAGTTATAGCTAAAGACAAAAGTGTGGGAAATTTTATTTTCTCCAAGTTTTGTCATACTTAAGGCTACTAAAAAACGCGTAGTTTGGAAGTAAATCGAGAAAAACGAAATTGCGATTTTTGAAAAACCGCCATTTTGGATACTTCCGGTTAACGGATCGTCCCATTTCAGGACCCAACATGCCTATAAAATTTCACGGCGCTAGCTCTATTAGTTTTTGAGAAATCTTGTACACAGACTGACAGACTGACAGACTGACAGACAGGCTGACAGACTGACAGACTGACAGACTGACAGACTGACAGACTGACAGACTGACAGACTGACAGACTGACAGACTGACAGACTGACAGACTGACAGACTGACAGACAGACTGACAGACAGACTGACAGACAGACAGACTGACAGACAGACAGACAGACAGACAGACAGACAGACAGACTGACAGACAGACAGACTGACAGACTGACAGACAGACTGACAGACAGACTGACAGACAGACAGACTGACAGACAGACTGACAGACAGACTGACAGACAGACTGACAGACAGACTGACAGACAGACTGACAGACAGACTGACAGACAGACTGACAGACAGACTGACAGACAGACTGACAGACAGACTGACAGACAGACTGACAGACAGACTGACAGACAGACTGACAGACAGACTGACAGACAGACTGACAGACAGACTGACAGACAGACTGACAGACAGACTGACAGACAGACTGACAGACAGACTGACAGACAGACTGACAGACAGACTGACAGACAGACTGACAGACAGACTGACAGACAGACTGACAGACAGACTGACAGACAGACTGACAGACAGACTGACAGACAGACTGACAGACAGACTGACAGACAGACTGACAGACAGACTGACAGACAGACTGACAGACAGACTGACAGACAGACTGACAGACAGACTGACAGACAGACTGACAGACAGACTGACAGACAGACTGACAGACAGACTGACAGACAGACTGACAGACAGACTGACAGACAGACTGACAGACAGACTGACAGACAGACTGACAGACAGACTGACAGACAGACTGACAGACAGACTGACAGACAGACTGACAGACAGACTGACAGACAGACTGACAGACAGACTGACAGACAGACTGACAGACAGACTGACAGACAGACTGACAGACAGACTGACAGACAGACTGACAGACAGACTGACAGACAGACTGACAGACAGACTGACAGACAGACTGACAGACAGACTGACAGACAGACTGACAGACAGACTGACAGACAGACTGACAGACAGACTGACAGACAGACTGACAGACAGACTGACAGACAGACTGACAGACAGACAGACTGACAGACAGACTGACAGACAGACTGACAGACTGACAGACAGACTGACAGACAGACTGACAGACAGACTGACAGACAGACTGACAGACAGACTGACAGACAGACTGACAGACAGACTGACAGACAGACTGACAGACAGACTGACAGACAGACTGACAGACAGACTGACAGACAGACTGACAGACAGACTGACAGACAGACTGACAGACTGACAGACTGACAGACAGACTGACAGACAGACTGACAGACAGACAGACTGACAGACAGACTGACAGACAGACTGACAGACACACTGACAGACACACTGACAGACACACTGACAGACACACTGACAGACACACTGACAGACAGACTGACAGACAGACTGACAGACAGACTGACAGACAGACTGACAGACAGACTGACAGACAGACTGACAGACAGACTGACAGACAGACTGACAGACAGACTGACAGACAGACTGACAGACAGACTGACAGACAGACTGACAGACAGATTGACAGACAGACTGACAGACAGACTGACAGACAGACTGACAGACAGACTGACAGACAGACTGACAGACAGACAGGACTGACAGACAGACTGACAGACAGACTGACAGACAGGACTGACAGACAGACTGACAGACAGACTGACAGATCAGACTGACAGACAGACTGACAGACAGACTGACAGACAGACTGACAGACAGACTGACAGACAGACTGACAGACAGACTGACAGACAGACTGACAGACAGACTGACAGACAGACTGACAGACAGACTGACAGACAGACTGACAGACAGACTGACAGACAGACTGACAGACAGACTGACAGACAGACTGACAGACAGACAGACAGACTGACAGACAGACTGACAGACAGACTGACAGACAGACTGACAGACAGACTGACAGACACACTGACAGACAGACTGACAGACAGACTGACAGACAGACTGACAGACAGACTGACAGACTGACTGACAGACTGACAGACTGACAGACAGACTGACAGACAGACTGACAGACAGACTGACAGACAGACTGACAGACAGACTGACAGACAGACTGACAGACAGACTGACAGACAGACTGACAGACAGACTGACAGACAGACTGACAGACAGACTGACAGACAGACTGACAGACAGACTGACAGACAGACTGACAGACAGACTGACAGACAGACTGACAGACAGACTGACAGACAGACTGACAGACAGACTGACAGACAGACTGACAGACAGACTGACAGACAGACTGACAGACAGACTGACAGACAGACTGACAGACAGACTGACAGACAGACTGACAGACAGACTGACAGCAGACAGACTGACAGACAGACTGACAGACAGACTGACAGACAGACTGACAGACAGACTGACAGACAGACTGACAGACAGACTGACAGACAGACTGACAGACAGACTGACCAGACAGACTGACAGACAGACTGACAGACTGACAGACTGACAGACTGACAGACTGACAGACAGACTGACAGACAGACTGACAGACAGACTGACAGACAGACTGACAGACAGACTGACAGACAGACTGACAGACAGACTGACAGACAGACTGACAGACAGACTGACAGACAGACTGACAGACAGACTGACAGACAGACTGACAGACAGACTGACAGACAGACTGACAGACAGACTGACAGACAGACTGACAGACAGACTGACAGACAGACTGACAGACAGACTGAGACAGACTGACAGACAGACTGACAGACAGACTGACAGACAGACTGACAGACAGACTGACAGACAGACTGACAGACAGACTGACAGACAGACTGACAGACAGACTGACAGACAGACTGACAGACAGACTGACAGACAGAGACAGACAGACTGACAGACAGACTGACAGACAGACTGACAGACAGACTGACAGACAGACTGACAGACAGACTGACAGACAGACTGAAGACAGATGACAGACAGACTGACAGACAGACTGACAGACAGACTGACAGACAGACTGACAGACAGACTGGACAGACAGACTGACAGACAGACTGACAGACAGACTGACAGACAGACTGACAGACAGACTGACAGACAGACTGACAGACAGACTGACAGACAGACTGACAGACAGACTGACAGACAGACTGACAGACAGATGACAGACAGACTGACAGACAGACTGACAGACAGACTGACAGACAGACTGACAGACAGACTGACAGACTGACAGACAGACTGACAGACAGACTGACAGACAGACTGACAGACAGACTGACAGACAGACTGACAGACAGACTGACAGACAGACTGACAGACAGACTGACAGACAGACTGACAGACAGACTGACAGACAGACTGACAGACAGACTGAACAGACAGACTACAGACAGACTGACAGACAACTGACAGACAGACTGACAGACAGACTGACAGACAGACTGACAGACAGACTGACAGACAGAACTGACAGACAGACTGACAGACAGACTGACAGACAGACTGACAGACAGACTGACAGACGACTGACAGCAGACTGACAGACAGACTGACAGACAGACTGACAGACAGACTGACAGACAGACTGACAG